>OU696696.1:177053872-177496737 GCA_916050605.2 Platycheirus albimanus
GTGTATGTGTATGTGTATGTGTATGTGTATGTGTATGTGTATGTGTATGTGTATGTGTATGTGTATGTGTATGTGTATGTGTATGTGTATGTGTATGTGTATGTGTATGTGTATGTGTATGTGTATGTGTATGTGTATGTGTATGTGTATGTGTATGTGTATGTGTATGTGTATGTGTATGTGTATGTGTATGTGTATGTGTATGTGTATGTGTATGTGTATGTGTATGTGTATGTGTATGTGTATGTGTATGTGTATGTGTATGTGTATGTGTATGTGTATGTGTATGTGTATGTGTATGTGTATGTGTATGTGTATGTGTATGTGTATGTGTATGTGTATGTGTATGTGTATGTGTATGTGTATGTGTATGTGTATGTGTATGTGTATGTGTATGTGTATGTGTATGTGTATGTGTATGTGTATGTGTATGTGTATGTGTATGTGTATGTGTATGTGTATGTGTATGTGTATGTGTATGTGTATGTGTATGTGTATGTGTATGTGTATGTGTATGTGTATGTGTATGTGTATGTGTATGTGTATGTGTATGTGTATGTGTATGTGTATGTGTATGTGTATGTGTATGTGTATGTGTATGTGTATGTGTATGTGTATGTGTATGTGTATGTGTATGTGTATGTGTATGTGTATGTGTATGTGTATGTGTATGTGTATGTGTATGTGTATGTGTATGTGTATGTGTATGTGTATGTGTATGTGTATGTGTATGTGTATGTGTATGTGTATGTGTATGTGTATGTGTATGTGTATGTGTATGTGTATGTGTATGTGTATGTGTATGTGTATGTGTATGTGTATGTGTATGTGTATGTGTATGTGTATGTGTATGTGTATGTGTATGTGTATGTGTATGTGTATGTGTATGTGTATGTGTATGTGTATGTGTATGTGTATGTGTATGTGTATGTGTATGTGTATGTGTATGTGTATGTGTATGTGTATGTGTATGTGTATGTGTATGTGTATGTGTATGTGTATGTGTATGTGTATGTGTATGTGTATGTGTATGTGTATGTGTATGTGTATGTGTATGTGTATGTGTATGTGTATGTGTATGTGTATGTGTATGTGTATGTGTATGTGTATGTGTATGTGTATGTGTATGTGTATGTGTATGTGTATGTGTATGTGTATGTGTATGTGTATGTGTATGTGTATGTGTATGTGTATGTGTATGTGTATGTGTATGTGTATGTGTATGTGTATGTGTATGTGTATGTGTATGTGTATGTGTATGTGTATGTGTATGTGTATGTGTATGTGTATGTGTATGTGTATGTGTATGTGTATGTGTATGTGTATGTGTATGTGTATGTGTATGTGTATGTGTATGTGTATGTGTATGTGTATGTGTATGTGTATGTGTATGTGTATGTGTATGTGTATGTGTATGTGTATGTGTATGTGTATGTGTATGTGTATGTGTATGTGTATGTGTATGTGTATGTGTATGTGTATGTGTATGTGTATGTGTATGTGTATGTGTATGTGTATGTGTATGTGTATGTGTATGTGTATGTGTATGTGTATGTGTATGTGTATGTGTATGTGTATGTGTATGTGTATGTGTATGTGTATGTGTATGTGTATGTGTATGTGTATGTGTATGTGTATGTGTATGTGTATGTGTATGTGTATGTGTATGTGTATGTGTATGTGTATGTGTATGTGTATGTGTATGTGTATGTGTATGTGTATGTGTATGTGTATGTGTATGTGTATGTGTATGTGTATGTGTATGTGTATGTGTATGTGTATGTGTATGTGTATGTGTATGTGTATGTGTATGTGTATGTGTATGTGTATGTGTATGTGTATGTGTATGTGTATGTGTATGTGTATGTGTATGTGTATGTGTATGTGTATGTGTATGTGTATGTGTATGTGTATGTGTATGTGTATGTGTATGTGTATGTGTATGTGTATGTGTATGTGTATGTGTATGTGTATGTGTATGTGTATGTGTATGTGTATGTGTATGTGTATGTGTATGTGTATGTGTATGTGTATGTGTATGTGTATGTGTATGTGTATGTGTATGTGTATGTGTATGTGTATGTGTATGTGTATGTGTATGTGTATGTGTATGTGTATGTGTATGTGTATGTGTATGTGTATGTGTATGTGTATGTGTATGTGTATGTGTATGTGTATGTGTATGTGTATGTGTATGTGTATGTGTATGTGTATGTGTATGTGTATGTGTATGTGTATGTGTATGTGTATGTGTATGTGTATGTGTATGTGTATGTGTATGTGTATGTGTATGTGTATGTGTATGTGTATGTGTATGTGTATGTGTATGTGTATGTGTATGTGTATGTGTATGTGTATGTGTATGTGTATGTGTATGTGTATGTGTATGTGTATGTGTATGTGTATGTGTATGTGTATGTGTATGTGTATGTGTATGTGTATGTGTATGTGTATGTGTATGTGTATGTGTATGTGTATGTGTATGTGTATGTGTATGTGTATGTGTATGTGTATGTGTATGTGTATGTGTATGTGTATGTGTATGTGTATGTGTATGTGTATGTGTATGTGTATGTGTATGTGTATGTGTATGTGTATGTGTATGTGTATGTGTATGTGTATGTGTATGTGTATGTGTATGTGTATGTGTATGTGTATGTGTATGTGTATGTGTATGTGTATGTGTATGTGTATGTGTATGTGTATGTGTATGTGTATGTGTATGTGTATGTGTATGTGTATGTGTATGTGTATGTGTATGTGTATGTGTATGTGTATGTGTATGTGTATGTGTATGTGTATGTGTATGTGTATGTGTATGTGTATGTGTATGTGTATGTGTATGTGTATGTGTATGTGTATGTGTATGTGTATGTGTATGTGTATGTGTATGTGTATGTGTATGTGTATGTGTATGTGTATGTGTATGTGTATGTGTATGTGTATGTGTATGTGTATGTGTATGTGTATGTGTATGTGTATGTGTATGTGTATGTGTATGTGTATGTGTATGTGTATGTGTATGTGTATGTGTATGTGTATGTGTATGTGTATGTGTATGTGTATGTGTATGTGTATGTGTATGTGTATGTGTATGTGTATGTGTATGTGTATGTGTATGTGTATGTGTATGTGTATGTGTATGTGTATGTGTATGTGTATGTGTATGTGTATGTGTATGTGTATGTGTATGTGTATGTGTATGTGTATGTGTATGTGTATGTGTATCTGTATGTGTATGTGTATGTGTATGTGTATGTGTATGTGTATGTGTATGTGTATGTGTATGTGTATGTGTATGTGTATGTGTATGTGTATGTGTATGTGTATGTGTATGTGTATGTGTATGTGTATGTGTATGTGTATGTGTATGTGTATGTGTATGTGTATGTGTATGTGTATGTGTATGTGTATGTGTATGTGTATGTGTATGTGTATGTGTATGTGTATGTGTATGTGTATGTGTATGTGTATGTGTATGTGTATGTGTATGTGTATGTGTATGTGTATGTGTATGTGTATGTGTATGTGTATGTGTATGTGTATGTGTATGTGTATGTGTATGTGTATGTGTATGTGTATGTGTATGTGTATGTGTATGTGTATGTGTATGTGTATGTGTATGTGTATGTGTATGTGTATGTGTATGTGTATGTGTATGTGTATGTGTATGTGTATGTGTATGTGTATGTGTATGTGTATGTGTATGTGTATGTGTATGTGTATGTGTATGTGTATGTGTATGTGTATGTGTATGTGTATGTGTATGTGTATGTGTATGTGTATGTGTATGTGTATGTGTATGTGTATGTGTATGTGTATGTGTATGTGTATGTGTATGTGTATGTGTATGTGTATGTGTATGTGTATGTGTATGTGTATGTGTATGTGTATGTGTATGTGTATGTGTATGTGTATGTGTATGTGTATGTGTATGTGTATGTGTATGTGTATGTGTATGTGTATGTGTATGTGTATGTGTATGTGTATGTGTATGTGTATGTGTATGTGTATGTGTATGTGTATGTGTATGTGTATGTGTATGTGTATGTGTATGTGTATGTGTATGTGTATGTGTATGTGTATGTGTATGTGTATGTGTATGTGTATGTGTATGTGTATGTGTATGTGTATGTGTATGTGTATGTGTATGTGTATGTGTATGTGTATGTGTATGTGTATGTGTATGTGTATGTGTATGTGTATGTGTATGTGTATGTGTATGTGTATGTGTATGTGTATGTGTATGTGTATGTGTATGTGTATGTGTATGTGTATGTGTATGTGTATGTGTATCTGTATGTGTATGTGTATGTGTATGTGTATGTGTATGTGTATGTGTATGTGTATGTGTATGTGTATGTGTATGTGTATGTGTATGTGTATGTGTATGTGTATGTGTATGTGTATGTGTATGTGTATGTGTATGTGTATGTGTATGTGTATGTGTATGTGTATGTGTATGTGTATGTGTATGTGTATGTGTATGTGTATGTGTATGTGTATGTGTATGTGTATGTGTATGTGTATGTGTATGTGTATGTGTATGTGTATGTGTATGTGTATGTGTATGTGTATGTGTATGTGTATGTGTATGTGTATGTGTATGTGTATGTGTATGTGTATGTGTATGTGTATGTGTATGTGTATGTGTATGTGTATGTGTATGTGTATGTGTATGTGTATGTGTATGTGTATGTGTATGTGTATGTGTATGTGTATGTGTATGTGTATGTGTATGTGTATGTGTATGTGTATGTGTATGTGTATGTGTATGTGTATGTGTATGTGTATGTGTATGTGTATGTGTATGTGTATGTGTATGTGTATGTGTATGTGTATGTGTATGTGTATGTGTATGTGTATGTGTATGTGTATGTGTATGTGTATGTGTATGTGTATGTGTATGTGTATGTGTATGTGTATGTGTATGTGTATGTGTATGTGTATGTGTATGTGTATGTGTATGTGTATGTGTATGTGTATGTGTATGTGTATGTGTATGTGTATGTGTATGTGTATGTGTATGTGTATGTGTATGTGTATGTGTATGTGTATGTGTATGTGTATGTGTATGTGTATGTGTATGTGTATGTGTATGTGTATGTGTATGTGTATGTGTATGTGTATGTGTATGTGTATGTGTATGTGTATGTGTATGTGTATGTGTATGTGTATGTGTATGTGTATGTGTATGTGTATGTGTATCTGTATGTGTATGTGTATGTGTATGTGTATGTGTATGTGTATGTGTATGTGTATGTGTATGTGTATGTGTATGTGTATGTGTATGTGTATGTGTATGTGTATGTGTATGTGTATGTGTATGTGTATGTGTATGTGTATGTGTATGTGTATGTGTATGTGTATGTGTATGTGTATGTGTATGTGTATGTGTATGTGTATGTGTATGTGTATGTGTATGTGTATGTGTATGTGTATGTGTATGTGTATGTGTATGTGTATGTGTATGTGTATGTGTATGTGTATGTGTATGTGTATGTGTATGTGTATGTGTATGTGTATGTGTATGTGTATGTGTATGTGTATGTGTATGTGTATGTGTATGTGTATGTGTATGTGTATGTGTATGTGTATGTGTATGTGTATGTGTATGTGTATGTGTATGTGTATGTGTATGTGTATGTGTATGTGTATGTGTATGTGTATGTGTATGTGTATGTGTATGTGTATGTGTATGTGTATGTGTATGTGTATGTGTATGTGTATGTGTATGTGTATGTGTATGTGTATGTGTATGTGTATGTGTATGTGTATGTGTATGTGTATGTGTATGTGTATGTGTATGTGTATGTGTATGTGTATGTGTATGTGTATGTGTATGTGTATGTGTATGTGTATGTGTATGTGTATGTGTATGTGTATGTGTATGTGTATGTGTATGTGTATGTGTATGTGTATGTGTATGTGTATGTGTATGTGTATGTGTATGTGTATGTGTATGTGTATGTGTATGTGTATGTGTATGTGTATGTGTATGTGTATGTGTATGTCTGTGTATGTGTATGTGTATGTGTATGTGTATGTGTATGTGTATGTGTATGTGTATGTGTATGTGTATGTGTATGTGTATGTGTATGTGTATGTGTATGTGTATGTGTATGTGTATGTGTATGTGTATGTGTATGTGTATGTGTATGTGTATGTGTATGTGTATGTGTATGTGTATGTGTATGTGTATGTGTATGTGTATGTGTATGTGTATGTGTATGTGTATGTGTATGTGTATGTGTATGTGTATGTGTATGTGTATGTGTATGTGTATGTGTATGTGTATGTGTATGTGTATGTGTATGTGTATGTGTATGTGTATGTGTATGTGTATGTGTATGTGTATGTGTATGTGTATGTGTATGTGTATGTGTATGTGTATGTGTATGTGTATGTGTATGTGTATGTGTATGTGTATGTGTATGTGTATGTGTATGTGTATGTGTATGTGTATGTGTATGTGTATGTGTATGTGTATGTGTATGTGTATGTGTATGTGTATGTGTATGTGTATGTGTATGTGTATGTGTATGTGTATGTGTATGTGTATGTGTATGTGTATGTGTATGTGTATGTGTATGTGTATGTGTATGTGTATGTGTATGTGTATGTGTATGTGTATGTGTATGTGTATGTGTATGTGTATGTGTATGTGTATGTGTATGTGTATGTGTATGTGTATGTGTATGTGTATGTGTATGTGTATGTGTATGTGTATGTGTATGTGTATGTGTATGTGTATGTGTATGTGTATGTGTATGTGTATGTGTATGTGTATGTGTATGTGTATGTGTATGTGTATGTGTATGTGTATGTGTATGTGTATGTGTATGTGTATGTGTATGTGTATGTGTATGTGTATGTGTATGTGTATGTGTATGTGTATGTGTATGTGTATGTGTATGTGTATGTGTATGTGTATGTGTATGTGTATGTGTATGTGTATGTGTATGTGTATGTGTATGTGTATGTGTATGTGTATGTGTATGTGTATGTGTATGTGTATGTGTATGTGTATGTGTATGTGTATGTGTATGTGTATGTGTATGTGTATGTGTATGTGTATGTGTATGTGTATGTGTATGTGTATGTGTATGTGTATGTGTATGTGTATGTGTATGTGTATGTGTATGTGTATGTGTATGTGTATGTGTATGTGTATGTGTATGTGTATGTGTATGTGTATGTGTATGTGTATGTGTATGTGTATGTGTATGTGTATGTGTATGTGTATGTGTATGTGTATGTGTATGTGTATGTGTATGTGTATGTGTATGTGTATGTGTATGTGTATGTGTATGTGTATGTGTATGTGTATGTGTATGTGTATGTGTATGTGTATGTGTATGTGTATGTGTATGTGTATGTGTATGTGTATGTGTATGTGTATGTGTATGTGTATGTGTATGTGTATGTGTATGTGTATGTGTATGTGTATGTGTATGTGTATGTGTATGTGTATGTGTATGTGTATGTGTATGTGTATGTGTATGTGTATGTGTATGTGTATGTGTATGTGTATGTGTATGTGTATGTGTATGTGTATGTGTATGTGTATGTGTATGTGTATGTGTATGTGTATGTGTATGTGTATGTGTATGTGTATGTGTATGTGTATGTGTATGTGTATGTGTATGTGTATGTGTATGTGTATGTGTATGTGTATGTGTATGTGTATGTGTATGTGTATGTGTATGTGTATGTGTATGTGTATGTGTATGTGTATGTGTATGTGTATGTGTATGTGTATGTGTATGTGTATGTGTATGTGTATGTGTATGTGTATGTGTATGTGTATGTGTATGTGTATGTGTATGTGTATGTGTATGTGTATGTGTATGTGTATGTGTATGTGTATGTGTATGTGTATGTGTATGTGTATGTGTATGTGTATGTGTATGTGTATGTGTATGTGTATGTGTATGTGTATGTGTATGTGTATGTGTATGTGTATGTGTATGTGTATGTGTATGTGTATGTGTATGTGTATGTGTATGTGTATGTGTATGTGTATGTGTATGTGTATGTGTATGTGTATGTGTATGTGTATGTGTATGTGTATGTGTATGTGTATGTGTATGTGTATGTGTATGTGTATGTGTATGTGTATGTGTATGTGTATGTGTATGTGTATGTGTATGTGTATGTGTATGTGTATGTGTATGTGTATGTGTATGTGTATGTGTATGTGTATGTGTATGTGTATGTGTATGTGTATGTGTATGTGTATGTGTATGTGTATGTGTATGTGTATGTGTATGTGTATGTGTATGTGTATGTGTATGTGTATGTGTATGTGTATGTGTATGTGTATGTGTATGTGTATGTGTATGTGTATGTGTATGTGTATGTGTATGTGTATGTGTATGTGTATGTGTATGTGTATGTGTATGTGTATGTGTATGTGTATGTGTATGTGTATGTGTATGTGTATGTGTATGTGTATGTGTATGTGTATGTGTATGTGTATGTGTATGTGTATGTGTATGTGTATGTGTATGTGTATGTGTATGTGTATGTGTATGTGTATGTGTATGTGTATGTGTATGTGTATGTGTATGTGTATGTGTATGTGTATGTGTATGTGTATGTGTATGTGTATGTGTATGTGTATGTGTATGTGTATGTGTATGTGTATGTGTATGTGTATGTGTATGTGTATGTGTATGTGTATGTGTATGTGTATGTGTATGTGTATGTGTATGTGTATGTGTATGTGTATGTGTATGTGTATGTGTATGTGTATGTGTATGTGTATGTGTATGTGTATGTGTATGTGTATGTGTATGTGTATGTGTATGTGTATGTGTATGTGTATGTGTATGTGTATGTGTATGTGTATGTGTATGTGTATGTGTATGTGTATGTGTATGTGTATGTGTATGTGTATGTGTATGTGTATGTGTATGTGTATGTGTATGTGTATGTGTATGTGTATGTGTATGTGTATGTGTATGTGTATGTGTATGTGTATGTGTATGTGTATGTGTATGTGTATGTGTATGTGTATGTGTATGTGTATGTGTATGTGTATGTGTATGTGTATGTGTATGTGTATGTGTATGTGTATGTGTATGTGTATGTGTATGTGTATGTGTATGTGTATGTGTATGTGTATGTGTATGTGTATGTGTATGTGTATGTGTATGTGTATGTGTATGTGTATGTGTATGTGTATGTGTATGTGTATGTGTATGTGTATGTGTATGTGTATGTGTATGTGTATGTGTATGTGTATGTGTATGTGTATGTGTATGTGTATGTGTATGTGTATGTGTATGTGTATGTGTATGTGTATGTGTATGTGTATGTGTATGTGTATGTGTATGTGTATGTGTATGTGTATGTGTATGTGTATGTGTATGTGTATGTGTATGTGTATGTGTATGTGTATGTGTATGTGTATGTGTATGTGTATGTGTATGTGTATGTGTATGTGTATGTGTATGTGTATGTGTATGTGTATGTGTATGTGTATGTGTATGTGTATGTGTATGTGTATGTGTATGTGTATGTGTATGTGTATGTGTATGTGTATGTGTATGTGTATGTGTATGTGTATGTGTATGTGTATGTGTATGTGTATGTGTATGTGTATGTGTATGTGTATGTGTATGTGTATGTGTATGTGTATGTGTATGTGTATGTGTATGTGTATGTGTATGTGTATGTGTATGTGTATGTGTATGTGTATGTGTATGTGTATGTGTATGTGTATGTGTATGTGTATGTGTATGTGTATGTGTATGTGTATGTGTATGTGTATGTGTATGTGTATGTGTATGTGTATGTGTATGTGTATGTGTATGTGTATGTGTATGTGTATGTGTATGTGTATGTGTATGTGTATGTGTATGTGTATGTGTATGTGTATGTGTATGTGTATGTGTATGTGTATGTGTATGTGTATGTGTATGTGTATGTGTATGTGTATGTGTATGTGTATGTGTATGTGTATGTGTATGTGTATGTGTATGTGTATGTGTATGTGTATGTGTATGTGTATGTGTATGTGTATGTGTATGTGTATGTGTATGTGTATGTGTATGTGTATGTGTATGTGTATGTGTATGTGTATGTGTATGTGTATGTGTATGTGTATGTGTATGTGTATGTGTATGTGTATGTGTATGTGTATGTGTATGTGTATGTGTATGTGTATGTGTATGTGTATGTGTATGTGTATGTGTATGTGTATGTGTATGTGTATGTGTATGTGTATGTGTATGTGTATGTGTATGTGTATGTGTATGTGTATGTGTATGTGTATGTGTATGTGTATGTGTATGTGTATGTGTATGTGTATGTGTATGTGTATGTGTATGTGTATGTGTATGTGTATGTGTATGTGTATGTGTATGTGTATGTGTATGTGTATGTGTATGTGTATGTGTATGTGTATGTGTATGTGTATGTGTATGTGTATGTGTATGTGTATGTGTATGTGTATGTGTATGTGTATGTGTATGTGTATGTGTATGTGTATGTGTATGTGTATGTGTATGTGTATGTGTATGTGTATGTGTATGTGTATGTGTATGTGTATGTGTATGTGTATGTGTATGTGTATGTGTATGTGTATGTGTATGTGTATGTGTATGTGTATGTGTATGTGTATGTGTATGTGTATGTGTATGTGTATGTGTATGTGTATGTGTATGTGTATGTGTATGTGTATGTGTATGTGTATGTGTATGTGTATGTGTATGTGTATGTGTATGTGTATGTGTATGTGTATGTGTATGTGTATGTGTATGTGTATGTGTATGTGTATGTGTATGTGTATGTGTATGTGTATGTGTATGTGTATGTGTATGTGTATGTGTATGTGTATGTGTATGTGTATGTGTATGTGTATGTGTATGTGTATGTGTATGTGTATGTGTATGTGTATGTGTATGTGTATGTGTATGTGTATGTGTATGTGTATGTGTATGTGTATGTGTATGTGTATGTGTATGTGTATGTGTATGTGTATGTGTATGTGTATGTGTATGTGTATGTGTATGTGTATGTGTATGTGTATGTGTATGTGTATGTGTATGTGTATGTGTATGTGTATGTGTATGTGTATGTGTATGTGTATGTGTATGTGTATGTGTATGTGTATGTGTATGTGTATGTGTATGTGTATGTGTATGTGTATGTGTATGTGTATGTGTATGTGTATGTGTATGTGTATGTGTATGTGTATGTGTATGTGTATGTGTATGTGTATGTGTATGTGTATGTGTATGTGTATGTGTATGTGTATGTGTATGTGTATGTGTATGTGTATGTGTATGTGTATGTGTATGTGTATGTGTATGTGTATGTGTATGTGTATGTGTATGTGTATGTGTATGTGTATGTGTATGTGTATGTGTATGTGTATGTGTATGTGTATGTGTATGTGTATGTGTATGTGTATGTGTATGTGTATGTGTATGTGTATGTGTATGTGTATGTGTATGTGTATGTGTATGTGTATGTGTATGTGTATGTGTATGTGTATGTGTATGTGTATGTGTATGTGTATGTGTATGTGTATGTGTATGTGTATGTGTATGTGTATGTGTATGTGTATGTGTATGTGTATGTGTATGTGTATGTGTATGTGTATGTGTATGTGTATGTGTATGTGTATGTGTATGTGTATGTGTATGTGTATGTGTATGTGTATGTGTATGTGTATGTGTATGTGTATGTGTATGTGTATGTGTATGTGTATGTGTATGTGTATGTGTATGTGTATGTGTATGTGTATGTGTATGTGTATGTGTATGTGTATGTGTATGTGTATGTGTATGTGTATGTGTATGTGTATGTGTATGTGTATGTGTATGTGTATGTGTATGTGTATGTGTATGTGTATGTGTATGTGTATGTGTATGTGTATGTGTATGTGTATGTGTATGTGTATGTGTATGTGTATGTGTATGTGTATGTGTATGTGTATGTGTATGTGTATGTGTATGTGTATCTGTATGTGTATGTGTATGTGTATGTGTATGTGTATGTGTATGTGTATGTGTATGTGTATGTGTATGTGTATGTGTATGTGTATGTGTATGTGTATGTGTATGTGTATGTGTATGTGTATGTGTATGTGTATGTGTATGTGTATGTGTATGTGTATGTGTATGTGTATGTGTATGTGTATGTGTATGTGTATGTGTATGTGTATGTGTATGTGTATGTGTATGTGTATGTGTATGTGTATGTGTATGTGTATGTGTATGTGTATGTGTATGTGTATGTGTATGTGTATGTGTATGTGTATGTGTATGTGTATGTGTATGTGTATGTGTATGTGTATGTGTATGTGTATGTGTATGTGTATGTGTATGTGTATGTGTATGTGTATGTGTATGTGTATGTGTATGTGTATGTGTATGTGTATGTGTATGTGTATGTGTATGTGTATGTGTATGTGTATGTGTATGTGTATGTGTATGTGTATGTGTATGTGTATGTGTATGTGTATGTGTATGTGTATGTGTATGTGTATGTGTATGTGTATGTGTATGTGTATGTGTATGTGTATGTGTATGTGTATGTGTATGTGTATGTGTATGTGTATGTGTATGTGTATGTGTATGTGTATGTGTATGTGTATGTGTATGTGTATGTGTATGTGTATGTGTATGTGTATGTGTATGTGTATGTGTATGTGTATGTGTATGTGTATGTGTATGTGTATGTGTATGTGTATGTGTATGTGTATGTGTATGTGTATGTGTATGTGTATGTGTATGTGTATGTGTATGTGTATGTGTATGTGTATGTGTATGTGTATGTGTATGTGTATGTGTATGTGTATGTGTATGTGTATGTGTATGTGTATGTGTATGTGTATGTGTATGTGTATGTGTATGTGTATGTGTATGTGTATGTGTATGTGTATGTGTATGTGTATGTGTATGTGTATGTGTATGTGTATGTGTATGTGTATGTGTATGTGTATGTGTATGTGTATGTGTATGTGTATGTGTATGTGTATGTGTATGTGTATGTGTATGTGTATGTGTATGTGTATGTGTATGTGTATGTGTATGTGTATGTGTATGTGTATGTGTATGTGTATGTGTATGTGTATGTGTATGTGTATGTGTATGTGTATGTGTATGTGTATGTGTATGTGTATGTGTATGTGTATGTGTATGTGTATGTGTATGTGTATGTGTATGTGTATGTGTATGTGTATGTGTATGTGTATGTGTATGTGTATGTGTATGTGTATGTGTATGTGTATGTGTATGTGTATGTGTATGTGTATGTGTATGTGTATGTGTATGTGTATGTGTATGTGTATGTGTATGTGTATGTGTATGTGTATGTGTATGTGTATGTGTATGTGTATGTGTATGTGTATGTGTATGTGTATGTGTATGTGTATGTGTATGTGTATGTGTATGTGTATGTGTATGTGTATGTGTATGTGTATGTGTATGTGTATGTGTATGTGTATGTGTATGTGTATGTGTATGTGTATGTGTATGTGTATGTGTATGTGTATGTGTATGTGTATGTGTATGTGTATGTGTATGTGTATGTGTATGTGTATGTGTATGTGTATGTGTATGTGTATGTGTATGTGTATGTGTATGTGTATGTGTATGTGTATGTGTATGTGTATGTGTATGTGTATGTGTATGTGTATGTGTATGTGTATGTGTATGTGTATGTGTATGTGTATGTGTATGTGTATGTGTATGTGTATGTGTATGTGTATGTGTATGTGTATGTGTATGTGTATGTGTATGTGTATGTGTATGTGTATGTGTATGTGTATGTGTATGTGTATGTGTATGTGTATGTGTATGTGTATGTGTATGTGTATGTGTATGTGTATGTGTATGTGTATGTGTATGTGTATGTGTATGTGTATGTGTATGTGTATGTGTATGTGTATGTGTATGTGTATGTGTATGTGTATGTGTATGTGTATGTGTATGTGTATGTGTATGTGTATGTGTATGTGTATGTGTATGTGTATGTGTATGTGTATGTGTATGTGTATGTGTATGTGTATGTGTATGTGTATGTGTATGTGTATGTGTATGTGTATGTGTATGTGTATGTGTATGTGTATGTGTATGTGTATGTGTATGTGTATGTGTATGTGTATGTGTATGTGTATGTGTATGTGTATGTGTATGTGTATGTGTATGTGTATGTGTATGTGTATGTGTATGTGTATGTGTATGTGTATGTGTATGTGTATGTGTATGTGTATGTGTATGTGTATGTGTATGTGTATGTGTATGTGTATGTGTATGTGTATGTGTATGTGTATGTGTATGTGTATGTGTATGTGTATGTGTATGTGTATGTGTATGTGTATGTGTATGTGTATGTGTATGTGTATGTGTATGTGTATGTGTATGTGTATGTGTATGTGTATGTGTATGTGTATGTGTATGTGTATGTGTATGTGTATGTGTATGTGTATGTGTATGTGTATGTGTATGTGTATGTGTATGTGTATGTGTATGTGTATGTGTATGTGTATGTGTATGTGTATGTGTATGTGTATGTGTATGTGTATGTGTATGTGTATGTGTATGTGTATGTGTATGTGTATGTGTATGTGTATGTGTATGTGTATGTGTATGTGTATGTGTATGTGTATGTGTATGTGTATGTGTATGTGTATGTGTATGTGTATGTGTATGTGTATGTGTATGTGTATGTGTATGTGTATGTGTATGTGTATGTGTATGTGTATGTGTATGTGTATGTGTATGTGTATGTGTATGTGTATGTGTATGTGTATGTGTATGTGTATGTGTATGTGTATGTGTATGTGTATGTGTATGTGTATGTGTATGTGTATGTGTATGTGTATGTGTATGTGTATGTGTATGTGTATGTGTATGTGTATGTGTATGTGTATGTGTATGTGTATGTGTATGTGTATGTGTATGTGTATGTGTATGTGTATGTGTATGTGTATGTGTATGTGTATGTGTATGTGTATGTGTATGTGTATGTGTATGTGTATGTGTATGTGTATGTGTATGTGTATGTGTATGTGTATGTGTATGTGTATGTGTATGTGTATGTGTATGTGTATGTGTATGTGTATGTGTATGTGTATGTGTATGTGTATGTGTATGTGTATGTGTATGTGTATGTGTATGTGTATGTGTATGTGTATGTGTATGTGTATGTGTATGTGTATGTGTATGTGTATGTGTATGTGTATGTGTATGTGTATGTGTATGTGTATGTGTATGTGTATGTGTATGTGTATGTGTATGTGTATGTGTATGTGTATGTGTATGTGTATGTGTATGTGTATGTGTATGTGTATGTGTATGTGTATGTGTATGTGTATGTGTATGTGTATGTGTATGTGTATGTGTATGTGTATGTGTATGTGTATGTGTATGTGTATGTGTATGTGTATGTGTATGTGTATGTGTATGTGTATGTGTATGTGTATGTGTATGTGTATGTGTATGTGTATGTGTATGTGTATGTGTATGTGTATGTGTATGTGTATGTGTATGTGTATGTGTATGTGTATGTGTATGTGTATGTGTATGTGTATGTGTATGTGTATGTGTATGTGTATGTGTATGTGTATGTGTATGTGTATGTGTATGTGTATGTGTATGTGTATGTGTATGTGTATGTGTATGTGTATGTGTATGTGTATGTGTATGTGTATGTGTATGTGTATGTGTATGTGTATGTGTATGTGTATGTGTATGTGTATGTGTATGTGTATGTGTATGTGTATGTGTATGTGTATGTGTATGTGTATGTGTATGTGTATGTGTATGTGTATGTGTATGTGTATGTGTATGTCTATGTGTATGTGTATGTGTATGTGTATGTGTATGTGTATGTGTATGTGTATGTGTATGTGTATGTGTATGTGTATGTGTATGTGTATGTGTATGTGTATGTGTATGTGTATGTGTATGTGTATGTGTATGTGTATGTGTATGTGTATGTGTATGTGTATGTGTATGTGTATGTGTATGTGTATGTGTATGTGTATGTGTATGTGTATGTGTATGTGTATGTGTATGTGTATGTGTATGTGTATGTGTATGTGTATGTGTATGTGTATGTGTATGTGTATGTGTATGTGTATGTGTATGTGTATGTGTATGTGTATGTGTATGTGTATGTGTATGTGTATGTGTATGTGTATGTGTATGTGTATGTGTATGTGTATGTGTATGTCTATGTGTATGTGTATGTGTATGTGTATGTGTATGTGTATGTGTATGTGTATGTGTATGTGTATGTGTATGTGTATGTGTATGTGTATGTGTATGTGTATGTGTATGTGTATGTGTATGTGTATGTGTATGTGTATGTGTATGTGTATGTGTATGTGTATGTGTATGTGTATGTGTATGTGTATGTGTATGTGTATGTGTATGTGTATGTGTATGTGTATGTGTATGTGTATGTGTATGTGTATGTGTATGTGTATGTGTATGTGTATGTGTATGTGTATGTGTATGTGTATGTGTATGTGTATGTGTATGTGTATGTGTATGTGTATGTGTATGTGTATGTGTATGTGTATGTGTATGTGTATGTGTATGTGTATGTGTATGTGTATGTGTATGTGTATGTGTATGTGTATGTGTATGTGTATGTGTATGTGTATGTGTATGTGTATGTGTATGTGTATGTGTATGTGTATGTGTATGTGTATGTGTATGTGTATGTGTATGTGTATGTGTATGTGTATGTGTATGTGTATGTGTATGTGTATGTGTATGTGTATGTGTATGTGTATGTGTATGTGTATGTGTATGTGTATGTGTATGTGTATGTGTATGTGTATGTGTATGTGTATGTGTATGTGTATGTGTATGTGTATGTGTATGTGTATGTGTATGTGTATGTGTATGTGTATGTGTATGTGTATGTGTATGTGTATGTGTATGTGTATGTGTATGTGTATGTGTATGTGTATGTGTATGTGTATGTGTATGTGTATGTGTATGTGTATGTGTATGTGTATGTGTATGTGTATGTGTATGTGTATGTGTATGTGTATGTGTATGTGTATGTGTATGTGTATGTGTATGTGTATGTGTATGTGTATGTGTATGTGTATGTGTATGTGTATGTGTATGTGTATGTGTATGTGTATGTGTATGTGTATGTGTATGTGTATGTGTATGTGTATGTGTATGTGTATGTGTATGTGTATGTGTATGTGTATGTGTATGTGTATGTGTATGTGTATGTGTATGTGTATGTGTATGTGTATGTGTATGTGTATGTGTATGTGTATGTGTATGTGTATGTGTATGTGTATGTGTATGTGTATGTGTATGTGTATGTGTAGTGTATGTGTATGTGTATGTGTATGTGTATGTGTATGTGTATGTGTATGTGTATGTGTATGTGTATGTGTATGTGTATGTGTATGTGTATGTGTATGTGTATGTGTATGTATGTGTATGTGTATGTGTATGTGTATGTGTATGTGTATGTGTATGTGTATGTGTATGTGTATGTGTATGTGTATGTGTATGTGTATGTGTATGTGTATGTGTATGTGTATGTGTATGTGTATGTGTATGTGTATGTGTATGTGTATGTGTATGTGTATGTGTATGTGTATGTGTTGTGTATGTGTATGTGTATGTGTATGTGTATGTGTATGTGTATGTGTATGTGTATGTGTATGTGTATGTGTATGTGTATGTGTATGTGTATGTGTATGTGTATGTGTATGTGTATGTGTATGTGTATGTGTATGTGTATGTGTATGTGTATGTGTATGTGTATGTGTATGTGTATGTGTATGTGTATGTGTATGTGTATGTGTATGTGTATGTGTATGTGTATGTGTATGTGTATGTGTATGTGTATGTGTATGTGTATGTGTATGTGTATGTGTATGTGTATGTGTATGTGTATGTGTAGTGTATGTGTATGTGTATGTGTATGTGTATGTGTATGTGTATGTGTATGTGTATGTGTATGTGTATGTGTATGTGTATGTGTATGTGTATGTGTATGTGTATGTGTATGTGTAGTGTATGTGTATGTGTATGTGTATGTGTGTATGTGTATGTGTATGTGTATGTGTATGTGTATGTGTATGTGTATGTGTATGTGTAGTGTATGTGTATGTGTATGTGTATGTGTATGTGTATGTGTATGTGTATGTGTATGTGTATGTGTATGTGTATGTGTATGTGTATGTGTATGTGTATGTGTATGTGTATGTGTATGTGTATGTGTATGTGTATGTGTATGTGTATGTGTATGTGTATGTGTATGTGTATGTGTATGTGTATGTGTAAGTGTATGTGTATGTGTATGTGTATGTGTATGTGTATGTGTATGTGTATGTGTATGTGTATGTGTATGTGTATGTGTATGTGTATGTGTATGTGTATGTGTATGTGTATGTGTATGTGTATGTGTATGTGTATGTGTATGTGTATGTGTATGTGTATGTGTATGTGTATGTGTATGTGTATGTGTATGTGTATGTGTATGTGTATGTGTATGTGTATGTGTATGTGTATGTGTATGTGTATGTGTATGTGTATGTTGTATGTGTATGTGTATGTGTATGTGTATGTGTATGTGTATGTGTATGTGTATGTGTATGTGTATGTATGTGTATGTGTATGTGTATGTGTATGTGTATGTGTATGTGTATGTGTATGTGTATGTGTATGTGTATGTGTATGTGTATGTGTATGTGTATGTGTATGTGTATGTGTATGTGTATGTGTATGTGTATGTGTATGTGTATGTGTATGTGTATGTGTATGTGTATGTGTATGTGTATGTGTATGTGTATGTGTATGTGTATGTGTATGTGTATGTGTATGTGTATGTGTATGTGTATGTGTATGTGTATGTGTATGTGTATGTGTATGTGTATGTGTATGTGTATGTGTATGTGTATGTGTATGTGTATGTGTATGTGTATGTGTATGTGTATGTGTATGTGTATGTGTATGTGTATGTGTATGTGTATGTGTATGTGTATGTGTATGTGTATGTGTATGTGTATGTGTATGTGTATGTGTATGTGTATGTGTATGTGTATGTGTATGTGTATGTGTATGTGTATGTGTATGTGTATGTGTATGTGTATGTGTATGTGTATGTGTATGTGTATGTGTATGTGTATGTGTATGTGTATGTGTATGTGTATGTGTATGTGTATGTGTATGTGTATGTGTATGTGTATGTGTATGTGTATGTGTATGTGTATGTGTATGTGTATGTGTATGTGTATGTGTATGTGTATGTGTATGTGTATGTGTATGTGTATGTGTATGTGTATGTGTATGTGTATGTGTATGTGTATGTGTATGTGTATGTGTATGTGTATGTGTATGTGTATGTGTATGTGTATGTGTATGTGTATGTGTATGTGTATGTGTATGTGTATGTGTATGTGTATGTGTATGTGTATGTGTATGTGTATGTGTATGTGTATGTGTATGTGTATGTGTATGTGTATGTGTATGTGTATGTGTATGTGTATGTGTATGTGTATGTGTATGTGTATGTGTATGTGTATGTGTATGTGTATGTGTATGTGTATGTGTATGTGTATGTGTATGTGTATGTGTATGTGTATGTGTATGTGTATGTGTATGTGTATGTGTATGTGTATGTGTATGTGTATGTGTATGTGTATCTGTATGTGTATGTGTATGTGTATGTGTATGTGTATGTGTATGTGTATGTGTATGTGTATGTGTATGTGTATGTGTATGTGTATGTGTATGTGTATGTGTATGTGTATGTGTATGTGTATGTGTATGTGTATGTGTATGTGTATGTGTATGTGTATGTGTATGTGTATGTGTATGTGTATGTGTATGTGTATGTGTATGTGTATGTGTATGTGTATGTGTATGTGTATGTGTATGTGTATGTGTATGTGTATGTGTATGTGTATGTGTATGTGTATGTGTATGTGTATGTGTATGTGTATGTGTATGTGTATGTGTATGTGTATGTGTATGTGTATGTGTATGTGTATGTGTATGTGTATGTGTATGTGTATGTGTATGTGTATGTGTATGTGTATGTGTATGTGTATGTGTATGTGTATGTGTATGTGTATGTGTATGTGTATGTGTATGTGTATGTGTATGTGTATGTGTATGTGTATGTGTATGTGTATGTGTATGTGTATGTGTATGTGTATGTGTATGTGTAGGTGTATGTGTATGTGTATGTGTATGTGTATGTGTATGTGTATGTGTATGTGTATGTGTATGTGTAATGTGTATGTGTATGTGTATGTGTATGTGTATGTGTATGTGTATGTGTATGTGTATGTGTATGTGTATGTGTATGTGTATGTGTATGTGTATGTGTATGTGTATGTGTATGTGTATGTGTATGTGTATGTGTATGTGTATGTGTATGTGTATGTGTATGTGTATGTGTATGTGTATGTGTATGTGTATGTGTATGTGTATGTGTATGTGTATGTGTATGTGTATGTGTATGTGTATGTGTATGTGTATGTGTATGTGTATGTGTATGTGTATGTGTATGTGTATGTGTATGTGTATGTGTATGTGTAGTGAATGTGTATGTGTATGTGTATGTGTATGTGTATGTGTATGTGTATGTGTATGTGTATGTGTATGTGTATGTGTATGTGTATGTGTATGTGTATGTGTATGTGTATGTGTATGTGTATGTGTATGTGTATGTGATGTGTATGTGTATGTGTATGTGTATGTGTATGTGTATGTGTATGTGTATGTGTATGTGTATTGTGTATGTGTATGTGTATGTGTATGTGTATGTGTATGTGTATGTGTATGTTATGTGTATGTGTATGTGTATGTGTATGTGTATGTGTATGTGTATGTGTATGTGTATGTGTATGTGTATGTGTATGTGTATGTGTATGTGTATGTGTATGTGTATGTGTTGTGTATGTGTATGTGTATGTGTATGTGTATGTGTATGTGTATGTGTATGTGTATGTGTATGTGTATGTGTATGTGTATGTGTATGTGTATGTGTATGTGTATGTGTATGTGTATGTGTATGTGTATGTGTATGTGTATGTGTATGTGTATGTGTATGTGTATGTGTATGTGTATGTTTATGTGTATGTGTATGTGTATGTGTATGTGTATGTGTATGTGTATGTGTATGTGTATGTGTATGTGTATGTGTATGTGTATGTGTATGTGTATGTGTATGTGTATGTGTATGTGTATGTGTATGTGTATGTGTATGTGTAGTGTATGTGTATGTGTATGTGTATGTGTATGTGTATGTGTATGTGTATGTGTATGTGTATGTGTATGTGTATGTGTATGTGTATGTGTATGTGTATGTGTATGTGTATGTGTATGTGTATTGTATGTGTATGTGTATGTGTATGTGTATGTGTATGTGTATGTGTATGTGTATGTGTATGTGTATGTGTATGTGTATGTGTATGTGTATGTGTATGTGTATGTGTATGTGTATGTGTATGTGTATGTGTTTGTGTATGTGTATGTGTATGTGTATGTGTATGTGTATGTGTATGTGTATGTGTATGTGTATGTGTATGTGTATGTGTATGTGTATGTGTATGTGTATGTGTATGTGTATGTGTATGTGTATGTGTATGTGTATGTGTATGTGTATGTGTATGTGTATGTGTATGTGTATGTGTATGTGTATGTGTATGTGTATGTGTATGTGATGTGTATGTGTATGTGTATGTGTATGTGTATGTGTATGTGTATGTGTATGTGTATGTGTATGTGTATGTTGTATGTGTATGTGTATGTGTATGTGTATGTGTATGTGTATGTGTATGTGTTATGTGTATGTATGTGTATGTGTATGTGTATGTGTATGTGTTATGTGTATGTGTATGTGTATGTGTATGTGTATGTGTATGTGTATGTGTATGTGTATGTGTTGTGTATGTGTATGTGTATGTGTATGTGTATGTGTATGTGTATGTGTATGTGTATGTGTATGTGTATGTATGTGTATGTGTATGTGTATGTGTATGTGTATGTGTATGTGTATGTGTATGTGTATGTGTATGTGTATGTGTATGTGTATGTGTATGTGTATGTGTATGTGTATGTGTATGTGTATGTGTATGTGTATGTGTATGTGTTTGTGTATGTGTATGTGTATGTGTATGTGTATGTGTATGTGTATGTGTATGTGTATGTGTATGTGTATGTGTATGTGTATGTGTATGTGTATGTGTATGTGTATGTGTATGTGTATGTGTATGTGTATGTGTATGTGTATGTGATATGTGTATGTGTATGTGTATGTGTATGTGTATGTGTATGTGTATGTGTATGTGTATGTGTATGTGTATGTGTATGTGTATGTGTATGTGTATGTGTATGTGTATGTGTATGTGTATGTGTATGTGTATGTGTATGTGTATGTTGTATGTGTATGTGTATGTGTATGTGTATGTGTATGTGTATGTGTATTGTGTATGTGTATGTGTATGTGTATGTGTATGTGTATGTGTATTGTGAATGTGTATGTGTATGTGTATGTGTATGTGTATGTGTATGTGTATGTGTATGTGTATGTGTATGTGTATGTGTATGTGTATGTGTATGTGTATGTGTAGTGTATGTGTATGTGTATGTGTATGTGTATGTGTATGTGTATGTGTATGTGTATGTGTGTATGTGTATGTGTATGTGTATGTGTATGTGTATGTGTATGTGTATGTGTATGTGTATGTGTATGTGTATGTGTATGTGTATGTGTATGTGTATGTGTATGTGTATGTGTATGTGTATGTGTATGTGTATGTGTATGTGTATGTGTATGTGTATGTGTATGTGTATGTGTATGTGTATGTGTATGTGTATGTGTATGTGTATGTGTATGTGTATGTGTATGTGTATGTGTATGTGTATGTGTATGTGTATGTGTATGTGTATGTGTATGTGTATGTGTATGTGTATGTGTATGTGTATGTGTATGTGTATGGTATGTATGTGTATGTGTATGTGTATGTGTATGTGTATGTGTAAGTGTATGTGTATGTGTATGTGTATGTGTATGTGTATGTGTATGTGTATGTGTATGTGTATGTGTATGTGTATGTGTATGTGTATGTGTATGTGTATGTGTATGTGTATGTGTATGTGTATGTGTAAGTGTATGTGTAGTGATGTGTATTGTGTATGTGTATGTGTATGTGTATGTGTATGTGTATGTGTATGTGTATGTGTATTTGTATGTGTATGTGTATGTGTATGTGTATGTGTATGTGTATGTGTATGTGTATGTGTATGTGTATGTGTATGTGTATGTGTATGTGTATGTGTATGTGTATGTGTATGTGTATGTGTATGTGTATGTGTATGTGTATGTGTATGTGTATGTGTATGTGTATGTGTATGTGTATGTGTATGTGTATGTGTATGTGTATGTGTATGTGTATGTGTATGTGTATGTGTATGTGTATGTGTATGTGTATGTGTATGTGTATGTGTATGTGTATGTGTATGTGTATGTGTATGTGTATGTGTATGTGTATGTGTATGTGTATGTGTATGTGTATGTGTATGTGTAAGTGTATGTGTATGTGTATGTGTATGTGTATGTGTATGTGTATGTGTATGTGTATGTGTATGTGTATGTGTATGTGTATGTGTATGTGTATGTGTATGTGTATGTGTATGTGTATGTGTATGTGTATGTGTATGTGTATGTGTATGTGTATGTGTATGTGTATGTGTATGTGTATGTGTATGTGTATGTGTATGTGTATGTGTATGTGTATGTGTATGTGTATGTGTATGTGTATGTGTATGTGTATGTGTATGTGTATGTGTATGTGTATGTGTATGTGTATGTGTATGTGTATGTGTATGTGTATGTGTATGTGTATGTGTATGTGTATGTGTATGTGTATGTGTATGTGTATGTGTATGTGTATGTGTATGTGTATGTGTATGTGTATGTGTATGTGTATGTGTATGTGTATGTGTATGTGTATGTGTATGTGTATGTGTATGTGTATGTGTATGATGTGTATGTGTATGTGTATGTGTATTGTATGTGTATGTGTATGTGTATGTGTATGTGTATGTGTATGTGTATGTGTATGTGTATGTGTATGTGTATGTGTATGTGTATGTGTATGTGTATGTGTATGTGTATGTGTATGTGTATGTGTATGTGTATGTGTATGTGTATGTGTATGTGTATGTGTATGTGTATGTGTATGTGTATGTGTATGTGTATGTGTATGTGTATGTGTATGTGTATGTGTATGTGTATGTGTATGTGTATGTGTATGTGTATGTGTATGTGTATGTGTATGTGTATGTGTATGTGTATGTGTATGTGTATGTGTATGTGTATGTGTATGTGTATGTGTATGTGTATGTGTATGTGTATGTGTATGTGTATGTGTATGTGTATGTGTATGTGTATGTGTATGTGTATGTGTATGTGTATGTGTATGTGTATGTGTATGTGTATGTGTATGTGTATGTGTATGTGTATGTGTATGTGTATGTGTATGTGTATGTGTATGTGTATGTGTATGTGTATGTGTATGTGTATGTGTATGTGTATGTGTATGTGTATGTGTATGTGTATGTGTATGTGTATGTGTATGTGTATGTGTATGTGTATGTGTATGTGTATGTGTATGTGTATGTGTATGTGTATGTGTATGTGTATGTGTATGTGTATGTGTATGTGTATGTGTATGTGTATGTGTATGTGTATGTGTATGTGTATGTGTATGTGTATGTGTATGTGTATGTGTATGTGTATGTGTATGTGTATGTGTATGTGTATGTGTATGTGTATGTGTATGTGTATGTGTATGTGTATGTGTATGTGTATGTGTATGTGTATGTGTATGTGTATGTGTATGTGTATGTGTATGTGTATGTGTATGTGTATGTGTATGTGTATGTGTATGTGTATGTGTATGTGTATGTGTATGTGTATGTGTATGTGTATGTGTATGTGTATGTGTATGTGTATGTGTATGTGTATGTGTATGTGTATGTGTATGTGTATGTGTATGTGTATGTGTATGTGTATGTGTATGTGTATGTGTATGTGTATGTGTATGTGTATGTGTATGTGTATGTGTATGTGTATGTGTATGTGTATGTGTATGTGTATGTGTATGTGTATGTGTATGTGTATGTGTATGTGTATGTGTATGTGTATGTGTATGTGTATGTGTATGTGTATGTGTATGTGTATGTGTATGTGTATGTGTATGTGTATGTGTATGTGTATGTGTATGTGTATGTGTATGTGTATGTGTATGTGTATGTGTATGTGTATGTGTATGTGTATGTGTATGTGTATGTGTATGTGTATGTGTATGTGTATGTGTATGTGTATGTGTATGTGTATGTGTATGTGTATGTGTATGTGTATGTGTATGTGTATGTGTATGTGTATGTGTATGTGTATGTGTATGTGTATGTGTATGTGTATGTGTATGTGTATGTGTATGTGTATGTGTATGTGTATGTGTATGTGTATGTGTATGTGTATGTGTATGTGTATGTGTATGTGTATGTGTATGTGTATGTGTATGTGTATGTAGTGTGTATGTGTATGTGTATGTGTATGTGTATGTGTATGTGTATGTGTATGTGTATGTGTATGTGTATGTGTATGTGTATGTGTATGTGTATGTGTATGTGTATGTGTATGTGTATGTGTATGTGTATGTGTATGTGTATGTGTATGTGTATGTGTATGTGTATGTGTATGTGTATGTGTATGTGTATGTGTATGTGTATGTGTATGTGTATGTGTATGTGTATGTGTATGTGTATGTGTATGTGTATGTGTATGTGTATGTGTATGTGTATGTGTATGTGTATGTGTATGTGTATGTGTATGTGTATGTGTATGTGTATGTGTATGTGTATGTGTATGTGTATGTGTATGTGTATGTGTATGTGTATGTGTATGTGTTATGTGTATGTGTATGTGTATGTGTATGTGTATGTGTATGTGTAGGTATGTGTATGTGTATGTGTATGTGTATGTGTATGTGTATGTGTATGTGTATGTGTTGTGTATGTGTATGTGTATGTGTATGTGTAGTGTATGTGTATGTGTATGTGTATGTGTATGTGTATGTGTATGTGTATGTGTATGTGTATGTGTATGTGTATGTGTATGTGTATGTGTATGTGTATGTGTATGTGTATGTGTATGTGTATGTGTTGAGTTGGTATGTGTATGTGTATGTGTATGTGTATGTGTATGTGTATGTGTATGTGTATGTGTATGTGTATGTGTAGTGTATGTGATGTGTATGTGTATGTGTATGTGTATGTGTATGTGTATGTGTATGTGTATGTGTATGTGTATGTGTATGTGTATGTGTATGTGTATGTGTATGTGTATGTGTATGTGTATGTGTATGTGTATGTGTATGTGTATGTGTATGTGTATGTGTATGTGTATGTGTATGTGTATGTGTATGTGTATGTGTATGTGTATGTGTATGTGTATGTGTATGGTATGTGTATGTGTATGTGTATGTGTATGTGTATGTGTATGTGTATGTGTATGTGTATGTGTAGTGTATGTGTATGTGTATGTGTATGTGTATGTGTATGTATGTGTATGTGTATGTGTATGTGTATGTGTATGTGTATGTGTATGTGTATGTGTATGTGTATGTGTATGTGTATGTGTATGTGTATGTGTATGTGTATGTGTATGTGTATGTGTATGTGTATGTGTATGTGTATGTGTATGTGTATGTGTATGTGTATGTGTATGTGTATGTGTATGTGTATGTGTATGTGTATGTTGTTAGTGTTAGTGTATGTGTATGTGTATGTGTATGTGTATGTGTATGTGTATGTGTATGTGTATGTGTATGTGTATGTGTAGTGTATGTGTATGTGTATGTGTATGTGTATGTGTATGTGTATGTGTATGTGTATGTGTATGTGTATGTGTATGTGTATGTGTATGTGTATGTGTATGTGTATGTGTATGTGTATGTGTATGTGTATGTGTATGTGTATGTGTATGTGTATGTGTATGTGTATGTGTATGTGTATGTGTATGTGTATGTATGTGTATGTGTATGTGTATGTGTATGTGTATGTGTATGTGTATGTGTATGTGTATGTGTATGTGTATGTGTATGTGTATGTGTATGTGTATGTGTATGTGTATGTGTATGTGTATGTGTATGTGTATGTGTATGTGTATGTGTATGTGTATGTGTATGTGTATGTGTATGTGTATGTGTATGTGTATGTGTTGTGTATGTGTATGTGTATGTGTATGTAGTGTATGTGTATGTGTATGTGTATGTGTATGTGTAGTGTATGTGTATGTGTATGTGTATGTGTATGTGTATGTGTATGTGTATGTGTATGTGTATGTGTATGTGTATGTGTATGTGTATGTGTATGTGTATGTGTATGTGTATGTGTATGTGTATGTGTATGTGTATGTGTATGTGTATGTGTATGTGTATGTGTATGTGTATGTGTATGTGTATGTGTATGTGTATGTGTATGTGTATGTGTATGTGTATGTGTATGTGTATGTGTATGTGTATGTGTATGTGTATGTGTATGTGTATGTGTATGTGTATGTGTATGTGTATGTGTATGTGTATGTGTATGTGTATGTGTATGTGTATGTGTATGTGTATGTGTATGTGTATGTGTATGTGTATGTGTATGTGTATGTGTATGTGTATGTGTATGTGTATGTGTATGTGTATGTGTATGTGTATGTGTATGTGTATGTGTATGTGTATGTGTATGTGTATGTGTATGTGTATGTGTATGTGTATGTGTATGTGTATGTGTATGTGTATGTGTATGTGTATGTGTATGTGTATGTGTATGTGTATGTGTATGTGTATGTGTATGTGTATGTGTATGTGTATGTGTATGTGTATGTGTATGTGTATGTGTATGTGTATGTGTATGTGTATGTGTATGTGTATGTGTATGTGTATGTGTATGTGTATGTGTATGTGTATGTGTATGTGTATGTGTATGTGTATGTGTATGTGTATGTGTATGTGTATGTGTATGTGTATGTGTATGTGTATGTGTATGTGTATCTGTATGTGTATGTGTATGTGTATGTGTATGTGTATGTGTATGTGTATGTGTATGTGTATGTGTATGTGTATGTGTATGTGTATGTGTATGTGTATGTGTATGTGTATGTGTATGTGTATGTGTATGTGTATGTGTATGTGTATGTGTATGTGTATGTGTATGTGTATGTGTATGTGTATGTGTATGTATGTGTATGTGTATGTGTATGTGTATGTGTATGTGTATGTGTATGTGTATGTGTATGTGTATGTGTATGTGTATGTGTATGTGTATGTGTATGTGTATGTGTATGTGTATGTGTATGTGTATGTGTATGTGTATGTGTATGTGTATGTGTATGTGTATGTGTATGTGTATGTGTATGTGTATGTGTATGTGTATGTGTATGTGTATGTGTATGTGTATGTGTATGTGTATGTGTATGTGTATGTGTATGTGTATGTGTATGTGTATGTGTATGTGTATGTGTATGTGTATGTGTATGTGTATGTGTATGTGTATGTGTATGTGTATGTGTATGTGTATGTGTATGTGTATGTGTATGTGTATGTGTATGTGTATTGTATGTGTATGTGTATGTGTATGTGTATGTGTATGTGTATGTGTATGTGTATGTGTATGTGTATGTGTATGTGTATGTGTATGTGTATGTGTATGTGTATGTGTATGTGTATGTGTATGTATGTGTATGTGTATGTGTATGTGTATGTGTATGTGTAGTGTATGTGTATGTGTATGTGTATGTGTATGTGTATGTGTATGTGTATGTGTATGTGTATGTGTATGTGTATGTGTATGTGTATGTGTATGTGTATGTGTATGTGTATGTGTATGTGTATGTGTATGTGTATGTGTATGTGTATGTGTATGTGTATGTGTATGTGTATGTGTATGTGTATGTGTATGTGTATGTGTATGTGTATGTGTATGTGTATGTGTATGTGTATGTGTATGTGTATGTGTATGTGTATGTGTATGTGTATGTGTATGTGTATGTGTATGTGTATGTGTATGTGTATGTGTATGTGTATGTGTATGTGTATGTGTATGTGTATGTGTATGTGTATGTGTATGTGTATGTGTATGTGTATGTGTATGTGTATGTGTATGTGTATGTGTATGTGTATGTGTATGTGTATGTGTATGTGTATGTGTATGTGTATGTGTATGTGTATGTGTATGTGTATGTGTATGTGTATGTGTATGTGTATGTGTATGTGTATGTGTATGTGTATGTGTATGTGTATGTGTATGTGTATGTGTATGTGTATGTGTATGTGTATGTGTATGTGTATGTGTATGTGTATGTGTATGTGTATGTGTATGTGTATGTGTATGTGTATGTGTATGTGTATGTGTATGTGTATGTGTATGTGTATGTGTTGTGTATGTGTATGTGTATGTGTATGTGTATGTGTATGTGTATGTGTATGTGTATGTGTATGTGTATGTGTATGTGTATGTGTATGTGTATGTGTATGTGTATGTGTATGTGTATGTGTATGTGTATGTGTATGTGTATGTGTATGTGTATGTGTATGTGTATGTGTATGTGTATGTGTATGTGTATGTGTATGTGTATGTGTATGTGTATGTGTATGTTATGTGTATGTGTATGTGTATGTGTATGTGTATGTGTATGTGTATGTGTATGTGTATGTGTATGTGTATGTGTATGTGTATGTGTATGTGTATGTGTATGTGTATGTGTATGTGTATGTGTATGTGTATGTGTATGTGTATGTGTATGTGTATGTGTATGTGTATGTGTATGTGTATGTGATGTGTATGTGTATGTGTATGTGTATGTGTATGTGTATGTGTATGTGTATGTGTATGTGTATGTGTATGTGTATGTGTATGTGTATGTGTATGTGTATGTGTATGTGTATGTGTATGTGTATGTGTATGTGTATGTGTATGTGTATGTGTATGTGTATGTGTATGTGTATGTGTATGTGTATGTGTATGTGTATGTGTATGTGTATGTGTATGTGTATGTGTATGTGTATGTGTATGTGTATGTGTATGTGTATGTGTATGTGTATGTGTATGTGTATGTGTATGTATGTGTATGTGTATGTTGTATGTGTATGTGTATGTGTATGTGTATGTGTATGTGTATGTGTATGTGTATGTGTATGTGTATGTGTATGTGTATGTGTATGTGTATGTGTATGTGTATGTGTATGTGTATGTGTATGTGTATGTGTATGTGTATGTGTATGTGTATGTGTATGTGTATGTGTATGTGTATGTGTATGTGTATGTGTATGTGTATGTGTATGTGTATGTGTATGTGTATGTGTATGTGTATGTGTATGTGTATGTGTATGTGTATGTGTATGTGTATGTGTATGTGTATGTGTATGTGTATGTGTATGTGTATGTGTATGTGTATGTGTATGTGTATGTGTATGTGTATGTGTATGTGTATGTGTATGTGTATGTGTATGTGTATGTGTATGTGTATGTGTATGTGTATGTGTATGTGTATGTGTATGTGTATGTGTATGTGTATGTGTATGTGTATGTGTATGTGTATGTGTATGTGTATGTGTATGTGTATGTGTATGTGTATGTGTATGTGTATGTGTATGTGTATGTGTATGTGTATGTGTATGTGTATGTGTATGTGTATGTGTATGTGTATGTGTATGTGTATGTGTATGTGTATGTGTATGTGTATGTGTATGTGTATGTGTATGTGTATGTGTATGTGTATGTGTATGTGTATGTGTATGTGTATGTGTATGTGTATGTGTATGTGTATGTGTATGTGTATGTGTATGTGTATGTGTATGTGTATGTGTATGTGTATGTGTATGTGTATGTGTATGTGTATGTGTATGTGTATGTGTATGTGTATGTGTATGTGTATGTGTATGTGTATGTATTGTATGTGTATGTGTATGTGTATGTGTATGTGTATGTGTATGTGTATGTGTATGTGTATGTGTATGTGTATGTGTATGTGTATGTGTATGTGTATGTGTATGTGTATGTGTATGTGTATGTGTATGTGTATGTGTATGTGTATGTGTATGTGTATGTGTATGTGTATGTGTATGTGTATGTGTATGTGTATGTGTATGTGTATGTGTATGTGTATGTGTATGTGTATGTGTATGTGTATGTGTATGTGTATGTGTATGTGTATGTGTATGTGTATGTGTATGTGTATGTGTATGTGTATGTGTATGTGTATGTGTATGTGTATGTGTATGTGTATGTGTATGTGTATGTGTATGTGTATGTGTATGTGTATGTGTATGTGTATGTGTATGTGTATGTGTATGTGTATGTGTATGTGTATGTGTATGTGTATGTGTATGTGTATGTGTATGTGTATGTGTATGTGTATGTGTATGTGTATGTGTATGTGTATGTGTATGTGTATGTGTATGTGTATGTGTATGTGTATGTGTATGTGTATGTGTATGTGTATGTGTATGTGTATGTGTATGTGTATGTGTATGTGTATGTGTATGTGTATGTGTATGTGTATGTGTATGTGTATGTGTATGTGTATGTGTATGTGTATGTGTATGTGTATGTGTATGTGTATGTGTATGTGTATGTGTATGTGTATGTGTATGTGTATGTGTATGTGTATGTGTATGTGTATGTGTATGTGTATGTGTATGTGTATGTGTATGTGTATGTGTATGTGTATGTGTATGTGTATGTGTATGTGTATGTGTATGTGTATGTGTATGTGTATGTGTATGTGTATGTGTATGTGTATGTGTATGTGTATGTGTGAGTGTATGTGTATGTGTATGTGTATGTGTATGTGTATGTGTATGTGTATGTGTATGTGTATGTGTATGTGTATGTGTATGTGTATGTGTATGTGTATGTGTATGTGTATGTGTATGTGTATGTGTATGTGTATGTGTATGTGTATGTGTATGTGTATGTGTATGTGTATGTGTATGTGTATGTGTATGTGTATGTGTATGTGTATGTGTATGTGTATGTGTATGTGTATGTGTATGTGTATGTGTATGTGTATGTGTATGTGTATGTGTATGTGTATGTGTATGTGTATGTGTATGTGTATGTGTATGTGTATGTGTATGTGTATGTGTATGTGTATGTGTATGTGTATGTGTATGTGTATGTGTATGTGTATGTGTATGTGTATGTGTATGTGTATGTGTATGTGTATGTGTATGTGTATGTGTATGTGTATGTGTATGTGTATGTGTATGTGTATGTGTATGTGTATGTGTATGTGTATGTGTATGTGTATGTGTATGTGTATGTGTATGTGTATGTGTATGTGTATGTGTATGTGTATGTGTATGTGTATGTGTATGTGTATGTGTATGTGTATGTGTATGTGTATGTGTATGTGTATGTGTATGTGTATGTGTATGTGTATGTGTATGTGTATGTGTATGTGTATGTGTATGTGTATGTGTATGTGTATGTGTATGTGTATGTGTATGTGTATGTGTATGTGTATGTGTATGTGTATGTGTATGTGTATGTGTATGTGTATGTGTATGTGTATGTGTATGTGTATGTGTATGTGTATGTGTATGTGTATGTGTATGTGTATGTGTATGTGTATGTGTATGTGTATTGTGTATGTGTATGTGTATGTGTATGTGTATGTGTATGTGTATGTGTATGTGTATGTGTATGTGTATGTGTATGTGTATGTGTATGTGTATGTGTATGTGTATGTGTATGTGTATGTGTATGTGTATGTGTATGTGTATGTGTATGTGTATGTGTATGTGTATGTGTATGTGTATGTGTATGTGTATGTGTATGTGTATGTGTATGTGTATGTGTATGTGTTATGTGTATGTGTATGTGTATGTGTATGTGTATGTGTATGTGTATGTGTATGTGTATGTGATGTGTATGTGTATGTGTATGTGTATGTGTATGTTATGTGTATGTGTATGTGTATGTGTATGTGTATGTGTATGTGTATGTGTATGTGTATGTGTATGTGTATGTGTATGTGTATGTGTATGTGTATGTGTATGTGTATGTGTATGTGTATGTGTTGTGTATGTGTATGTGTATGTGTATGTGTATGTGTATGTGTATGTGTATGTGTATGTGTATGTGTATGTGTATGTGTATGTGTATGTGTATGTGTATGTGTATGTGTATGTGTATGTGTATGTTTATGTGTATGTGTATGTGTATGTGTATGTGTATGTGTATGTGTATGTGTATGTGTATGTGTATGTGTATGTGTATGTGTATGTGTATGTGTATGTGTATGTGTATGTGTATGTGTATGTGTATGTGTATGTGTATGTGTATGTGTATGTTGTATGTGTATGTGTATGTGTATGTGTAGTGTATGTGTATGTGTATGTGTATGTGTATGTGTATGTGTATGTGTATGTGTTGTGTATGTGTATGTGTATGTGTATGTGTATGTGTATGTGTATGTGTATGTGTATGTGTATGTGTATGTGTATGTGTATGTGTATGTGTATGTGTATGTGTATGTGTATGTGTATGTGTATGTGTATGTGTATGTGTATGTGTATGTGTATGTGTATGTGTATGTGTATGTGTATGTTATGTGTATGTGTATGTGTATGTGTATGTGTATGTGTATGTGTATGTGTATGTGTATGTGTTGTGTATGTGTATGTGTATGTGTATGTGTATGTGTATGTGTATGTGTATGTGTATGTGTATGTGTATGTGTATGGTTGGTATGTGTATGTGTATGTGTATGTGTATGTGTATGTGTATGTGTATGTGTATGTGTATGTGTATGTGTATGTGTATGTGTATGTGTATGTGTATGTGTATGTGTATGTGTATGTGTATGTGTATGTGTATGTGTATGTGTATGTGTATGTGTATGTGTATGTGTATGTGTATGTGTATGTGTATGTGTATGTGTATGTGTATGTGTATGTGTATGTGTATGTGTATGTGTATGTGTATGTGTATGTGTATGTGTATGTGTATGTGTATGTGTATGTGTATGTGTATGTGTATGTGTATGTATGTGTATGTGTATGTGTATGTGTATGTGTATGTGTATGTGTTGTGTATGTGTATGTGTATGTGTATGTGTATGTGTATGTGTATGTGTATGTGTATGTGTATGTGTATGTGTTATGTGTATGTGTATGTGTATGTGTATGTGTATGTTATGTGTATGTGTATGTGTATGTGTATGTGTATGTGTATGTGTATGTGTATGTGTATGTGTATGTGTATGTGTATGTGTATGTGTATGTGTATGTGTATGTGTATGTGTATGTGTATGTGTATGTGTATGTGTATGTGTATGTGTATGTGTATGTGTATGTGTATGTGTATGTGTATGTGTATGTGTATGTGTATGTGTATGTGTATGTGTATGTGTATGTGTATGTGTATGTGTTATGTGTATGTGTATGTGTATGTGTATGTGTATGTGTATGTGTATGTGTATGTGTATGTGTATGTGTATGTGTTATGTGTATGTGTATGTGTATGTGTATGTGTATGTGTATGTGTATGTGTATGTGTATGTGTATGTGTATGTGTATGTGTATGTGTATGTGTATGTGTATGTGTATGTGTTGTGTATGTGTATGTGTATGTGTATGTGTATGTGTATGTGTATGTGTATGTGTATGTGTATGTGTATGTGTATGTTGTATGTGTATGTGTATGTGTATGTGTATGTGTAGTGTATGTGTATGTGTATGTGTATGTGTATGTGTATGTGTATGTGTATGTGTATGTGTATGTGTATGTGTATGTGTATGTGTATGTGTATGTGTATGTGTATGTGTATGTGTATGTGTATGTGTATGTGTATGTGTATGTGTATGTGTATGTGTATGTGTATGTGTATGTGTATGTGTATGTGTATGTGTATGTGTATGTGTATGTGTATGTGTATGTGTATGTGTATGTGTTGTGTATGTGTATGTGTATGTGTATGTTGTATGTGTATGTGTATGTGTATGTGTATGTGTATGTGTATGTGTATGTGTATGTGTATGTGTATGTGTTGTATGTGTATGTGTTATGTGTATGTTGTATGTGTATGTGTATGTGTATGTGTATGTGTATGTGTATGTGTATTGTGTATGTGTATGTGTATGTGTATGTGTATGTGTATGTGTATGTGTATGTGTATGTGTATGTGTATGTGTATGTGTATGTGTATGTGTATGTGTATGTGTATGTGTATGTGTTGTGTATGTGTATGTGTATGTGTATGTGTATGTGTATGTGTATGTGTATGTGTATGTGTATGTGTATGTGTATGTGTATGTGTATGTGTATGTGTATGTGTATGTGTATGTGTATGTGTATGTATGTGTATGTGTATGTGTATGTGTATGTGTATGTGTATGTGTATGTGTATGTGTATGTGTATGTGTATGTGTATGTGTATGTGTATGTGTATGTGTATGTGTATGTGTATGTGTATGTGTATGTGTATGTATGTGTATGTGTATGTGTATGTGTATGTGTATGTGTATGTGTATGTGTATGTGTATGTGTATGTGTATGTGTATGTGTATGTGTATGTGTATGTGTATGTGTATGTGTATGTGTATGTGTATGTGTATGTGTATGTGTATGTGTATGTGTATGTGTATGTGTATGTGTATGTGTATGTGTATGTGTATGTGTATGTGTATGTGTATGTGTATGTGTAATCTTGTTGCATTTAAGAAGACATCGTGTCGCAATTAATGCAGACATGAAGATGATGTTTCGGATGGTGAAAATTGCGAAAGAACAATGGGACCTGCAAAGATTACTTTGGAAACAAAACCCGATCGAAAGATTGAAAGAATATTGGTTGACAGTAGTAACCTATGGGATGACCTCATCAGCTTATAATGCTGTACGAGCGTTAATCCAATGTGCGAAAGAAAAGGAGGTGGAATATCCGAAGGAGGCGAAAGCCATAATGGAAGATTCTTATATGGGCGACTGCAATACAGGTGCAGATTCAGAAGCCAAGGCAACAGAATTATCGAAAGAAATCAATCGCATATTGAAGAGTGCAAGTTTCGAGCTTAGAAAATGGAAATCCAATTCTTAAGCTCTGTCAAAGAACATGAATTATGAAGAGCAGGAATCAATCTTGTTTCAAACTGATGAGAAGGCATCGATACTTGGTCTTAACTGGCTACTTGGGAAGGATCAGTTCACATTATTGGTGAACACACCAGTGACTGAGCAGGTAATGACAAAAAGAAAGATTGTGAGCTGCATAGCTGAACTTTATGATCCTAATGGGTTCATAGCTATTGTAACGATTGTTGAAAAGATTCTCATCCAAGACATATGGCGCTTTTACTTTGACTGGGATGAAGCGCTACCGGAAGGAATCGAAAGAAGATGGAAAGATTTTTGCGAAGAGATAACATTCCTTGAGAATGTATTAATCGACAGAGGGATGTGTAAATCGGAAGGTTTAAGGAGGAAATACATGGATTTTCAGATGCGCCTGAAAGAGCATATGGAGCGGTGATTTGTATAAGAACTACTAGTTCCAATGGAAGGATAAGAGCAGATTTGGTAACGTAAAAAAATACGTGTTGCACCCTTAAAAACAGTGACGATAACACGATTAGAGCTTGCCGCAGTTGACTTATTGGGACGACTATCTTTCAGCGTCATTAAAACGATGGAACGGGAAGGCACAGAATACAATCTCTGGACGGATTCACCGTTAGCATTGCACTGGATAAATAAACTACCATGTGATCTAAAAACATTCGTGTCGAATTGACTATCATCCCAACAAGATAATACTGAAGTCAAGAGATGGAACGTAGGAAAATCCAGCGGATTTATTGAACAGGGGAATAAAACCATTATCATTGGCAAAAAACAAGCTATGGCTTCATGGCCCGGGATGGTTGTCAAAACCCCGCTCTAGTTGGGCATCTGAAAAGTTTGTTCCAAATGTTTCAGATGGGGGGAAAATTAAATGAAGGTCTCGGTGTTTGTGACAACGAGTTTTATCGAACCGTTAACCATATATTCGAAAGAGCTAAGATAAAGTATTAATATAATTGAATACGCATCTACACTTGAGAAGGCACTTAATATAATGAGCTACATATTCAGCTTTATCAATGTAACTAGAGCATTGGCAAGGCAACGGAAGGTGGAGGAGAGTGAAGGTATGAAAAAAAAGGAGACGCTCTCGAAGTAGCAAGAAGAGAAGCTACGGAAGGAAGAGAAAGTGTAGTTAATCAATTGTCTTCTGAAGAGAGGATGGAAGGATCAATACCTTCCATCTACTACGAAAAGAGCAAGAAAAATATTATGCGAAGGAACTCGATTGTATCGAGAAGAGAAGGTGTTTATCTGATAAGAGCAGGATAGAATCATTGGAACTGATTCTAGATAATAAAAAGATTTTGAGAGTTGGAGGAAGGCTCTGCAGATCAGAGATGGAATACGAGAGAAGGCATCCAGCGATCGTATTTCATGGTTCTTGATAAGCTTGGCTGATTATAGACAGTGCTCACAGAGCAACTTAGCACGGTGCTGTGCAAGTTACGACGCAGTACGTACGAGAGAAGTTTTGGATTCCGAAGGTACGAAGTGAACTACGAAATTACGTTCACAAATGCTTGGTTTGCTTAAGGTACAATAATCGTTTCGAGACACAATTGATAGCTGACCTGCCATCGGAAAGAGTTACTCCTGAGAAGGCTTTTCTACATACTGGAGTCGATTATTTGCGTTTCCGTTTTGTCTGTCTCAAAACCAGAGCAATGCACATTGATTTGGTATCAAATCTTACATCAGTTGCATTTATTGCTTGTTACGAAAGATTTGTAGGTGGAAGGGGAAGGTGCGAAAGATTATATAGCGACAATGGCACAGCCTTTGTTGGTGCAGCGAAAGAATTACGGAAGGCAAAAGAGCGTTGGCTTACGAAGGATACTTTTGAACACTTGTGCTTGAAAGGGATGGAATGAAAATTTCTTCCTCCTGCTGTGCCACATCAAAGTGGCATATACGAAACGGCATGTTAAGTCCATGAAATACCATTTTACAAGGATAGCGGGAGGGAAGGTGCTAGTATATGACCAGGTTTTTGACATTGCTCACCGGCATAGAAGCGGTCTTAAATTCAAGACCATTGCATTAACTAAGCGATTATCCAGATGACTTGCAGGCGCTAGCGCCGGGATATTTTCTAATGGGTGAGCCTATTGTGCTGCCACTACCGTTTTTAACTACTGAATTACCGACAACGGAGGGCATACAGTTATGGAGAGAGGGGAAGGCGATGTTATCGCACTTCTGGGAAAGGTGGAAGGAAAAATATCTATCTACTCTTTACGAACGAAAGAAATGGCACAAGGAGAAGTACGAACTGAAGGAAGGGCAGTTATGCATAATAAAAAGCGAAAATTTGCCACCATCAGCATGGGCGATGGGGCGTCTATTAAGCTCATACCGAGCATGGGCGGACTATTGCGAAGCGTGGTCATACAGACGGCAACCAAGCAACTTACCAGGCCGGTACAGAAGATTTGCATACTACCGATGGAAGAGCTGGAATGATTTTCTAGTTATCTTATTTAATATTTATTAGATTTAGAATGAAGGTAGTTTGAAAATAAAATGCGAAAGGGTGGAAAACCATAGGTTTTCGCCGGGACTATATTGAATCGCATGAGTTCTGGCAACTCTGCATTCGATGGTTACATATGTATAAGAAGGTAAACTAAACGTAAATAAAACTAAAGGTAAGAACCTAACGAAAGAGTGCTTTGTTCTGCGAACAAGCCAGCCAACAAGGCCAGCCCAGTCCCATTTCAATTTTCTCATTTTGCGGAGAACGTCTTCAAAACCGGTCTGAATTCGTATCCTTTCATGGTTTATTCGTTGAGAGATTCTCACCTTTACAATCGATCTTTCCATAGCCCTTTGACAAGACTGAAGTTTTTGTTCGAGGTACCTTGTAGATTGCCAAGTTTGACACCCATATGTTAGAACTGGTAGAATCGTTGAGTCAAAAACATATTTTCTTGTTTGTTTAGAGATGTTTAGTTCCAAGAGATTTCTAACGTTCCAAAATTGTCGCCAAGCATTTGTTATTCTTTGGTTAACATTTTTTGTGTCCTTATCGGTAAATAAATATTATTTGGCCGAGGTAAGTATAATCTTCTACATACTCTAAAATTGTATCATCTATTTTTAATTCTAAATGATCTCCATTAGACATGATTTTCGTTTTTTGTCGATTAGTTGATAAACCCACTTTCTTGCACTCGAAACTAAGATCGTTGAGCATACCTTGTAGTTCTACATCGCTGTTGGCAATCAATACAATATCATCTGCAAATCTTAAATTTGATAATTATTTTCCATTTATCCTCAAACCCTTTTCTTTCCAGTTTAACTTTCGGAAGATTTCCTCTAAGGTCGCAGAAAAAAGCGCTGGAGAAAGTGGTTCGCCCTGTCTAACTCCTCGAGTTATATGAAACATTGGTCCATTCGTTTCTGTTTTTATGAATGCAGTATTTTCACTGTACATTTTTTTCAGAACACGGACGATTTTCCGCTGAACACCTTGTTTTAATAACGCTTCCCATATAAAAATTTGCTCAACTGTGTCAAACGCTTTGGCAAAGTCTATAAACGCGAAATAGAGAGTTATGTTATATTCTTTGGATTTTTCGATGATTTGACGATGATCCATAGTGGAAAAACCAGATCTAAACCCGGCTTCTTTAAAAGGTTGATTAAACTCTAAATTGGCTTTTATTCTATGACATAAACATTTAGCAAAAACTTTGTATATGCATGATATTATGCTTATGGGCCTGTAGTTGTTTCTATCATCTTTGCTACCTTTTTTGTGTATAAGGATAATTTCAGATTTTTTCCATTGTTCAGGAATTTCCTCGGTGACCAAAACCTGGTTAAAAATTTCTTTTAACCAGTTGGCCAATGAAAACTTTGCATATTTTAAATATTCTGCTGCAATTCCAGCATTTCCATTGCATTTTTCGTTTTTCAAGCCATTAATTGCATTCTCGATTTCGCTTTTCAAAAGTAATGGAAACTCTTCTTCTTGACTTTCAAAGACAATATTTTCGGTTGTGCAGCTATGCAATTGTGTTGTGTATACACTGCTATAGAATTTGGTAGCTATAGAATTTATATCTTTTCGTTGATGGTTCCATCGCTTGTTATCAGACAGAGCAACTATCCACTCCTTATCAGTTTGCATCGAAGCTTTTGCTTTTTTTGTTGATTTCGTTTCTTCTATTATTTTTTTAAGAAGGTTATCATTAAAGAGCTTAATGTCTTCCTGTGACTTTCTCTTAATCATCTTTCTTAATATTTTAAGATCAAGTTTCTCGGATGTATTGAGATTTTCCCTTTTACGTAAAAGTTCACGTTGTTCAATTAGTTGTAATGTTTCGTTTGACAGTTTTTGTGGTTTTTGTGACGACGTTTTTAAAATGTACTTTTCTGCAGATTGTTTAATTGTTCTTTCCATGTTGTTGTAAAGATTTTGAAGTGGCTCATTTCTAGATGATAATATGCTACACCGTAGTTCTAGATCATAATAATTATGATCTAGAACTACGGTGTAGCATATTATCATCTAGAACAATCTACAATTATTGTAGTTTCGTATGACTTCATCTGTAACTGTCTTCGGCACGCTTTTCTTTATTGTTTTGTTAAGTTGCCTGGTCTTGTGATTAATCAGTAATTTAGCTCTCACAATTCGATGATCTGAATCGAACTCAAACTTATTGAGGACACTAACATCTTGGAGTACCGATCTTTTGTTCGTAAGGATGTAATCAATTTAATTCCTATACTTACGATCAGGAGATCGCCAAGTCCACTGTTAAAAGATATGTTGGATAAGACGGTTTCCTCTTTCGTTTCTATTTCCATATCCATATGGGCCCATTATTGTTTCTTCTCCTTTATGTCTAAATCCAAGTTTTGCATTGAAGTCTCCTATTGTAAGTAGAATTTTGGCTTTGAAATAGTTTGTTGCTTCATCAAGAGCGGTATAGAATGTGTCTATTTCTTCTTCCGTTGCCTTTTCAGTAGGTGCATAAACTTGAATTATGGAAATATTGCAATTTTCTATTCTTAGTTTTACTCCTATAACTCTGTCACTGAAACCCTTTATTTCGACTATGTTCTTTTTAAAGCTTTTATTTATTAAAAAACCAACACCAAAGTATCCTTTTTTGACCACGAAATATGCGAATATATTTCCGTTGTTTAATTCGGTAATACTTTCCCCTTGTCTTCTTACTTCAGCGAGACCAATGATATCCCAATGTATTTTTGTAAGTGCGTTTTTGAGTTCAATAAATTTATCTTCGGTGTATAGAGTTCTGGTGTTTAGTGTTGCAATGTGTTATTGTCTACTACCACTTGTATTATAGTTTTTGTTTATATGTTTTAGATTATTAATTATTTGTTTATTTTTGATTATGCGTTCCGCATTTTCATTTGGAGGGGGGTTTTGGCCTAGATCCTCCACGGTGGCCATCCGGGTTGGAGGTGTGTTTTCCATAATGTTGATTTTGTTTTTGTTTTATTTCTCATATCCGTTTCGTACAAAAGTTGGCATTTTGAGGTTATTGAATTACTTTTTTTAGTGGTTGTTACTTTGGTTTTCTCCTTTCATTAAAAAAGCATTTTCAGAGTTTCTACAAGGATTTAGATTTTCCCTTGAAATAGATTTTTGAAGTATATATTTTCTTAGTGGAGATGTTGTAAGAGATGTTGGTGCTTTTTGTCTTGACGGATATTTGTTCTTCTTGAATGTTCCTGTTTGTGAATCCATTGGTTTTACATTGTCTGTTTGTTCAGTGTCTTCTTCAGATAGTTTTCGTTTGTTTTTTGACTCGTTCGTATGAGAAACCGAAGGTATGTCAGCGATTTCCCTTTCTGAAAGTTGTTTGCCGTTAACTATGAGGTGGTTATGTTTGATTTTAATTCTTGTATTCCCGCCCATGTTCAGGATAGCTTCAGCTCCTCCAAACCAAAAAGAACAATATTTTTCTCCTCATTTGACATTCCAGAATATTAATTTTTTCTTCGTGTTTATCAACTTTCACATCCAAAACATCAAATCTTGAACCAATATTGTCGATCTTTGATTCAACCATACTAAGCTTTGATGATATATTTTGTAGATCCGTTTCAAATGTTAACTTAGAGTCAGTAACGCTTTTGTATATGAGAGCGATCATGTCCTTAAGTTCTGAGTTGCTCACATCATCTCCTAAGTTTTGAGTTTTGGTCGGTGACATATTTTTGGTATGATGTTAAAATTATTTGAAAAAAAAATCTGTGAACTTTTAGGTTATTTAGTTTAGCAGCGAATTATTGAACTAAAGTTTTTTATTTTTTGGTTTGAGTCTTCGATGTTCGATTAAGTAATTGTGCTATGTATTAAAAGATGGCTCTGCTAAATGAGTGTAATAAGCCATTGTATATATAAACTATAGTATTCCCACTTGAGGTGCGCCATCTATCGACGAAAAACTAAGCTCGAGAATAACATGGGAAGCAACAACAACAATTTCCACCATTTTAATTGTTGTTGTTGCTTCCCATATTATTCTCGAGCTTAGTTTTTCGTCGATAGATGGCGCAACTAAGGTGATAGTACTATAGTTTATATATACAATGAATAAGCTTATTGTGATATTTCACTCAAGCAAAAAAGCTGTTTTATTCGACGTATTAATTTTGCTTTGTCACTCTCCGACTTTGCAATATTATATAATTTTGATGGATTTAAGGCTTATAAATACCTGACATCTATATTATTCGAATATATGTTGTTAATTTTGTACTTATTTTGGTGTTTTTTAAGTATTCACAAATGTTTACACTTTATTTCTATTAAATTTCTTTATTTTTGTCACCACCACTTTTCTTATAACTCTTAACAAAACCAGGTTGCCACGTTTCCATACGATATTTTTATTAAATGTTTCAATATTATAATATCTTTTCCCTATTTTTTGTATAATTTTTCCCTTTATCCATGAAATCCTTCTTGGTATGCAATAATTTTTTGTCATAACCGTATCATCTATTTCAAATATTTTATCAGTTTTACCTTTATAATAGAGTCTTTGTTTCGCCTGCATTTTGTTTACTTTTTTCTTTACATCACAATTTTTTAACTTATTGGAACTTAAAAATGGATTAAGTATATCAAATCTGTTCCTTAAATTCCTATTGAACATTAATTGCGCTGGAGATTTCCCCGTCGTGCTGTGAATGGCGTTTCGATAGTCTAAGAGATATGCTTCTAATATTTAATTTACTTCGCCACTCAAATGTTTTCCGTGTAGTGCACGTTTCAATGCTGATTTAACCAATTTTACTCAGTTTTCTGCTTGACCATTTGTTGCAGGGTGACCCACTGGTATTGTGAAATGCCTGATTTTATTTCGCTCTAAGAAACTTTTGAATTCAGCCGATAGGAAAGATCTACCATTGTCACTTAGTACAATATTTGGTAAACCGAACCGAGAAAATATCGATCGTAATTTGTCAATGGTATCTGCGCTGGTTATATTATTCCCCATGTCAATGCATTCAATCCACTTGGTATGGGCGTCAATACAAATAAGGAAAATTTGTTTGCATAATGGGCCGACAAAATCTATGTGAGCTCGTTGCCATGGACGATCTGGCCAATCCCAACTTATGAACGAGGATTTAGTTGGATTGTTCTGGTTTGCAAGGCAACCTTCGCAAGAACTTGATAAGGCTTCTACATCATTATTTATTGATGGCCAACAACAGTATTTTCGAATCAAACTTTTCATTTTCACTGGAATAACTACTTTATAACCCCAAAATAAACAATCTGAGTCTATGGTCAGTTCGTATCTTCGAATAAAATATGGTCTTAAACTAATGTCATTCACCTTCCCTGGCCAACCTGACTGCACATGCATCATTACTCGTTGCAAGGTTTTATCCTTCATCAGTTCATCCTCAATTTGTTTAAATGTAACCGGTAAACTACCAGTCTCTAAGTGATTAACACACACCTCACCACCATCGTCCATGACTTTCATTGTGTCTAGACTATCTACATATAGGAGTGCGTGAAAAATAATCCGCAATATTGTTTTTGGTGTTAATGTATTGGATTTCAAACTGATAGCCAAATAGAAACAAGGCATAGCGCCTGTTTGCAGACATGGCAGACATACCCTTTTTTGATCCAAAAATTGATATTAATGGCTTATTATCGGATACCAACGTACATTTTTTTCCGAAAAGATACTGATGGTATTTCCTAACCCCGAAAACAATAGCCAGGGCTTCTCTTTCAATCTGTGAATATTTCATTTCACATTGAAATAGTCTTTGCGATGCGAAAGAGATTGGCCTTTCAACACCAGTCCGCGAGGACTTGCATCTACTATCAGTTAAATGTTTACATTTGGATCAAAGTGCGCTAGGACTTTTTATGAAGCTAATGATTTTTTTAGATTGATAAAGGAACAATCTTGGCGTTTTCCCCAGTTTACCAACTTCTTGTCGCCTGAAAGCATCTCGTATAGTGGTCCTGCTATTGTCGCTAAGTTTGGCATAAAATCTCGATAAAAATGTATAACGCCCAAAAACGATTGCAGTTCAACCACTGATTTTGGTTTTGGTAGCTCCAAGATTGCAATTACCTTTTTTGGATCCGTTTGCGATCCGTTTTTATTTATTATGTGCCCTACATAGGTAGCAAACTGAATCGGAAAAAAAACTCACACTTCTCTTTAGCGACATTTAATCCCGCACGTTTTAGAATACCTAAAACGGTTCGTAAACGTTTAACACGATCAGCTCTATTTTAAGCTGTCACTAAGATGTCGTCCACGAAAACAGTCACTCCGCCCATGCCTTGAAATAATTTGTCCATGCTCTTTTGAAAAACAGCTGGAGCTGATGCGATACCGTACACCAGCCGTGTATACTAAAAAAGCCCTTTAGTTGTGGAAATTGTTGTTAGTTTCCGAGAATTTTTATCAGGCGGATCTATTTTAGAAAATAGTTGCCCCCCGTGGGTTGCAAATAGTTCGTTAACTTTTGGCATAAAGTGAGTCTCAACTTACAACTGTGGATATATATATAGTAAGAATAGGTGTTCCCCATTCACTATATGATACTGGCTCTAGCACACCAAGATCGACTAACTTAACTAACTCCCCTTCTACCTTCTCTTTAATGGCAAATGGAAGACTACGTGGCCTAAAATGCCCGTTTCAATTATTTTGACTGAATGCATTGACACCTCAAAAGCGTACATCCAATTACGGCCTAATATCGGTGGACCACCCCTTTTTACTACAAAAATCTCAACCAATTTTTCTTTATTCTTGTAGCCAACAATGAACTTACGTTTTCCGAGCGGCATAAAATACGAGCCATCATAGTTTTTTAATGGTGGTGTGGTTTGCTGCAATTTGAGATTCGGGAAGTATTTCCTGAAATTTGACTCCGATATTGCCGAAATCGATGCACCACTGTCTACCTCCGCGCATATCGTAACACCATTCACAGTTACAAATGTTGTAATTGGGCTAAGCTTAATATATGTGGATAAATTAAAAATTGATAACTCATCTATGTAGTCACAATAATTATTGTTTGTGATATATTTGAACCAAATTCATCTACGTAATTGCAACAATTATTATCATTATTTGATTTCGATCCACACTTCGTATGACACATTCTTCTTAGATGACCACGTTGAAAACAAGTGCAGGAACACTTAGCGTTGCGAAATCGACACTGCTGTTCCGTTTTGATGAATCGTTGTTCGGTAGTCTGATATTGCGATTTTACACATTCAACAGACATGACGAAACTTAATGCTTTTTCTAATGTTAACGTTTCCACGTTTTCGGAGAAAAGTTTATCCTTTTCTGCTCCCTGGTCCATTCCCATTATGAATTTTTCCCTCAATTCAATATCCAGATGTGTTTTAATTACACAACTAGCTGCCAAACCCCTGAGCCTTGCTGCCCATTGCTGATTTGTCTCGGTTTTTTCCTTATGTGCCTCGTAGAACTTGAAACGCTCGGTGAATCTAGAGTTAGTGGGAGTGAATTTAATTAACACATCAAAGGTAGAAGTGCTATCTTCAGGTTCTATGGGATGCAACAAATCTCTGAGCAGCTTGTACATTTTTTCCCTGAGTGCGTTGATTAGTATTGCTCGCTTTTTTCAGCTTTGGTATCGATGTCGTTGGCTAATGGCAATACAAAATTGGTTGATTTTCTTTTTAAAAACCAGCCAGTCGTCATCTTCGGCAAATGTTGGACAAGTTCCATAAACTGCCATTTTTTTTTTTGTATCCTCGTCGCCAATTGTAAGCTTCGAACTTGCTTCGACTTTATTTTAATACAAACTGCCTGGCACATTTGACATTTATGAGTAAAACTATGTTATTAAGTCTATGTGAATTGAGCAGGGTTGTTACTGCGTTAAGCTACGACTACAATGACTTCAAATAAACATCACAAATTCAATTTATAAATATATAAACTTGTTAATGACTGAATTTATTTTAATTGATTTAAAGTAAATCAAAAGCACTAAAGTATATTTTTGCCAATCTGGCTGACGGCATAGCCAAAGCAATACAATTCATTATATATCAAAACAATATATACATAGATATTATGATTAGTAAAATGAATACATACTTACATGCTTACTTACTTACTTACTTACCAAGTTTGAAGCGAATCGGTCCAGCAGTTTAGGCTGTAGGACTCCATACAGACAGGCGGACAGACAGATAGAAGGACAGACAGAATTGTCGGACCAACTTTTTAGGCTTCTCTTTCATCGTAATGTTATGTTGGATTGTCAAAAACTTTTTTTTTTACGAGTGGAAAAAAGGTTCACTTAAATAACTAAACTTTAAAAGACAATAAGAAAATAAATTTTTGGCTTTACAAAAAGGTATGACATGGTATTGTAGGAGCCACCTCACCGTTATTTTTAAATATTTTGTTTCCAATGTAGGTAACTTTCTTATAACTACACGCTCTAGCTTTTTAGATCACCTATGGTGAATCACCATATCATCACAAGCATGTTGTTTAAACAATAAACCTGAAAGGATTCTGATTTTGAACAATATAAATAAAAAACTCAAGAAAAAAAAATTATCAAAATCGGAGCTGTTTCTATGGACTTTTGGGGTAAAAACCTTCATTGACTCCACTTTAAAGATTTTGTATGGTTTTCATATTTACTCGATTTGTTAGTTCGAAGTTTTATTCAAAATAAATTTTTTTAACAAAATTAAAAAGTAAAATATTAACTTATATTTAAATCCCAAAATGAATTTGTTGAAAAATTACCAGCTTTTAAATAAAAACGACCGTATTGAAGAAAAAAACACAATGCAACTGAACTGTAAGATGACGTAATGATGGAATACAAATTGAAAGCTTAAAACTAAGTGAACAATATTTCCAGTGAGAGCATTGCCACATTAAAGTATTCATATTAGCTGTTGGCTATTGCAGTTCATTATTTTCAACACTCCCACTTTTGAATAGTTTGATTGAAGCTTACTTAACATTAAAATAGATTGCTTACATCTCCAATCAAAAATTTAAATTTTTCAAATTTGTCTTTGCTTAAGGCTTGAGTAAATATATCAGCAATTTGGTGTTCAGAAGGAACATAATTTATTGAAAATTAATTTCTATCATACCTCTTACGTATGAAATGATATCGCACATCAATGTGTTTTGTGCGTTTATTAAATTCCGGATTTTCGGTCAACCGGATTGCACCCTGGTTGTCCTTATTCAATTCTGCTGCACAACCATTTTTAGCTGGTATCAGTTCCGCCGCAAGTCGTTGAAGCCACACCATATATTTCATAGCTTGAGATTCGGTGGTTGACATCGCCACACACTTGTGTCTTTGCGATGCCCAGGAAACAGGTCCACCCCCAAGAATAAAAATGAAGCTATGTGGTAGATCTTCTTGTGACAATATCACCAGCATAATCGGAATCACTGAAACATTCTAAACACCAATTAGCTATTAGCTTTTTTTTAAATTATACCCATTCGCTTCGTGCCGCTTATATACTTCATGATCCTTTTGACTGCATTGGCATGCATTTGAGTAGGTGCACCTAAGTACTGGGATACAACTCCCACTGCAAACGCAATTTCCGGCCAGGTGGCCACTGCCACAGACAACCAACCGCTTCTCTAAATGGGAACTTTATTTGTTTTTCAGGCGGGTCACTTTCACATCCACGGCTTTCAGCTGGTGTTGAAACTGGTTTGCTGTCATACATGTTGAACATTTTTAAAACTCGTTTTGCATAACTTGTTTGGCTGGCATGAATCCGTCGGCTTGATCCCCGTGATAATTGCATGCCCAAAAAGCATTCAGCATATAGAAATGTAATTTCAAATTGTGTTTTTAGGACTTCGATTAACTTCATACCATCTTCTTTTTTCTTTGCTGCTACTAGCTCATCATCGATATAGATTGCCAATTAGAGACGAATATTAGCATCGTTTCCAATAAAGACGCAGGGATCCATTTCAGAAACTCTTAAGTTGAATTCTTTTAGCACTTGGGTGATCTTCTCATTCCAACACCTGGAAGCTTGCTTTAAGCCATAAGAGCTTTTCCGAAGTTTGCACACTTCACCAGAACCATCATCGATTCCAAGAGGTTGACGCATGTAGAGTAGATATCTTCATTCAAATTGCCATTTAAAAAGCTGTTTTAACATCAAATGGAACAAGAGACAACTCCTCGCAGACGGCAATTGCTAAAATTGTTCGAATTGAAACCACAGGACTGAAAGTTTCAGAATAGTCGACACCATACTCATGTGCTAAACCACGAATCACCAGTCGTGCTTTGTATTTATTTCGCCCAAGCGCGCTCAGATTCTTAATCTCAAACACCCATTTGTTATCGATGACCTTTCTATTCGTTGGTTGTTCAACCAAGTCTTCAATACGGTTGTTATGAAGACTTTTTACCTCGTCGTCCATTGCTGTTCTCCAGTGACGCGCATCCGCACAAGAAACTGCTTCTTTGAGCTACTGGTTCACTTTGTAGAAGGAAAGCGTGTTTCTCTGCAAAATTAAGCATACCTGAGCTTTTCCAGTCCTTTGTGCTACGAAGTTTGTTTGTATATGAAACGTCATATACAGCGGTATCCATATCCACCGAGTCAAACACCTCATCTTCTAAGATGGCCTCTTGAGAATCCGGCTCAAACTATCTGAATCTTCTTGAGAATCGGGTTTAAACGAACTGATAAAACTCTTTTGATTATTGCTATCACCACTCTTATCAAGAATATTGAGGTCACGCATTTTATCATGCGTTGTATCATGTATGCTATCTTGCTTATAATCATGTATATCATCGTTCAAATCATCGTCTGAGTCTTCATTCAATCCTTTGTTTTTGAAGCTAGTTTCCATGTACGTTTGAAACTCCTTGAATGTCACATCTCTTACAATTTGAATTGACCTTGATGACAGATTCCATATTCGATATCCTTTCGAGTTTTCCGCATACCCCATGAATAGACTTTTAACTGCTTTTCTATAAAAAAATTTATCGTTTCTGCTTTGGTACATGTATGAAGACCTCAGTGCCAAATGTTTTCAAATCAACTGCTTAAATTCACTGCCCTACCAAAGTTCAAATGGGTTTATGCCTTTTGTTGGACTAACGCCAGTTTGATTTAGTACAAAGACTGCAGTGCTAACTGCTTCTGCCCAAAATTTCTTTAATAAGCCGCTTCCACATAGCATAGTCCTGGCAGCTTCAACAATGGTGCGATTTTCGCGTTCGACACTACCGTTCTGCTCTGGAGTATAAGGTATGTAGTTTGGTGGCGAACAGAGTGCTTGGTCAAGTGTGATTTAACACTTTCACTGACGAACTCTGTTCCATTACCTGTACGGAGCGTTCTTATCATTTTATCACATTCGTTTTTTGCTTTGCTTAGGAACTGCTCTATAAATGCGCAAAATTATGTTCTACACTTTAAAAAATATACCACCTTGTACCTTCCCAAATGGTCCTAAAAAAAAAAAACCTACAGCCACCCAATGAATTTTCCTCCATGGGTCCACACACGTCCGCATGAATAAGTTCGCCCGGTTTGGAAGCCTGAAAATTACTCACCGGAAAAGGCAATCGATAGACGCAGTTATCACAAGAAACTCTCAGCGTTCTTAAATTGAATGCCTTCTTTTCGCAACTGACTCCAAACTTGCACAATGCTCTGGTGTGCCATTCATTTGGGCCACACTTTTATTGGTAGTACCTGATTAGCTATATTTGCTTCTCCAGTATAAGGTGGTAATACTTTTAAAAATATCTTAAAATAAAATGCACGACTGGGTCGCACGTACTTGCTCTGTTGGTGCAATAGTACGATGAAAACAAACTTTTCGATCGATGAGAACAACTCATTTTTGAAAAATTTGGTAAAACCTAAAAAAATTTGACTGAAACTGGAAAAACCGATAAACGGGAGCTAACGTTAAGAAACCTTTAATATTTAAAATTAACACGTTATCTTTTGGGTGTTATAAATGATACAAATTAATGTTCAATTATGGCCAAATTAATAATACTGTTAAAAGCAATTTCCGCTATTATCATGTATAGCCAAAAACTAAAAATACAGTTTTGTTTGAAGTATTCTATGTATGTTACATAAAAAGTTTTATAAAAATCGGGGGAGCCTTTTTTGAGTAAATTAGAAAAAATGAAAAAATTGGCCAGAATCTAGTGGCTCTTTGTATTGGAGCCACCATTTAAAAAAGAGAAACTGAAAAAAATCAATGCCATCTGATAGGAAGCTGTAAGGAACTATACTAAACAAAGTTTGAGTGAATTCGATGCAACCGTTGACAACTTATGGCCATTTGAAAAAAAGCCGTTAAGAGCAGATCTCCGTTATTTGCATTTTTAGCCAAAAACTAAAAACGCAGTTCTCTTCAAAACACTAAAAGAATATAACACACAAAGTTTAATCAAAATTGTTAGAGCCATTTTCGAGAAAATTAGAAAAAACCAAAAAAAGTTGGCTAAAACTCAACGGCTCGTTGTATGGAAGCCACCGTTTAGAAAGGCTTCAGTGAAAAATTTACTAAGCCATCCTATAGAACACCATAAAAAACTATGTCAAACAAAGTTTGAGTTGATTCAATCAAGCCGTTGAGAACTTATGGCTATTTGAAAAAAAGCCGTTAAAACCTGATTTTCGTTACGACCATTTGAGCCAAAAACAAAAAACGCAGTTTTGTTCGAAATGCTTAAGGTTAGCTAAATTTTAAATTTAATCAAAATCGTTAGAGCCGTTTTCGAGAAAATCCAAATTGAAAAAAACCGTTACTTGAAAGGTACCAGTTTGAGCCGGGCTAAAACAAAATAAAAAAAAACCTCGACAATGGTTTTTCTTCAAACTGCTATATACCAAGTTTGAAGAAAATCCGTCAAGCCGTTTAGGCTGTAGCATGACGTGAAAAAGCGCACATCCGCACATCCGCACAGACGCACAGACAGACCGACGGACGGTATGGAGAAAATCACTTTTTTGGGCTTCTCTATCATCGTAATGTCATGTTTGATTAAAACCTCGATTTTTTTTTCTGCACGAAACCAATACTTGCCCTAAAGAGCAAGTAAAAATGCCATTGTCTGCTTCCTACGGCCATCACTTACAACGAAGATTATCACAAATAATGTTCTGGTTCTTATCCAAATCACGCTTCTGAGAAAATAAATTCATAAAAATCTTTGGCTCATAGAGAACTTCGGACACATGCCCTTCGGACCAATTTTCCCCAGTTGAAGCGAAAATATTATTTTCACCAATTCCCTCTGCAAATATCTTTTCTCCACTTCCTATTTGGATACCAACAGGATTTTTAAATTGCATATACGATGCAAACCACTCTTTCCTGCAAGTCATATGGTCACTCGCTCCCGAATCCAAGTACCAGTACCATTGTATAGTATATAAACTTTAGTACTACCACTTGAGATGCGCCATCTATCGACGGAAAACTAAGCTCTAGAATACCATGGGAAGCGACAAAAACAATTTTCACCATTTTAATTGTTGTTGTTGCTTCCTATGGTATTCTAGAGCTTAGTTTTTCGTCGATAGATGGCGCACCTCAAGTGGAAATAGTATAGTTTATATATGCAATGCCAATACTGACTTACTAATGTGCCATCCCTTGAACCTTACTCCTACTTCCAGTCCATAGACCAGTGTCTGGCTCACCCAACGAGTTGCTTTGTCTCTGCACCTCACCTGCATTTCCAGTCCACCCTTGATCAGAATTTTCCAATCCTTCAGCACGCAACTTTTTCCCTATTTGCACCTCACCTGAAATTCCAGTCTTCACTTTTTCCTAAACGTTGCATATGAGTGCGTCACCCCTTCGAACCTCGTCCTTAGTTAAAGTCCATCTTTTGCCATCAACTACTGTATTTATTCTTGGAAACTCTCTTTTCCAGTGGCCATGTTCATTACAATGGAAACACTTTCTTCACCTCATGTTTTGCGACTAAGGCAACGGATGAACTCGTCGCATGCGATGACATGCGTGTTTCCTCCATAAATAATCGTGACGTAAATGTTTGCTTTTGCAGTTGACTCCCATGTACAAAAGAAATGCTTAAAATTACTTGGAAGTGTCATTTAAACTTTTGTAATTATCATACTTTCAGATGTTGTCTATACAATATCGACCGGTTACAATAAGTGGTGGCTTAAGACTAACTTTTAATTTTAAAAGAAGTTCGGGAAGCAGTATCTTTATTTGATTATGTTGGCGACTTCGCCCACACAAGGGATGCACTTACTCGTATATCAAATGCATTAGTATCAAGTTGCTTTTGCAACGAAATATTGTTATCATTTATATTGAACACTTATGGTGGTTTGGTTTGCATTTAGTGTTGAAAGGAAATGGATTTTTTGCTTTTGTATTTAAGGAGGATCAATTGTCACTTTTGCAACAAAATATTTAAAAAGTATGGATGCATTTATGGAGTTTTTATCTGTGAAACAGATATATCAAAGTGGGTGGCATAAGTTAAGATCAATTGTTGCTTTTGCAACGAAATGTTCAAAAAGAAAAGAATCCAAAAAGGGATTTATTGATGCATTTTAAAGGTTGTATCTGTGAAACAGATATCAAACTGGGTGGCATAACTTCCCCCTCTGTTAAACTGAATCGTCCCGATTTAGCTGAATTTGTAAAATTCGAATTTTATCGGACATGACAGAAAGAATTTCTTCTTGTTTTTTTAAAGTATTTTCCTGCTTCCTTCGCTTGTACAAATTAAATATTTTATATATCAAAAGTATAAATAATACTAAGGTACAAGTGACAGTTGTTTTATGTGTGGTTGAGCTATTTGTAAAATGTTCAAAGAGTTTATTTGTAAATTTGACATTTTTAAATTTTAATTCTTCATTATTTGATGGGATATATTCTATTATTTTATATTCTTTAAAATGATGATTCTTTAAAAATTCAACTATTTTTCCTGTGGGATTGTAATAAAAAATGTTATTTATTGTTACATTATTTTCAAATATTACCAACAAAGTTCCGTTTATAATTTGATTGTTAACATTATTTTTTCCAAAAATAATAATAGCTCCATCTTTGATAATTTCAATATTTTTGTTTTTTTCTTTGATTTTGGAACAATTAGCTTTAATTTTGTTTAAAATATTATTAAAACATGTAGTATTTAAATTTAATTTACAATAATTATTATAAAGTTCATTCTTACAATTATGTGAGTTAAAATATGTATTGTTCCATTTTAAAATTTTATCATCAATTAATAATTTACGGGTTGGGTTCGATGTCCCGCTTTTTATAATCCCGTTTCTTAAAATCCCGATCTTGATATCCCGCTTTTTATAATCCCGCTTTTTTAAAATCCCGCTTTTTAAAATCCCGTCGCTTATAATCCCGTTTTTTACTATCCCGTTTCTTATTATCCCGTTTTTGCAATCAAAAGTAGTTGATTGCAAAAACGGGATAATAAGAAAGTTAAAATAAATTAAGCAATGAGTGATTTTTTTAAATGCATTTTATTTTAACAATGAATATGACAATCTTCAATAAATTACAAAAAAAAAGTATAAAGTAATGCTATACGATGTTATTCAAAAGGGAACAACAACAAAAAAACTTTAAACCATTAACAAATTTTTTTATTTTATTAGTTTTGCATATTATAAGCAATGCGACGCAAAAAACCTGTTTTACTCATATTTTTTTCTATTTCTCATTATTTTTTTTTTTACTGCGCGTGACTTTATAACATTAGCTTATTTTATAAAAAAACGGGATTAGCGGGATTTGTCGGGATTTTAAAAAGCGGGATTATAATAGATCGGGATTTTGAACAAGCGGGATTTTAGAAGACGGGATTTTAAAAAAGCAGTATTTTAGCAGACGGGATTTTAATACTTTTTTTTCGGGATTTTTTAAAAGCGGGATTTTAAAAAGCGGGATTCCGATACGCTCCCATAATTTACTATCGTTATGTGCGATAGCTCTAGCTTCGTAAAGTGAACAGTCATTGAGAATAATGGGATAACTTATGTATAAGACTATTAGTGCTTCTTTTGTAAAATTTTAAATTTGGAAACGTCTAGTAAATCAGTTAATGTTACTGATTTGAGTTCATGGCGAATTATATCTTTCAATTCCTTAATATGCAAAAAATTAGTATTTAGGATCTTTGCTTTGGCAAGAATTATAGTTTGGAGTACGTTCTGAAGATCTCTGGCTGTAAGCCGTAATCTTTGTTTTCTTATAATTTTCTCGACAGATGATTTTGCACCAACTATGTCGTTTATGAGGTTTGAAAGTATTTTTATTTCTTTGAAGATTTCAGTGTTTGTCACCAATTGAATGTTATTATTTTCTATTAGTTCATTAATTTTGGTTGATATCCTGAGAAAATCATCGTGGTCGGGGGTACCCGCTATAAATTTCCATAGCGTAACTAATTCGTTTATTCCCCTTTTTACTTTATTTATTTTTAATTGGAGTATAATTGACTCGATTAGTGAAAGCTCCGATTCGAGCTCGAGGTGTTCCTCGTGGGTATAGTACACTTTTCTTTTGTTAATGAGAAATTTCTCTTTCTCTTCTATTAATATGTTTTCATAATAAGAAATGTTGAAAACATGAAAAATTTCGCCGTAGCTATGGTAGACAAGGGCATCATCATTTTTTACCAGTATGTAGTCATCATGAGTGCATTCTATTATTTGTGCAGATTTGACAATCCATTGCACGAGAGTGGCATGTAGTAATATTTTGCTGTAAGGAATATATGTGAGAAACTACTTAAATTTCCATATTTTTATTCATATTAAAATTTAAGATAGTTCTTAAATGGAGTTCTGTGAAGCTGAGCGTGAAACTCTTTTTTAGCAATTGTTATTTCAGAAGCATTCTATCCATACTACTTTTTTCGTTCAATGTTTTCTAGTGATTTGTGCAGATGCACGAGGATTATAGTGAAAACTGAGTATTAGATCATTTTGTAATCTATGAATTATTTAATATTATCTTTTTGAATCATTCTATTTTCATTGTTAATAATAACATTTCTTTTGTTATCTTGTTGAACGATTTGTTTCTTATATCTGTGTTTTAATTTATTTATTTCGCCAAAATTCTTTTCAAATATTTTTTCCCCTACTTGGTAAGATTTTGTTACCCTTGTTTTGTCATGAGTTTTAAGTTAATAATCTATTATGCAGATCTTTATGATCTATTTTATTAAATAATATTTCCACTGGTTTAAGGTCTGTTGAAGAATGTATTGTTTTATTGTATTCTTGAGTTGCTCTTAGAATTGTTTCTAAATCGCTTATTAGTTTAAATTCTTCTTTAATACATCTTGCGATTTCAATTAAAGTAGAGTGAGCGAGTTATAAACACTCAACTGAACCTCAAACAGATATAAGAGGAAACAATAAAATAAATAGGAACGCTAATGTACTAATCTACAAGCATCCAAATAAACAAGCATCCAAATAAAGCTATAAAGTTATCAACTGTACCTCAAACAGAAATAAGAGGAAACAATAAAATAAATAGGATCGCTAATGTTCTTATCAACAAGCATCCAAATAAACAAATAAACAAGCATCCTGATATAAAGATTACCACGGGTAAAAAGATAACAAACAGATATTTTATCATCAACCAAACAAGATGATATATACAAAAAGTAATTAACCAACACAACCAAAAACCCTGAAGACAAGAAAACTAACTCATCAGGACAAGAATATAAATAGAAACAACGCAGAAGGAGTTTCGAGTAGTTGCCGAGTAGCATGTAAGAAACTAAATAAGAACTATTGTCTAAAAATATTTAATTTGTTAAGTGAAAAAAAAAGTTTATATTTAAAAATATATTTGTTTGAAATTACTTTTTATCGCGGGTTAGCTCATTATTAACGTAAAAAGTGAAAGTGAATAAAATAGTCAAATCTGCATAAGTATTTGTAGATGCAATTAAGGCTTAAAAAACTTTCAAAGTGAAATTGAAGCTATCAGCCAAATTTGATTATTAATAGGAGAAAAACAAAGTATCCTGAAAGTGTGAAAAATTGTGAACTAAAAGGAAGAAACCAGCAAAGTGATTCGCGTTCGCTCTATAAAGCCAATATCCAGCAAGAGATTGGAGAACAGCATTCTGAGAAGCAGAAGAAATTATCGTAAGAAATTATTTTTAAGAAGTGGAACTAAAATTGTTAAAATGATAACTACAACTTTAGATATAAAACAAATAATTGAATTAGCTGTTGAACAGGCTACTACTCAGCAGCAAAATCAGATAGATGAATTACAAAAAAAATTAGAAAATTTAACAGTTCCAAATAATGTAATAGACTATAAAAAACAAACGATAGATCCACAAATACCAGACAATGAAAGTCTTGATGTTATTAAAAGTCTACCAAGTTTTGAAGGTAGCAATGAGGTGTAACGAGCTTTTTTTTCTGTGGCTGAGGTAAAGCTCGTCGGGTCCAGGGTTTAACTAAAGTAGCTCTAACTCCAGTTTTGAGGGTTAAGTATTCTTTATTTCTTTTATTACAATCTATTTACGAGTCAGGGTTGTTCTAATTCATTTAATTTCCTACAACTATGTATATTCAGTACATTTGATTCTTAATCTAGCTAAGAACACAATATATGTTTTTACGGTAGCTTACAAAAATTATTTTTCCTATATATATTTTTAATACGTCTTACGGCTATGCTTACGTCTACGGATAATGAACCATGAGGTGGCAGGTTTACCAATAATGAACCATGAGGTGGCAGGTTTACCAATAATGAACCATGACGTGGCAGGTTTACCAATAATGAACCATGAGGTGGCAGGTTTACCAATTAATGAACCATGAGGTGGCAGGTTTACCAATAATCAACCATGAGGTGGCAGGTTGAAAAATAATGAACCATGAGTTGGCAGGTTGACCAATAATGAACCATGAGATGGCAGGTTTACCAATAATGAACCATGAGGTGGCAGGTTTACCAATTAATGAACCATGAGGTGGCAGGTTTACCAATAATGAACCATGAGGTGGCAGGTTGACCAATAATGAACCATGAGTTGGCAGGTTTACCAATGTTGAACCATGAGGTGGCAGGTTTACCAATATTGAACCATGAGGTGGCAGATTTACCAATAATGAACTATGAGGTGGCAGGTTGACCAATAATGAACCATTAGTTGGCAGGTTTACCAATGTTGAACCATGAGGTGGCAGGTTTACCAATAATGAACCATGAGTTGGCAGGTTTACCAATGTTGAACCATGAGGTGGCAGGTTTACCAATAATGAACCATGAGATGGCAGGCTTACCAATGTTAGTCCGAAACCACTCAACTTAGTATGAGCGTCAGACCTAAAAAAATTTTGTGGAGGATCTGTATATATATAAGTACTAGCCTTTACCCGCGGCTTCGCTCGCGTTTCAGCTGATCAAGAAGTAGACTGTAGTTTGAGGTGTATAGTCTATCGTAATCTAGCTTCTTCTTCTTTTATAGCTTTATAATTTAATACCTACATTTAACCGTGATAAAAAGAAACCTATGCGCTATACCAGATTATAATCTAGCTCTGTGCCAAATTTCATCCAGATCCGTTCAGCCATTCTGGTGTGATTTCGAAAATTAAAACAAATCTTTCCCACGTCAAATATACATTTAACCGGGATAAAAAGTAGCCAATATGCTATTCCAGACTATAATCTATCTCTGTGCAAAATTTCATTCAGATGAGTTCAGCCATTCTGGTGTAATTTCAAAAATTAAAACAAATCTATCTCACGGGAACCATACATTTTACAGGGATAGAAAGTAGCCAATATGCTATTCCAGACTATAATCTATCTCTGTGCTAAACTTCATTCCGATCCGTTCAGCCATTCTGGTGTGATTTCAAAAATTAAAACAAATCTATCCTACGGGAACCACATATTTTACCGAAATAAAAAGTAGCCAATATGCCATTCCAGACTATAATCTATCTCTGTGCTAAATTTCATTCAGATGAGTTCGGCCATTCTGGTGTAATTTCAAAAATTAATATAAATCTATCCCACGGGAACCATACATTTTACAGGGATAGAAAGTAGCTAATATGCTATTCCAGACTATAATCTATCACTGTGCAAAATTTCATTCAGATCCGTTCATCCATTCTGGTGTAATTTCAAAAATTAAAATAAAAATATCCCACGGGAACCATACATTTTATCGGGATAAAAAGTAGCCAATATGCTATTCCAGACTATAATCTATCTCTGTGCTAAATTTCATTCAGATGAGTTCAGCCATTCTGGTGTAATTTCAAAAATTAAAATAAATCTATCCCACGGGAACCATACATTTTACAGGGATAAAAAGTAGCCAATATCGTATTCCAGACTATAATCTATCTCTGTGCAAAATTAAATTCAGATGACTTCCGGCATTATTGTGTTATTTCGAAAACTAAAACAAATCTATCCCACGGTAACCATAAATTTTACCGGGATAAAAAGTAGCCAATAGGCTATTCCAGACTATAATCTACCTCTGTGCTAAATAACATTCAGATCCGTTCATCCATTCTGGTGTAATTTCAAAAATTAAAATAAATCTTTCCCACGGGAACCATACATTTCACCGGGATAAAAAGTAGCTAATATGCTATTCCAGACTATAATCTACGAGTATCTCTGTGCTTAATTTCATTCGGATGAGTTCAGCCATTCTGGTGTAATTTCAAAAATTAAAACAAATCTATCCCACGGGAACCATACATTTTGTCGGGATAAAAAATAGCCTATCTGCTATTCCAGACTATAAACTATCTCTGTGCCAAATTTTATCCAGATCCGTTTAGCGGTTCTGGCGTTAGTTAGCAACAAACATCCAAACATCCAAACATCGTAACTTTCACATTTATAATATTAGTAGCTAGTAGGATGTATTACTCCAAAAGGTAAAAGCAAACAGAGTACACGAGATTGGTACTACCCACACTGCTGCTTTTTCTCGATTTGCTTTGAATTTCATACTTCTACTTAGTACTTTTTCACCAAGAACGCAGTGTGAATTATAAATCGAATGATAAATTAGTATTGAAATTCACTGTTTACATTATTTGTATCCAATTCCTGTTTGGATGATTAATAGTTGTCATGGCAAAATATATGTCAGTGGCGTCGGTAAAAAATCAGTGGTGCCGTGAATTTTTTAAGGTACTCATATAAGTTTCCTTGACGGGTAGGGGTTTGTATGGGACTTTGCTAGAGGGTGTATATTTGATTGATTGGAAGTATTGGAGCGGTAAATAAAGGAGTCTGACGGATTTATATAGGAATTCTAATTGCCATAGGAACGGTTCGTTACACTCCCCCCCCCCCTCTTCGTAAGACGAGAACCTTCTCGGCCAAGTCTCTATTTTATTCAAATGAATTCTGATCTTAACTAATTTTAAAATAACTTAAATACTAAATTCCTATATCAGGTCGTAAGTAGTTAGTTTTGGCAGGTTCTGGCTTGTATGGAGATTCGGGCGGTGTTCGGGCGGTGCTACGGAGCTATGGAGGAGCTATGTTCGTTCGGTGGGAGCGGGTTCTGGCTTGTATGGAGATTCGGTGCGATTTTTTTTTAAAGCAGGTACTTTTTTAGGGGTTGGTTTGGCGGAATCATGTTTGGTTTGGTTGTTTGGTGGACAATAAATTGATTGATTTCTAACGGTATTGATAAGATAACAAAAAATGCATTGGTGGTGTACCTACTGCCCTTTTACAATTCATGTTTTTTTTTATGTAGGAATGTGTGTTTTTGGCTTGGGACAGGTACCTTTTTTTTTATTGTTGGTGTTGCTTTGAATTTATAAAATGTTTGGTAGGTAGGTAATAAAAATGGATTAATTTATAGCGGTATAGACTAAAAATGCATTTTTGCGGTGCATATGTGAAGTGTCCTTTTAGAATGAATGTTTTTGGTTTGAGACAGGTATCTTTTTACAATTCATGTTTTTTTTTGTTATGTTCTCTTTAATCAATAAATTAGATAAGTAGATAAGAAATGAGTTGACGCGAAACGACTGAAAAAAAAAAATAATAAAAAAAATGCATTCTCAAAAGATAAAGAAAAATTTATACACAAATCTGATTGGTTAAGAAATATCGGCATTTTTTGTTTTTGTTTTTAAGGGTTTTTTCCCTTTTTTTATTCTAAAACATTCGGAAAAAAATGTATAAAAGGTAAATTTTGAATATGAAGCAGTGCATTCTGTTTTTGTGAATAAGACAACCAAGTTCGCTTTCGTTGAATTTTTCTTTGAAAATCTGTTTTCGTTAGTTATTAAAAAATCAAGTTCGATTTTGTGTTTTTCTGTTTTCGTTTTTGAATGTTATTTAAGAAACTAATTTCTAAAAATGTTTAATTGTGAAAACTGTGGAGTATCATTCACTAAAAAGCGGAGTTTGATAAGACACGTCATCAGTATCCATGGTGATGAAAAAAAAATGTTTAAATGTAACATATGTGAAAAAGTCATGTCGAGGAAGGACATACTTAATAGGCATATTAAAAATGTGCATTCAGCAGGAGCTGTTGTAGCGAATGAAAAAAGCGCTAGAAAAAGGGAACATTCTCCTCAACCTTCAACATCTAAAGCGATATATAACAAAAAAAAAAAAGAATAATTGCTAAAAGGTATTGTCATATCTGTGAAGAAGATGTTGTGGAATGGAGCGAGCATAATAAAAAAGCTTCACATAAAACGCTAGTTCAACAGCTGCTTTCGGAAAAAGATGGTGAGGGTTCTCCTCAAACTACATATTGCTACATCTGTGAGGAGGATGTCGAGGAGCGAAAAATGACACATCACCAAAGAAAATCTTCACATAGAGCACTGGCTATGCAGCTCCTGACTGAGAATGTAAGTGTAATAAGTGGAGCTTTCAAAAATCGAATTAAAACTTATTGCATAAAGATTGTCGATGAATCAATCTTAGATGTGAATGTTTTGTTTGACGAAAATAAATGTCTTATCAAAGAGTTGCTGGAAAACGAGATGGGCATTTTAGGCGCATTGAAGCTAAACATTGAACTTTTCGGTGATTTCGTGAAGTCCAACAATAGTCCTGATGAATTGATTTCGGATGTGAAAAATATTCAAACAAAAATGCGTGTGGTGCTGAGTGAAAGTGAAATAGATGCAAAGCTTCAACAATTTATTGATGAAATAAAAGTGAAATTAGAAGAAATTCAGGAAAAAGAGAGCGGATGGGCTTTGCTTTCATTTCTCAGAATCGAAATTAACATCAATAAATACCAACCTGTTGGAGGATCATCCTATTTTGAATTGCCGGCCAAAATAATAAACAAAAAAGCATGCATAAACGTTCAAAACAACGATGAGTACTGTTTTAAATGGTCTATTATAGCTGCTTTCGCAGGAAGAATATCTTATCCTCAAAACACTGAATCATATCCATGTAAATATAACATTGCTGATGAAACAATAGATGCATTTAATCAACTCGTAAGCTTCAAAGACTTGCAATTCCCTCTGGCTGTAAAAGATGTTAAAATATTCGAGGAAAACAACCCTGAGATAAGTGTGAATGTGTTTGGTTATGAGATCACTAATACAAATAATGATATATAAATAATTGGTCCATTCTATCATACCCAAAAGGAGCAGAGTAAGCATATAAATTTGCTCTTTTGTGAGAATGAGGAGGGACTTACTCATTATGTTCTTATTAAAAACATATCACGATTAATCAGTTCTCAATTAACAAAAAAAAAAAAATTTGAATCTTTGCAATGGTTGTCTACAATCTTTTGCTGATGAAGCTTCATTAAAAAAACATAAAAACGAATGTTGCAAGATTGTTACAATGATGCCAGAGGGAGATAAGTCCTCAATAAAGTTTGAAAAGCATGGAAAGAAGTTGGAAGTACCATTTGTAGTTTACGCTGACTTCGAGTAAATTTTACAGCCGATAAACCATCAACAGCCCAACCCGGATTTTTCTTCAACAACTGATGTTCAACAGCATGTGCCCTGCGCTTTTTCTTATTTTATTAAATGTACATTTGATGAAAAGTTTAACACACAGAAGACATTTGTTGGTAAGAATTTAAATATAAATATAATAATATTTCCAAATAAACATATTTATAATAATTGTCCATTTTTCTATTTTAGGTGAGAATTCGTCAGACAAATTTGTGGAAATGTTGGTGGAAGAATTGACGAATTTATATCAAGAAGTCATCAAAAACCCGAAACCGATGCCCATTTTGACCATAGCCGAAGATTTCAGACAAAGACATTCGCCAACATGTCATATATGTAAGAGTAGTTTTAAGAATTCAGATTTAAGGGCAAGAGATCTTTGTCACTTCACCGGGTTGTATAGAGGACCCGCTCACGTTCAGTGTAATTTAAATTTCCAAATACCGAAAATGTTCCCCGTCTTCTTTCATAATTTTTCGGGGTATGATTGTCATCTTTTTATAAAAAGTCTTTCTAATATCAACGGAGAAATTTCAATAATTCCATTGAACAAAGAAAATTATATTTCTCTTTCTAAACAAATTTATTTAGATGCTAAAAACACTTTCGAGATACGATTTTTAGATTCGAATAGGTTTCTTCAGTCGAGCATCTCATCTTTAGCAAAGAATTTATCATCTAATGATTTAAAACATACTAAAAGTGTTTTCCAAGACAATATATCATTTAATTTAATGCAAAGAAAAGGTGTATTTCCATATGATCATTTAGATTCATGGGAACGATTTGATGAAACCTCTTTACCATCGAAATCGAAATTTTATAACAAAATGATTGACGAAGAATGTTTAGTTGAGGACTATAAACATGCTCTTAATGTATGGGATCACTTTAAGTGCAAGAAACTTGAAGATTATATGGTTCTCTATCTTAAGAGTGATGTGCTTTTATTAGCAGATATATTTGAAAGTTTTAGGAAACTTTGTATTTCAATCTACGAACTTGATCCTTGTCATTATTTTACAGCTCCTGGGTTATCATGGGACGCTATGCTCAAAACAACTAATATCAAGTTGGAGCTTTTAACTGATGTCGATATGTACAATTTTTTTAAAACTGGAATTAGAGGTGGTTTGTGTCAATGTAGTCACAGAAATGCTGTGGCTAATAATAAATACATATCTAGCTATAATCCAAACCTAGAATCGGAATACTTAATGTATCTTGATGCTAATAACTTATACGGATGGGCTATGTCACAACCCTTACCATATGGTAATTTTCAGTGGGATAATCCTCAGATTTATACATCTGAATACATCTCCAACATTAAAGGTGATAATGTTGGATATGTATTGGAAGTAGATTTAGATTATCCATCGAGTATTCATGACTCACATAATGATCTTCCATTTTGTCCTGAAAATATAACCACCCCAGGATGTAAAATTCCCAAGTTAGTTGCTCACTTGAATTCAAGGAAAAATTTCAAAACTCATTTAAGAAATTTACAGCAATGTATTTCACATGGATTAATTTTAAGAAAAGTACATAGAGTCATGAAGTTTAGTCAGTCTAACTGGCTCCAAAAGTATATTTCTCTGAACACCGAAAAAAGAAAAGTTGCCAGGAATAAGTTCGAGAAAGACTTTTTCAAATTAATGAACAATAGCGTCTATGGTAAAACCATGGAAAATGTTGAAAAGCGTAGAAATGTGAAGATTGTTTCAGATTGGAGTGCGCATAGAAACCAATTTTCAGCAAGAAAGCTGATTGCGCACCCCAATTTTCTTAGTAGTAGCATATTTACACCAAATATGTGTGCTATTGAGATGAAGAAAGGAAGTGTTAAACTAGATAAACCAATTTATTTAGGTTTTACCGTTTTAGAACTCTCAAAGTGGTTAATGTATGATTTTCATTATGATTACATGAAGCCAAAATTTAGTAATAAAATTCGTTTGAACTATATGGATACAGACTCTTTTATCTATTCCATATTTACAGACGACTTTTATGCTAAAATCTATGATGATGTAATTAATCCTGAGAGATCTAGGTTTCACACTTCTGAGTATCCGGTGAACAACATTCATAATTTCCCTTTAAATAATGGCAAGGTGATAGGGCTTTTTAAAGATGAAAATAATTCGAGGATTATGACTGATTTTGTAGGACTAAGGGCTAAATTATATTGTTTTGGGATTGATACCGGTGAAGTGACAAAAAAAGCCAAGGGAATAAAAAAATATATAACTAATAATTTAGAATTAAGAGACTATAGAAATTGTTTAATTAAGAAACGAGATATTTATAGAACTATGTATATATTTAGAAGTAAGCAACATTTGATGTACACACAAATGATAAATAAAAAAACCTTGAGTTGTAATGATACAAAGAGGTTTATATGTGAAGATTTCAACTCAAGGTAATAAAAAATATAAAAATGAATTTGTTTTTTTTAAATCGCAATAAGAATCGTATTTTTATCTTCAAAATAAAAATGTATGTCAGCGTTAAAGTAACATAAAAAAGGAGTCTCTATATTGTTTCTACCTAATAAAAAAAAAAAAAAACAGGTACCAAAGCATCCTTTTGAATTTTAGTTATCGATCCTCAGCACACACACACACACACGAAGTTCCATCATATTATAATGGTTCATTATTTGGAGATCCACCTTTTCCTTTTTAGAGTTAAGAAAAAATTAAATAAGAAAAAAAAAAAAAAAAAACAAAAAAAATTTGTATATAAAAAACTGTTTTTATTCATTTAAACATATTCGTCTCTTATTGGCTAATAAAAAAATAATTTTATATTTCAAAAGAAAAACCCAATTTTTGTATTCATTTCGCTCTTATTCGTTAATTTTTCTTATTTCTAGTTTAACAGATCTTCCCATTGGACCTTTGTATATGATACAGTATTATCCTGTTTTCATATTGATCATTTCAACTGCCTTTTCAGTTAATTTGTTGTAGCGGGCTGGAAGGAATACCTATGAAAGAAAAATCATATTTAAAATTTTCTATCAAATTTAAAAAAAATAATTTACTTACATCGTTTGTACCCAGATCGACAACTAATTGCGTTCCAAATTTAGTTTGGACCCTTCTCATGCTTATTATTGGATAGCAATGATTTTGCTCTAAGTTTTTTATATTAATCACAGTATTAAAACTGCTTCCAACTTCAATTTCTTGAATTTCTTTTTCAAATTCTTGAGACATGGTTTAATAATATTGATTTTTCAGATTATACTAATAAAATTTCATCTCAAACAGTTGAATTTATACGGATTTTATTTTTTTGTTCTCTCTTTTTTTAGCTTCTTAGGGGGGAAAGTTTATTAGTTTGTTTCTTCTTTTTCATGTTTTAAGTGTTTCTATTTCTAGAAAATTGATTTTTTTTCGTTCTCCTTTTTTTTACCTTCTTCGGACAAGTTTATACGTGTTTTTTTTTTTTTTTTTTTCCTTCATTCTTAATATTTTTTATGTGCTTCTATTCCTAGAAAAACAGATTCTTTTTCTAACAGCTGCAGGTGCTTCTCATAAATCATGTATGTTTTCGAACTTCTCCAGTTAAGGGGCTGTACTCAATAATACGATCATGTATGATCATGCAATATATTGAAGTATTTGCTGGTACAGCTACGTTTGTTTTGATTTCAAGTTTTACATCTACAGGAGCCGACTTGATGGACTCGTTTTGTCTGGAACAATCAATTACAATAATTGGAGCAGTTTCCTTATATTCTTCACGTGATAAGAGTGGTTGCGATTGTTTGCTGTAAAAAGATTGTTGAAATCAACATTCAAATCTTCACGCGGATATGACTCAGAGTTCAAATGTATCTTAACGTTTCTCAACGTGCAGTGATCAAATTTGCTAGCATCCTTATCTTTTTGATTTTTTCTGTTTGTTTGTAGTCCAATTATAATATATCTAGGTTTTTCGAGTTGACTCGAAGTTTTAATGGTCCATATATGATCGGTTGCAGCTGGTAGTGTTGGATATTCATACATTTCCCAGTTTCTTAAATGCATTTGAATGGGTTTTGATTGTATTTGTTTAAGTAAGGTTAGCTTTTCAGCATCCGCCAAAGTGATGTGAGGAACTCTCCATTGCATTTTCAGGATTTTAATTTGTACATCTTCCGACGAAACAAAAGCATTCTCATCAGTTCGAGTACGTATTAATATCAATTCATGTCTTGCGTTTGCTATAATCCTTTTGTAATCTTCAGCAAATCCTAACAAACTTTTGAGTGGTACGCAAAAGTTGAAAGTACCAGATGAGGTCAAAATGATGTCTTTTCCATACCATGATGCATTTTGAAGATATCTGCTTTCATTCTCATTCAAAGATATATAGTTTCTTAATGTTGTTATGATACCCACATTTTTATTCTATTCAATATCTACACCATTCAATTCATAATGAATTTCCTCAAAAAGAAAGGCAATAGCATTATTGCATAATTTAGCTGAATCAGAATTACTTCCGTCTAATTTTTGAGGGTTCCTTCAATGTAAATATAACTTTCGCTAGGTAGAATACACAGGTCTTGTTGTTGAATAGAAATACGTATTTCGTCGCTTGTATTGTAAGACTGTAAGAACGGAGAGTAGCTGTGATATTCAAATTTGGAAATGCTATTATCATAACCAGGTGTTTGGGATATATTCAATATTTCACTCATGTTTATTTTTTTTTTTATTTTATTTTTTATTATTTTATATTTTTATTATACCCTATTCCATAGAATGGGTATATTGTATTTGGTGTGGGGTTTGTAACATAGAGAAATAATACCGTTAGGTATAGAAAAGTATATATATTCTGACTCAAAATCAAAAGCCTAGTCGATTAAGCCATGTCCGTCCGTCCGTCCGTCCGTATGTATACTCTCTAGAGGTCGCAATTTTTGAGCTAGAAAGCTGAAATTTGGTATATATAATCTTTGGTTCAAGAATAAGGCTAAGTTCTTGAACCAGTAAAATCCGCCCACAAACACGCCCACACTCGCCATTTTTGTTGAACAACCTCAATTTGGTAAAATTAAATTATGTTTTTTGTACAGTTACGAAAAAAGCATAACGCTAAAAATTTTGCACACGCAAGCTTTAGGTAAACTTTCTTCCAATCAAATAAAAATATTTCAGTTTGGGCGTGGCTGACGCCCATTTTTCATACAAAACCATCAATATTGTTTTTATAAAATAACAATTGTTATATTAAAGCGAAAAACATTAAATTTTGTGGGTATTACTGGCACAAGAACATCTTGTGTATGAAGTCAAAAAAATTGATTTTGGGCGTGGCTGACTTTTCATAAGAAACTATAAAACAATTGTTTTTGTAAATAAACGGTATTTGTAATGAATCCGCAAGTCAAAATTTTGCGTCTCTTAAGTGAAACTAAACAGTTTGTGTATGAAAAGAAATTTTTGAATTTTGGGCGTAGCTTACGCCCACTTTTCATGAAAGAACGAAAAACGTAGTCTCAAAAATTTAAGGTACCTCCAATATTCAATTTAAAACTTTACTTTCCGTTCGTTATTTGAAAAATATATCTCTACATTTTATTGTGTAAATTTTTTCAATACGCCCACTTTTAAAGGCGTGATGTTGATAAAATACCTATGTTCAGGTAAGATCGTTTAAAAACTACTCGATTCAGCTGTAGTTTTACACATATGAATAAATACTGACTAATGATCAAAGCTCAGTTAGTGCTTCAATTTTTTAAGACACGCCCACTTTTAAGGGGCGTTTCCGTCAAAAGTCGTATAATGCATTAATTTTTTAACGTTTCTTAACAACTATCGGTCGCAGCTTTGAAGTAAAAAGGATGAACACTTAGATTTATATTCCTTGGTTACGTAGCAGAGTGTGGTACAAGAATTGTTAAAAACACCCATAATCGCTATTTCAATTCCAAACCTAATTTAAAAAAATTTAAGTTTTGTCTTGTTTTGTTCAAATCGATCTGCAAGAATAAAATTGAATGTCACTGAGCTCAGAACAATTGCCTTGACAATAAAACGTTTTAACTTTGGGCGTGGCGCACGCCTTTTTTTATTGCGCCAGCATTAATTGAACATCACACCGCACAAAATTAATGTTATTGAATTTTTTTCTGTCTGCTTAAGAAGAATTTTGTTTCTGAAACATCGGCTGTTTGCGGGAGGCAGACGCATACACACACAAAAATATGGGGAATAGGGTATCCAACAGTACGTTGCAAACGTAATGTAGCTCTCGCTTATGTTTTTTTTAACCTTGGAATTTCGTGTGCACTTTTTGTAGATTTGCAGTTTAATTTTTTTTAGGTTACCTATTTGTAGGTACATACAAATATATTTTTTTTTTGTTCATCTCTTGTAGCAGGTTCTAATTATTTTGATAGAAGAAATATGTAGGTTATGATCTTGCGTAATAGAATTAATTATTCAAAAACGTATTTTGGATTTTTTTTGTTTTTGTTGAAATATTTGTTATTGCTAGAAAAACATTTTTAAATGCATTTTTCGATAAGTAATGAAGTCCTAAGATAAATGCATTACGTGAATGCAGGTCAACAATTTGAATAATTATTGCGTAATAATAAGTTTCGCAATTCCACTGTGAGTGAAATACACACTTACTTTTCAATGAATGTGTCAAGCAGTGGCTAGCGCCGCCGCCTTAGATATAAAAGATGATACTACGCAGGTATAATGTAGGTGGAATATCAGCAAGGAGGAAAAAACCAATCACGTTTTGTTTTCGGTGGTTACACATGCTCATGATCAGCCGTCTGTTTTAGAGGAAGGGTTCTAGTGGGAGAAATGTGAAAGTGCGATAAGTATGTCATATGTGCATTTAGGTATATTTTTGTTTTACATAGGCAAATAAATGTTTCTTCGCTCTCGTTTTAAAACAAATCCTAAAGACTGAAGATAAGATTTATTTTCAGATGTGAGCTTTGGTCTTGTCAGTTTTGCTGCTCTTGTAGAACTAACAGAATCGTCACTTTTGCGGTTGATTATATTATTATAAATCAACATTATGAATCACCTAATGGTTTTAAATGTAAACGTATGGTTATTGTTTCTCCTCTAAAATTAATTAAATCTCCGTCCTGGTCAACAAGCTTCAATGAAATAGAACTTAACTCTTTGAAATTCACTGGTAAATAAATGACATTTCTTGGAACTTCAATGATTTTATATCCAGGTCCTACTTCTGGTGAAAATTCATGTATTGTATGCATTGGTTTGTTATTAAAATATGAACCAGAAATAATATTACACTCAATTCGTATGACATTCACTTTGTTTATGTCAACAGGTAAATCTGAAGTATGCAATAAATCAGCTTTCAAAGATCGTTTACTGAACCCCAATAATTTTCCAATAGATCGATCTTTCTCAAAATGTACAGTCTCTGTACTATCCACTTCACATTGTAATGTATTATTATTAGCTTCAATTTTCATGGAGATAGGAAAATTCATTTCATTTAATTTATCTATATATATAAAAATGAATTGGTGTCTGTTTGTACGCGCCTAACTCGGCTGAATATCATCCGATTTGCATTGAGGTTTTTTTGTTGGGTTTGTATTAAGCCAGGTAAACAGATAGCGGAGCCGAATTTTTCAAATTTTGGACGGTAAGTTTTAGAAATCGTTAAAACACAAAATTGCAGAACAAATATCGACAGATTATGACTTTGTTCTTTGTACAAGCATAACTTGGCTAAATATTATCCGATTTGCATGAGGATTTTTTTGTTGGATTTGTCTTGAACCAGGTAAACACACAACGGAGCCGGTTTTTTTTTTTTTTTTTTTTTTTTCTTTTTTAACGAGTTTCTTCTCCACATGTGCCAGTGACCCGTTCGTTATAGCTGCTCTACTGGAAAATGCTTTGCTATTATATTTGGATGTTCCCGGTCTACCACCACACAATTTACAACTCAAAGTCGGCTCTGTCATCATAATGCTGCGCAATCTGAACCAAACAAAACTATGCAATGGAACTAAGTTTACAGTCATCCAAGTAACAATAATCAAAGGCAAGTTCAAAGGCGAAGAAGTTCTCATTCCAAGAATTCCTTTGATACCAACCGACTTGCCATTCTTGAATTCCCTTGCTTTTCACATATACAACTGTACATGGCGTGTTCGCGTGTCGGAAAGCCATCTGCATTGTTAGTTTATGCACCGGACAACAAAACAAACAACGTTGTTTATCACAAAGCGTTGCAGTGACCTAATCATTTCTGTTTAAATAAAAGTAATTTTAATCAATTTAATATCAATTGTTTAATTCTTTCTTAAGAGAGGCTCGACTTTCGAAAGGGACAATTAGTCAATTTAAGGCAGAACGAAGTTCGCCGGGTCAGCATGGGGATTTTTTTGTTGGGTTTGTATTAAACCAGGTAAACGAATAGCGGAGCCGAATTTTTCAATTTTTGAACGGTATTTTTTAAAAATCGTTAAAACAAAAAATTGCGGAACAAATATCACCAAGTAATGACTTTGTTCTTTGTACAAGCATTACTTGGCTAAATATTATCCGATTTGCATGAGGATTTTTTTTGTTGGATTAGTTTTGAACCAGGTAAACACACAACGGAGCCGGTTTTTTTTTTAATTTCAATTTTTTTTTTCACTAGCAAAAACAATAAAAATAAGCTAAATAAAATGCACGACTGGGTCGCACGTACTTGCTCTGTTGGTGCAATAGTACGATGAAAACAAACTTTTCGATCAATAAGAACAATTCATTTTTGAAAAATTTGGTAAAAACCAAACAAATTTCGCTAAAACTGGAAAACTCGATATATGGGAGCTAACGTTAAGAAACCTTTTATATTTAAAATAAGACGTTATCTTTTGGGTGTTACAAATGATACAAATGCCCACTTATGGCCAAATTAATAATACTGTTAAAAGCAATTTCCGCTATTATCATGTATAGCAAAAAACTAAAAATGCAGTTTTGTTTGAAGTATTCTATGTATGTTACATAAAAAGTTTCATAAAAATCAGGGTAGCCTTTTTTGAGTAAATTAGAAAAAATGAAAAAAATGGCCAAAATCTAGTGGCTCTTTGTATTGGAGCCACCATTTAAAAAAGAGAAAATGAAAAAAAATCAATGCCATCTGATAGGAAGCTGTAAGGAACTATACGAAACAAAGTTTGAGTGAATTCGATGCAACCGTTGACAACTTATGGCCATTTGAAAAAAAGCCGTTAAGAGCAGATCTCCGTTATTTACATTTTTAGCCAAAAACTAAAAACGCAGTTCTCTTAAAAACACTAAAAGAATATAACACACAAAGTTTAATCAAAATCGTTAGAGCCATTTTCGAGAAAATTAGAAAAAACCAAAAAAAGTTGGCTAAAACTCAACGGTTCGTTGTATGGAAGCCACCGTTTAGAAAGGCTTCAGTGAAAAATTTACTAAACCATCCTATAGAACACTATTAAAAACTGTGTCAAACAAAGTTTTAGTTGATTCAATCAAGCCGTTGTGAACTTATGGCTATTTGAAAAAAAGCCGTTAAAACCTGATTTTCGTTACGACCATTTGAGCCAAAAACAAAAAACGCAGTTTTGTAAGAAATGCTTAAAGTAAGCCAAATTATAAATTTAATCAAAATCGTTAGAGCCGTTTTCGAGAAAATCCAAATTGAAAAAAACCGTTACTTGAAAGGTACCAGTTTGAGCCGGGCTAAAACGAAACAAAAAAAACCTCGACAACCGTTTTTCTTCAAACTGCTATATACCAAGTTTGAAGAAAATCCGTCAAGCGGTTTAGGCTGTAGCATGACGTGAAAAAGCGCACATCCGCACAGACGCACAGACGCACAGACGCACAGACGCACAGACGCACAGACGCACAGACAGACCGACGGACGGTATGGCGAAAACCACGTTTTTGGGCTTCTCTATCATCGTAATGTCATGTTTGATTAAAACCTCGATTTTTTTTTTCTGCACGAAACCAATACTTGCCCTATAGAGCAAGTAAAAAATATAAATTGACAAATTTTTCGATCTATAATTCAAAAAAAATTAAATAAACGTAAAATTAGTTGAACTTCAATATAGTCCGTAAATTAATTTAACTTTTTAACTTTTAAATAGTATTTTGTTTGGTGACCAACACAGTGTATAAAGGTATCTACTAAGTTACCAAGTGCGAAGTGAAATTTAATGGATTAGTGTTAATTTTTTTTCTTTTTTTTAAAACATTGTGATAACTAAAATTGAGGCTTTAATTTTATCGATAACGAATTTTAATAAGGTATTTTGTGAACGACCTATTTGTGTGTAATGCAATTGATATAGATGGTTATGCTAATGATATTGTCCCTGCAGGATTTTTCTATAAGTGTCATTATGCCGCCAATAAGACGATCAAACATTGGAGCGCGCAATAAAAACACGAGACGAGTGGCTATTCTGCGTGCGAATGCGAATCAAGAATCACAAGAGGAGATAGCCGATCATATGGAAGCAGATCGCGTAGGTGTCATTATGCCACCAATAAGGCAATCAAACATTGGAGCGCGCAATAAAAATACGAGACGAGTGGCTAATCTACGTGCGAATCAAATGGATGTACAGCATGCACATCGCAATGAACAAGTCCGTTTACGAATGACTAACATGCGTGACGCATTTTCACAAGAGGATATAGCCAATCATATGGAAGCAGATCGTGTAGCAAGAGCCACCCGTCGTACAAATGATGATCTAGAAGAACGTAACTTTAATCGACGTAAAGAGCGAAGGACACGAGCGCCACCTTATAATTTAAATCGGGCTGCATTCAGATATGATTCCACACTAACGTACAATGATCTTCCGTGCGTTAATATTTGGCCATTGAATGTCGTCTGTCAGCATTGCAATGCATTGAAGTTCTCGGCGGAAACGCCTGGGTTGTGCTGTGCAGGAGGAAAAGTAAAATTACCTGTTTTGGCCCCGCCACCGCAGCCATTGCGATCACTTCTGTATAAAGATACAACGCAATCACGGCATTTCCTCGCGCACATTCAACAATACAACGGCTGCTTCCAAATGACGTCTTTTGAAGCCACTGTTATCCAAGAACGTGGTTACAATCCCACCTTTAAGGTAATGTCGTCAGAAGAACTTTAACATTATGTCCAGTGTGGATAAATTGTCACATTATCCTTCTACTATTCAGATCCAAGGACAAATCCACCATCGTGTGGGAGCTCTTTTGCCGCAATTGAACGAGCATCATAAGTTCCTTCAGATTTATTTTCTTGGAAATTCAAATGAGGAACTCGATCAGCGTTGTGCTATTGTTCGTGCTATGAAACCTGAGATCATCGAACAATTGCAACAACTCCTACACGAACGCAATGCGTTGGTTAAAGTATTCAAAAATGCATTGGAAGCGATGCCTTCTGATCATTATAAGATTATTATCAGCGCAGACAAAAGACCAAGTGGTACCCATGCACGACAATTTAATGCTCCAACAATTGACTAGGTAGCGCTGCTAATCGCTGGCGAAAATGTTCAATCACGCGACATAGTCCTCAAGCGAAGTGATAATGGACAGTTTCAACGCGTTATGGAGACCCACCGGTCATACGACACATTACAATATCCGCTTATGTTTTGGGAAGGCAATGATGGCTACCATTTTCAAATTAAAATGGTAAGCCCACTCTTCGGTTAGTTCCTCAGTTTTCCGACATATCTTTTTCATCAACTATTAATGGGATTATCTTTAAGGGCATGATACAAATAAGAAAGTCAGCAGCATGAACTTCTACGCATATCGCTTCATGATTCGCCAGGATGTCGACAACCATCTGTTAAGATATCGCCGATTGTTTCAACAGTATTGCGTCGACATGTACGTTAAGATAGAAACAGAACGCCTAAATTTCATCCGATTAAATCAAAATAAATTGCGTTCGGAAGAATACATTAACTTAAGAGATGCCATACATTTGGATGGAGATGCAGCAGCAGCAAACATCGGCCGGTTGACTATTCTCCCAGCAACATATGTTGGAAGTCCGAGGCATATGCACGAATATGCGCAAGATGCAATGACATATGTGCGGCATTACGGACGCCCCGACTTATTCATAACATTCACCTGCAATCCAAAATGGCCAGAAATTACGCAACTCTTACTTTGCGGACAAACTTCGAGCGACCGCCACGACATCACTGCACGAGTTTTCAAACAAAAACTATTAATGATCATTGACTTCATCACGAAACACAATATTTTTGGACAGCCGCATTGTTGGATGTATTCGGTGGAATGGCAGAAGCGACCAGACCTGGTCGATTCAATCATTAGCACCGAAATACCCAGTAAAGAAGCCGACCCGGAATTGTGTGAAGTCGTAACTACGCAGATGATTCATGGGCCTTGCGGAAATCACAATCCAGATTCGCCTTGCATGGTCGCAAATAAATGTTCTAAGCGATATCCACATTCCCTCCTGGCAGAGACAATCACTATCAACGATGGATACCCATTGTATAGGCGGCGATCACCAGATGACAATGGCAGAACAGTCGCAATGAAAGTGAAAGGGAAAGATGTCTTGGTGGACAACACTTGAATTGTTCCATATTGTCCTCTTCTCTCTTAAGTATTTAAAACGCACATAAACGTTGAATACTGCAATTCGGTGAAGTCCATCAAGTACGTTTGCAAGTACGTCAATAAAGGAAGCGACATGGCGGTTTTTGGTCTTGAGTGTCCAGATAAGAATGACGAAGTGTCGTGCTATCAATTAGGGCGTTATGTGAGTTGCAATGAGGCAATTTGGAGAATATTTTCCTTTCCGATACACGAACGCCATCCAACCGTTCAACATTTGGCGGTTCACTTGGAGAATGGTCAGCGCGTATATTTCAGGGAAGAGAATGCAACTCAGCGAGCTGAACAGGCACCAGCAACAACGTTAACGAGTTTCTTCTCCACCTGCGCAAGTGACCCGTTCGCTAGAACGCTGCTCTACTCGGAAATGCCTCGCTATTATATTTGGAATGCGTCGTACAAAAAATTTCAACAACGAAAACAAGGGCAAGCTGTTGCTGGATATGCGGATGTGTACTCAACTGATGCACTTGGTCGTATCTATACTGTTCATCCAAAAAATGACGACTGCTTCTATCTGCGATTGCTTTTGGTCAATGTGCCTGGTCCAACTTCGTACGAGAACCTGCGGACTGTTGATGGTGTGCTGTGTGCCACATTTAGAGAAGCCTGTCAGCGGATGAATTTGCTTGCCAACGACAATCATTGGGACGCAACACTTGCCGATGCTACAGTTTCTGCGCCTGCGACTCAAATTCGTACATTGTTTGCCATCATCATCTCGACATGTTTTCCATCGAACCCCCTCATATTGTGGGACAAGTACAAGGACAACATGGCTGATATTTTGCATCGAGTTCGAAGAACAACATCCAATCCCGAACTTCAAATGCACGATGAGATCCGCAACGAGGCGCTGATATTGATCGAAGACATGTGTATGCTCATGTGCAGCAACCTGTTGAGTAAACTGGGAATGCCAACCCCCAATCGCTCAATGAACGATGCATTTAATAGAGAATTGCAACGCGAGCGAGAATTCGATCAAGACGCTTTGACAGAAACAGTTCGCACCAATGTCCCACTGCTAAATCCCGAGCAAAAGAACGTGTACGACTCTTTGATGAAGGCGGTTGACGACGGTAACGGTGGCATATTCTTCCTGGATGCACCTGGTGGAACTGGCAAAACGTTTCTCCTTTCCTTGATTTTGGCTTCAATTCGGTCAAGATCCGACATCGCACTTGCGGTTGCCTCTTCTGGAATAGCGGCCACGTTGTTGGAAGGTGGTCGCACCGCACATTCAGCGTTAAAATTGCCACTGAATCTGCAGTTGAATGACGAACCAACATGCAATATTTCAAGAAATTCAGCTATGGCACAAGTGTTGAAAACTTGCAAAATTATCATCTGGGATGAATGCACAATGGCACACAAGCGAGCATTGGAGGCTCTTGATTGAACAATGAAAGATTTACGGAACAATGTGAGACGCTTTGGAGGAGCAATGATATTGCTAGCCGGTGATTTTCGTCAAATTTTACCAGTAATCCCGCGATCAACGCCTGCAGATGAACTCAACGCTTGCCTGAAATTATCTTAATTCTGGCGATACGTAAAGAAGCTGCAGTTGACGACGAACATGCGAGTTGCGTTGCAGAACGATCCATCAGCCGATGATTTTGCAAAACAACTGTTTACAATTGGAAATGGTCAAATTACCGTTGATGCTGCAACTGGCCTGATTTCGTTCCCGCTGAATTTTTGTGAATTCACATCATCGAAGGAAGAGCTCATCAGTAAAGTGTTCCCTAACATCGGTCACAATTATTTAAACCACGATTGGCTCAGTGAACGCGCGATATTAGCTGCGAAAAATAAGGACGTCGATGATTTGAATTTCATCATTCAAAATAAAATCGCATTCGTTTTAATCGGTGGATCGCATAATAAATGATGATGAAGCAACAAACTATCCAATTGAATTTTTGAATTCGTTGGATGTTCCTGGTCTACCACCACACAATTTGCAACTCAAAGTCGGCTCTGTCATCATAATGCTGCGAAATCTGAACCAACCAAAATTATGCAATGGAACTAGGTTGACAGTGAAGAAACTCATGAACAACGTCATCCAAGCAACAATAATCAAAGGCAAGCTCAAAGGCGAAGAAGTTCTCATTCCAAGAATTCCTATGATACAGAACGACTTGCCGTTCGAGTTAAAGCGGATTCAGTTTCCCGTTCGAATCGCATTCGCCATGACAATTAACAAATCGCAAGGCCAATCGTTACAAGTGTGTGGCCTTAATCTTGAATTCCCTTGCTTTTCACATGGACAACTGTACGTGGCGTGTTCGCGTGTCGGAAAGCCATCTGCATTGTTTGTTTATGCACCGGACAACAAAACAAACAACGTTGTTATCACAAAGCGTTGCAGTGCCCTAATAATTTCTGTTTAAATAAAAGTAATTTTAATCAATTTAATATCAATTGTTTAATTCTTTCTTAAGAGAGGCTCGACTTTGGAAAGGGACGTTTAATCAATTTAAGGCGGAACGAAGTTCGCCGGGTCAGCTAGTAGTTAATAAAAGAATAAATGTCATCGATTTCATATGAGCCTGTTGGAATTTCAATAACATGTGCTCCAATATGCAGCAAATTGTTTCGTTCATCAACATTAGGTATGGAGTTATATGATTGAAAATCTATCAAACCGCAAACATAGTCCCGATCCAACTTTAAAGGTGGAAAATATTCTGCTGTCAAATAAGAAGTATTTCCGCTCAGTGTAAGTGTTAACGCCATGACAATAAAAAAGACAATGAAAATAATTTTACAAAATGTATGTTATTTATTCATAATAGTAGTCATATAAAAACTTTAAACATAAATGGCCACAATTTACTGCGTTATAATCTTGATACTTAATATAATTATATTAAATCTTATCGCCTAAAGAATCAATTAATTCTTTCAGTGGTTGAAGGTTTCCAAAACTATCAAAATATTCAATGTGACTGCCTTTCTTATAATACGCTACCCAATGTGTTCCTGGTCCATTTGAGGAATCTAAATTCACTATTGCACATTCATTTCGTAATGGTTTACTTTTCGGTAAATTATCACGCATGAAAACTCCCCGAAAATGAGGTATAAACCTCATGGCAAAAGCTCTCAAATCCAACTCATTCAAGGCACGTTTGGGTAACGACTTTAAAAGTTTTTTGAATGCGGATGCAAATAAAGTCCGAGTCCTTTTCTATAAGGTTTTAAATGTAGCCCGTTACCCATTGAAATAGCTTCCAATTTTCGATTATGACGTTTTTTCTCATCTAAATCTTTTTTAGCATTATTAGCATCGTTGACAGCCTTAGCAATACCGGCAGCACCTCCAGATAAAGCTCCGAGAGCTGAAAGCCCTGCAAAGAGAGGAACAAAAAATGGTATAACACCACCAATTTTCGGTACTGAAATAACTCTTGGTGTTTTAATTTTGTGACCATTTTTAGGAATTGTTTTCTTAGCAGCTGACAATGCTATTTTGATAGCTTTTTCCAGATTATGTGGTTTTTTTCTTTGAATAGTTTTTCCAAGACTTTTAATTGTTCTACTAAAAGTGATGCTCTTCTTGATTTTCTTTTTTTTTTGTTTTTTGATTTCGTTTTTTCATTACTGTTTGAGCAACCCATACCTAATTTTAGTTTAGCTTTCATTAGATTGGTAACTAGTACAGCATTTGCTCGTTCACTTAACCCAGTGTCCTTAGATGTCGCTCGTTTCCAAGCTTTCTCAGTTAAGATCTTATCTGCTGTATGACGTTCAGATGTATTTTTAAATTTAGAATAAGATATATCGTGTTGCTTGCATGCCTGATCAAGCAAATTAATTCCTGGATCTACTCTTGCTAATCGTTTTTCTAGATTTGTTCCAGGTCCACAATATTGATAACCAGGAAGATGTAGTTCAAGAGGTAATTTGTTGATTATAGAGTTTACCAAACCGTGTCCTTTCACGGTGCTTTGTTGACTGATAAGTTTTTTTGAAAAATCCAACATTTTTATAGAAATAAAATTATGTACTCAATAGGACGGCTTACAATGTTATGACTATTTTGTAATAAAACCTTCACATTTAAAGGAAATTGTTTAGTACCTTTCATCATGCGATTCGTGAAACAACAACAACTTTTACCAATTCAAAATTTTGATTTGACTAAAAGTAATGAGTCAAGAAAACATGGTCAACTATTACCCTAGCATAAGAGGTTTAATTACGGGTCCCTCGAATTGCGGAAAAACAAATGCTATGATGAGTTTACTACAGCATACTAACGGTTTAAAATTTGAAAACATATATATTTATTCAAAGTCATTACATCAACCAAAGTATGAGTTTTTACGAAAAGCCGTCAAACCAATCAAAGGAATGGGTTTCTTTACGTTTTCCAATAATAGTGAAGTTATACCACCTGAAGAAGCAAAACCAAATTCGGTTTTTATCTTTGATAATATTGCTTGTGAAAAACAAGATACTATACGAACCTACTTTAGTATGGGACGACATCATCTTATTGATAGTTTTTATTTATGTCAAACATATACAAGAATTCCAAAACATCTTATACGCGACAATGCAAATTTTTTAATTGTTTTCAAACGGGACGATATGAACTTGAAACATATTCATAATGATCATGTTAATTCTGACATGGCATTTAATATATTTCAAAATGAATGTGCAGAATGCTGGAATGATAAATATGGATTTTTGGTTATTGATAAAGACAGTCCTTTGAAAGAAGGTCGATATAGAAAGGGCTTTGATCATTTCCTTAAACTATAAAAGCAGCTCTTCATAACAGTTTACATCATACGTATAGTAATGTTCTATGAGAACAGTTCAAAAGCAGTTCGAAAGCAGTATAAAGCGGTATAAAAGCAGTTCAAAAGCAGTTGAAAAGTAGTAAAAAGTAGTAAAAAGCAGTTCAAAAGCAGTAAAAAGCAGTTCAAAAGCAGTAAAAAGCAGTAAAAAACAGGTCAAAAGCAGTAAAAAGCAGTTCAAAAGCAGTATAAAGCAGTAAAAAATAGGTCAAAAGCAGTATAAAAGCAGTTCATAAATGAAAACAATAATAAGCACTTCTCCATATCGTTTACAACATACGTAGAGTTATGTTCTATGAGAGCAGCTCAAAGCAGTTCAACGCACAGTCCGTAGAAGTACGAAGTCGCTCAACTCGGTTTAAAAATCGATGTTCATCAATCAGAAGCAGTTCATTCATTATTAAAATAAATTTCAAACCGATTGAAAGACTCTTTCATAATATAAGAAGCATATTTACAGTCTGTTGTAAGAACAACACAGCTTCATTATGATGAATTTAAATAAGGAATTGACAAGTGAACTCATTAAAACTACTGATGCTCTACGAAAGAAATATAAAGCTCTAAGGAATGGAAGAGAAGCATTCGAAACTCAATCGGAGGAAACCTTTAAACCAATCACCAATCCTCTGAAAGAGTTAGTTGAGAAATCAAATGAACAGCAAAATTATTTTGAAACCCCTGTAACTAAATCAAAACAGAATTTTGATGATGATTTTGCTACACCTGCTGCAAGCATCAGTAGTATTACTCCAAAAAACTATTCAGCAACACCCAAAAGCAAGCATTTCGTGATCGTTACAAAGCTCGTCATTTAACCGACCAAATAGAAGACACTGCATTCGATGAAATATCACAGAAGTATTTAGATTTATTTTTGAATGAGTCTAGTGCTTTTGACAATATATATGGTATTCACGAAAAGAATGGCAAGTGGTTCATCGGGGATGGAGAGTTTAAGATTCTTGGAAAAAATATACAAATAAAAAATAAAATCTATGAAGGTTCAAACGGCTTATATGAACTTATATTCAAGAAAAAACCCTGTCAAAAAATATACAATGAGAAAGACTTAAAAATATATAAGGATATATTGGAAGATACCAATGCATATAGACGTTCTCATAACTCTACAAAACAAGTTTTAGGAAATCGTGGAAGTAAATATAAAGAAATTATAAGCAAACTGCTAACAGATACTACTACTCCAGTTTCACATACAGGAAATGGATTAATGCAATTATCTAAGAAAGAAAACGACATATCTTCTGGGATGATCCCAATGAACTTGTAGTTCGATTAAGACTTCTTGTCGCTTCACATCAAGCAGGACATAATAATCATTCCAATGAAATTGTATCAATTATCGAAGAATTAAAAGAATCTAATATTATCGAATAAAAAATGAGTGTAGATAAGTTCGGAAGGTTTTCAAATAGAACTCCTGTCAGAGGCCTAACAGGACCAATTGGACCACGTGGGGAGCGAGGAGAATCAGGACCACCTGGGTTGCAAGGAGTGCCAGGACCACCTGGGTTGCAAGGAGTGCCGGGAACACCTGGTGAGAGATTTCTCAAAACAGAAAACGGCAACTATAATATAAACTGGAAGCGTCTACAAAACCTACAGGACCCACAAGAGAAGGAAGATGCTGCAACAAAAAATTACATTGATGAAAAAATTGAAGAATTAAACAAGAAATTAATTAGTAATATTAGCTTAATTGCCAAAATTAAAGAATATTTATATTCTAAAGATGAAAAATATTTAAATTTTTGAATTCAAGAAATATGTATTTATAACCCTTGGGTGAAATTTCAAACTGGTTGAACCAACATTCTATCTCTTTCTCCTACTTCCCAGCCCCAACATTCTTATTTCCTACTAATGTAAATCTAATGATTGAATAAAAAAACTAAAAAAAATAAAAATCTACTATTTAACTTAACGAGGAAATTGTTTTTTTGATTTCAGTCTTATTTTGAATATCAGTGTGAGAGGACAGTAACCTAATAATGGCAGGAATAAATACTTCTATAATTTTTGATGAAATTTTAATAATTCTTAAAACAAATCAACATACTATACTAGAAGAACACTATGAGTATTTCATAGCAAGTATAAATTTTCTGAGGAAATTTGAAAATATATCCTCTACAACATCTGATCATGGGTGTCACTTTATAAATTGCCCATGGTCTTCTAATAAATGTAAATCAGGGCCAGATACATGTGCGTACTACATGATTGAAAATAGACTATTAAAAATAAAAAAATTTATGTTATTGTATAAAAGATTACAATAAATAAAATTATTATAAAAAGAAAAAACATTACATTTTTATTTCAATCAACTGAAAGATGAGTAAGAGAAACATTGTTAACGAGCTGCATTAACCTGCAAGAAGAAATTTCAAAAAAAGACGAGTCATTATAAAGGGACTTGATGAATTATGGCAAGCTGATTTGGTGGAAATGGGTACCTATTCACCAGAAAATGATAAATATCGATATCTTCTTATGGTAATAGACACATTTTCTAAATTTGCTTGGAGTATAGCTATCAAAAGTAAAACAGGAGTTGATGTCACTGCAGCTATACAAAACATATTTAATGAAGGACGCACCCCAAAGAATCTGCAAACAGATGACGGAAAAGAATTTTATAATAAAATTTTTCAATATCTCATGAAAACATATAAAATCAAACATTACTCTACATTTAGTGCACTTAAAGCATCCATTGTTGAACGATTCAATCGCACCTTAAGAAACAGGATGTGGAAAGAATTTAGCGCTAATGGCTCATATCGTTGGATTGACATGATAAAATCACTGACTAAATCATATAATACAACGAGACATCGCACTATTAAAATGAGTCCATCTGAAGTTAATTCTAGAAATGAAGAACACATACTTTCAACAGCATATAATCATATCAAAATTCATATTACACCTAAGCTTCATATTGGTGACTTTGTAAGAATAAGTAAATATAAGCATGTTTTTGAGAAAGGATACACCCCCAATTGGACAACTGAAATCTTCAAAATAATAAAAGTTCAACACAAAAATCCCGTTACATATTTATTAGAGGACTATCAAGGACATCCCATCAAAGGAGGATTCTATGAACTTGAATTACAAAAAACAAAATTTCCAGATACCTACCTCATAGAAAAAGTACTTAAAACCAAAAAGGGACAAATATTTGTGAAATGGCTTGGTTTCCCATCTGAACACAATTCTTGGACATCTATACCTCAAAACGATTAACAAAAATTGTATAATTTTTTTAATAAAGATGCTGTTTCATTAAAAATATTCACTCTGTTTTTTTCTCCTTCAAACCTTAATAAAATATATATTTTTACTAGCTATGATCACACGATAAAAATAAAGACAAAATATCTACTTCAAATGAAAAAAAGAAAAAGATACCTGTCTCAAACCAAAAACATTCATTCTAAAAGGACACTTCACATATGCACCGCAAAAATGCATTTTTAGCCTATACCGCTATAAATTAATCCATTTTTATTACCTACCTACCAAACATTTTATAAAGTCAAAGCAACACCAACAATAAAAAAAAGGTACCTGTCCCAAGCCAAAAACACACATTCTTACATAAAAAAAACATGAATTGTAAAAGGGCAGTAGGTACACCACCAATGCATTTTTTGTTATCTTATCAATACCGTTATAAATCAATCAATTTATTGTCCACCAAACAACCAAACCAAACATGATTCCGCCAAACCAACCCCTAAAAAAGTACCTGCTTCAAAAACAAAATCGCACCGAGTCTCCATACCAGCCAGAACCCGCTCCCACCGAACGAACATAGCTCCTCCATAGCTCCGTAGCACCGCCCGAACACCGCCCGAATCTCCATACAAGCAAAAACCCGCTCCCACCGAACGAACATAGCTCCTCACATGGCACCGTATCACCGCCCGAACACCGCCCGAATCTCCATACAAGCCAGAACCCGCCAAAACTAACTACTGTCGTCTTTGCGTTGTTGCAGCCACGTAACGGTGTTTTGAGGTAACAATGTTGCTATGTTAGAGCTTTGCTCTGTCCCTCGGTGTCCCACGTTGCTATCCGCAAATGGCGCGATAGGTTTCTGCATTGTTGTTGTGGTCGTCAGACGGTTAGTTGTGACTTAGCCTAAATGTTTAATGTAATTTTTTTTTTCTTTTTTTCTTTCATATATTTTTTTTTTCTTTCATATATTTACTTGCTCTATAGGGCAAGTATTGGTTTCGTGCAGAAAAAAAAATCGAGGTTTTAATCAAACATGACATTACGATGATAGAGAAGCCCATAAAAGTGGTTTTCGCCATACCGTCCGTCGGTCTGTCTGTGCGTCTGTGCGGATGTGCGGATGTGCGGATGTGGGCTTTTTCACGTCATGCTACAGCCTAAGCGGCTTGACGGATTTTCTTCAAACTTGATATATAGCAGTTTCAAGAAAAACGGTTGTCGAGATTTTTTTTATTTCGTCTTAGCCCGGCTCAAACTTGTACCTTTCAAGTAACGGTTTTTTCAATTTGGATTTTCTCGAAAACGGCTCTAACGATTTTGATTAAACTTAAAATTTAGCTAACTTTAAGCATTTCAAACAAAACTGCGTTTTTTGTTTTTGGCTCAAATGGTCGTAACGAAAATCAGGTTTAAACGGCTTTTTTTCAAATGGCCATAAGTTCGCAACGGCTCGATTGATTTGACTCAAACTTCGTTTGGCATAGTTCTTTATAGTGTTCTATATGATGGCTTTATACATTTTTCAGTGAAGCCTGTCTAAATGGTAGCTCCCATACAACGAGCCGTTCAGTTTTAGCCAACTTTTTTTGGTTTTTTCTAATTTGCTCAAAAATGGCTCTAACGATTTTGATAAAAATTTGTGCGTTATATTCTTTTAGTGTTCTTAAGAGAACTGCGTTTTTAGTTTTTGGCTAAAAATGCAAATAACGGAGATCTGCTCTTAACGGCTTTTTTTCAAATGGCCATAAGTTGTCAACGGTTGCATCGAATTCACTCAAACATTGTTTGGTATAGTTCCTTACAGCTTCCTACCAGATGGCATTGATTTTTTTTCGGTTTCTCTTTTTTAAATGGTGGCTCCTATACAAAGAGCCACTAGATTTTGGCCAATTTTTTCGTTTTTTCAAATTTACTCAAAAAAGGCTTCCCCGATTTGTATGAAACTTTGTATGTAACATATATAGAATACTTCAAAGAAAACTGCATTTTTAGTTCTTGGCTACACATGATAATAGCGGAAATTGCTTTTAACAGTATTATTAATTTGGCCATAAGTGGACATTTGTATCATTTATAACACCCAAAAGATAACGTCTTAATTTTAAATATTAAAGGTTTCTTAACGTTGGCTCCCGTGTATCGGTTTTTCCAGTTTCAGTCACATTTTTTTAGGTTTTACCAATTTTTTCAAAAATGAGTTCTTCTCATTGGTCGAAAAGTTTGTTTTCATCGTACTATTGCACCCACAGAGCAAGTACGTGCGACCCAGTCGTGCATTTTATTTTTTTTTCTTTAAATTTTTTTCTAAAACGTTATAAAAATAAAAAAAACTAACATCTCCGTAAGGTTGAACTAAACTTCCCAATTATTCATAATACAAGAAAAAAATAAACATAAAAAAGAAACTAAACTATCGAGTTCATAATAAATTTTACTTAACTACGGTAAGGTGACGATTTCTTTCTTGTCGCCATATACACCTTTAATTTAGGGATATCCAATCCCCTAAATGGGTCTTCCGGTGTTGCCACCTGGGTGTGGCGGTGCGGCCATAATTTCATATCGGGTGAGCGGATTCTTGGCTGAGGCTTATTTGTGATTCTCCGAGTTGTTGTTGCCGATACCTGGAGCTGTTGTGATGTCGATGGCCTCCCTGGTGTATTCGGATTTGCTTGGTAGTTTGGACGTGTATTACGTTCTTCGGCTTGAACGAACTCTAGTTCCTCAGCCAGTTCGGTTAATTCATCTAACGTCTTAAAGTCTCTTCGTCTGATGTAACGGCGGTATTCAGGACGGAGGCTGTCATAAATCCGATCAATATTTTCTGTTATCTTCATATGTGGATGTTGTCGGATGAGGTACTGAGCAGCCAAAATATAATATTTGGCTTTTTCCCTCGGACCCTGTTTCTTCCTCATTATTTCGTCCTCTAGTTTGTGTAGATAGCGAGTGGGGAGGAAATAATGGAGGAAAGTGGTTCGAAATTGCTCCCACGTTCGGAATTTGTCACGATTTATTCGGAACCACTGTAAGGCCGTACCTCTAAAGATTTCAGTCAGTGTAGGCAATACTTGGTCTTCTGGTACTCAGTAGCATTGCATAAGTTCTTCTATGCGTTCTATGAACTCTGATGCATTAGCGGAGGCGTCATATCGGAGACTCCATTTGCGGACTTTATCCATAGTATCTTCTTCGTTGAAGCTGGTTCTTCTCGGGAGTACTGTATTTTTGTTTTCAGGTGGAACGGTCCTGGTTGCTACTTGGGAGTTGACGTGCGGGCCACTAACTGATGCGTTGTTCTTTGGATTGGTGAGGTTGACTGCTAATTCTGTAACATGTGTAGCAGACGGGAACGGGAACTCAAACTTAGTTTCGGTGTATAACGGTGTTTTCTTTTCTGTCTCTTCGGTCGGTTCTGTGGCTGACGTAAGTTTCTGGGGTTCATCTTCAGGAACAAATCTATCAATGACTAGTTTTGACATTTCTTCGGCTAAATTTTGGGTTGAGGCGCTAGTACGGGATTCCTTTATATAGGCGCTAAATCGTTGACGGATATCACTAGCGCATCCGTCCGTCTCTAGGCCTGCTGCGGTCATTATTTCAATGAGTTCACTTTTTTTGAGCAGGTATATACAATATAGATTGCGGGTGATGTATGATTCTTCTAATTCTGTCATCTTGGGAATTGGTTATAACGACGAGTTGTAAGAATTGGTTACACTACGTGGTTCCTTGGAGTAGACGGGGACGGCCAAATAAATCTTTGTGTCGGAATCAGGTTCTGACCTTAAGGGATATGCTTTTTCAGCTTGGTTCAAATAACGGGTTGTGGTAGTCAGTCTTTCGAAGACTGAACTAGGTGCGGGATCGGTAAACGGTAGGGTCCTTGATGAGTTGTTGGATCTGATGGTCGGATATCCCTTGGTCAGGTAGCGGGAACGGTAGAATAAATTTGGTGCGGGATCGGATTAACAGTGGAATAAACCTCAATGAGGTCCCTGCTCGGGCGCCATTTGTAAAGAGCTTTTTTTTCTGTGGCTGAGGTAAAGCTCGTCGGGTCCAGGGTTTAACTAAAGTAGCTCTAACTCCAGTTTTGAGGGTTAAGCATTCTTTATTTCTTTTATTACAATCTATTTACAAGTCAGGGTTGTTCTAATTCATTTAATTTCTTACAACTATGTATATTCAGTACATTTGATTCTTAATCTAGCTTAGAACACAATATATGTTTTTACGGTAGCTTACAATAATCTTAAAATTATTTTTCCTACATATATTTTTAAAACGTCTTACGGCTATGCTTACGTCTACGGATAATGAACCATGAGGTGGCAGGTTTACCAATAATGAACCATGAGGTGGCAGGTTTACCAATAATGAACCATGAGGTGGCAGGTTTACCAATAATGAACCATGAGGTGGCAGGTTTACCAATTAATGAACCATGAGGTGGCAGGTTTACCAATAATCAACCATGAGGTGATAGGTTGACCAATAATGAACCATGAGTTGGCAGGTTGACCAATAATGAAATATGAGATGGCAGGTTTAACAATAATGAACCATGAGGTGGCAGGTTTACCAATTAATGAACCATGAGGTGGCAGGTTTACCAATAATGAACCATGAGGTGGCAGGTGGACCAATAATGAACCATGAGTTGGCAGGTTTACCAATGTTGAACCATGAGGTGGCAGGTTTACCAATATTGAACCATGAGGTGGCAGGTTTACCAATAATGAACCATGAGGTGGCAGGTTGACCAATAATGAACCATGAGTTGTTAGGTTTACCAATGTTGAACCATGAGGTGGCAGGTTTACCAATGTTGAACCATGAGGTGGCAGGTTTACCAATAATGAACCATGAGTTGGCAGGTTTAACAATGTTGAACCATGACGTGGCAGGTTTACCAATAATGAACCATGAGATGGCAGGCTTACCAATGTTGGTCCGAAACCACTCAACTTAGTATGAGCGTCAGACCTTAAAATTGTTTGTGGAGGATCTGTATATATATAAGTATATATTACTCCAAAAGGTCAAAGCAAACAGATTACACGAGATTGGTACTACCCACACTGCTGCTTTTTCTCGATTTGCTTTGAATTTCATACTTCTACTTAGTACTTTTTCACCAAGAACGCAGTGTGAATTATAAATCGAATGATAAATTAGTATTGAAATTCACTGTTTACATCATTTGTATCCAATTCCTGTTTGGATGATTAATAGTTGTCATGGCAAAGTACATGTCAGTGGCGTCGGTGAAAAATCAGTGGTGCCGTGACTTTTTTAAGGGGCTCATATAAGTTTCATTGACGGGTAGGGGTTTGTATGGGACTTTGCTAGAGGGTGTATATTTGATTGATTGGAAGTATGGGAGCGGTTATTTAAGGAGTCTGACAGATTTATATAGGAATTCTTATTGCCATAGGAACGGTTCGTTACAGAGGGATATGTGAGTTGGCGAGAAGCTTGTCAAAATAGTATGAGTCTGTACACTTCTTGTAGTAATCGATATTTTGCTGCATTAAGCATAATGAGAAATAAAATAGTTGTTCATGCAAATTCAGTTTTCGCCAGTCATGGTACGGTACTAAACCTTGAAGCCATTTTAAATAGATTAAATTTCGCCTACGCGGATAAAAGACTTAAACTTGTTTTAAATCATGAATTAAGTATGATAACACAGGGCAAAAAAACGTTAATAGAATTCTATAATGAAGTTACAGAAAAATTGAAATTGAAAATAAATAAAGTTATAATGACGTATGGTACATACAGTGAAACCACTGAGAAATTCAATGAATCATATAGGAAAAATGCATTAATAGAATTTATAAATGGTCTTCATCAGCCAATGTCCGATACAGTATTTAGTATGAAACCTGAAGATTTGCCCAATGAATTAGCTCAGGCTCGAGAGTTAGAAAGCAACAAAACTAGAAGTAGATTTCTGAATCAATACAATCAAAGAAATAATATTAGAGACGAAACAAACGGTAATACATTAAGATACCAACAAAAACCCCAACATAGTAATCAACAAACAAATAGGGCTAGTCAACAGAGACCAGATCCAATGGAATTAGGATCTTCAGCTTATAGAAAAGTAACCCCACAGGAAATGCATAGGTTTAGACAAGTACATAATAATCAGAATAATCCATTTAGGAATACTAACAATCAATTTAATCAAAACAGGAATTTTAATAAAAAATTAAAATCATAATAATAATCAAAATGATAATTTTAAAAGAGAAAGAGAACAAAGTGTTCAATTAAGCTCCCAACCACCAAACAAAGTAAGGATAAACAACATCCAAGAGAATCATTTTTTATACATCAGAAGAATAAATAACAAATGGTTAAAAATATTAATAGACACTGGAGCAACATCTTGTTACACGTCTCCAAAAATATTTAGTGAAAGGAAAACTTTGGAAATTAATAAAAGAGCAACAACCGTGAATGGATTCACAATTATTAACTATTATTATGAAATATATATTTTTGATAGAATGGTTGGATTTTACGAAATTGAGAACCTAGAAGCAGATTGCTTGAAAGGTTACAATCTTTTGCGAAGTGCACATATAAATTTAAATTTAGAAAGAAATTTATTGATATACAATAATACAGCAGAAAGGATGTTCATGGAAGGCGAACCATTACCATGGGAGAATAATAGAACACAAACAGGAAATTAAATTAAAGTTACCTTAGAGTCATCAAATACGACTGACTCACGTTCTTTTTACAGTCTCGAACCACGCCTTAATAACCAAGTAATTGAAAAAGATCCAAATAATGATGTTTTGAACAAACAAATTCGTTCCATTATCCATGAAATACATTGAAAAATAAATATAACATTGCCATTCAGTACAGATGTGGTGGCAGAAATAAAACCTAATATAGAAACACCAATATGGACAAAACAGTATCCATATCCATTAAGTGCTTCAGAATTTATAAATAAAGAAATAAGTAAATTACTAAAAGATTATATAATTAGGCCAAGTAAAAGTCCATATTCAAGTCCAGTATGGGTAGTACCAAAAAAAGGGTTCAACGAAAATGGAACACCTAAGAGCAGGTTAGTCATCGACTTTAAGAAACTCAACGAACACACTATAAGTGACAAATATCCAATCCCAGACACAAATGTTATTTTAAGCAATTTGGGTAAATCTTAATACTTTTCAACGATAGATTTGGAAAGTGGATTTCATCAGATATTAATGAAAGAATCTGATGTTCAAAAGACATCATTTTCCGTGAATAATGGTAAATACGAATATATACGCTTGCCTTTTGGTCTAAAGAACGCACCTTCTATATTCCAAAGAGCCATGGATGATATCCTTAAGCCATGCATTGGAAAATTCTGTCATGTATACATTGACGACATTATAGTTTTTTCAAAAAATATTGAAGAACATACTCATCACCTAAACGAAATAATGAAAATATTAAAAGAAGAAAACATGAAAATATCCTTAGAAAAATCTAAATTTCATCAAACAGAGGTAGAATCTTTGGGATATGTTATCAGTGAGAATATAATCACTACTGATCCTAAGAAAATCACCACAATTAAATAATATCCAGAACCAGAAACTCTTAGGCAATTAAGGCTGGTTTTCCCGGGTAGAAATTGGTCGGATGTTTACAAATAAATGTATTACTTTTAAATTTTAAAACATATGTCCATAAAATAAATTTAAATATAAAGGTAATAAACAAGGCTAAAAACGATCATCATAATAATTTCTCGTTTTGTACAATTGTAGGTGGAGGAGTTCAAACAAAAATTAATTTGTGGTTTTTTTGGCAATCTTCAAAACCTAATAATTTATTTCTTAGTAAAATAAACTTTTTCACTTATTTTATTTTTGTTTTAGATTGAGATAGGGTCAAAGTCAGGAGTAAAACTATTTTTAAAAATAAAAAAAAAAAAAAATTTGTATCAAACAAAATGTAACGAATCTGATGCTATTTTCATTGACCTTGTAATGTTTGAACAGGTGTAACTTCTTCAATTACTAATGTAATTTATTGAAATGAAAAGAAATAAGAACCTCAACTCAAATCCTTACATTTTCGCTTATCTTAAAAATTTGTTTTTGTTTTTTTTTTTAAGTTTTTAACAAAAAATCTCAAAAAAATTGAATTTTTTGATATTTTTTAAATCTTTGCCGATAGTTCCTTATAGTTTACAACTTTAATTATCTTTTTTAACTTATTCAAAAGATATGGTTTTAAGCTTGAGAGTAAAGCTATAGTTTTTTGAAAATGTTGTTTTTTAACACTACGATCGCAAATTAAAAAAGCCCAAATATCAATCGAGTTTAATAAGAAAGTAATATTTTTAGAATTTTTTCTTATTTTTTCTAAACATTTTTTCTATCGATACCAAATTAGAAAACAAAAATTGAAACAGCAGTTTTTTTAAAATCAATTTTAGAAAAAGGGTCTATTTTGCGTTTTTTCTTCAGAAATTTCATTGCACACACACAAGGAATATTGTAGTCCAAGCAAATTCCGCAGCATAGATTGGCGCTGGTTTCCTCTCTTTCTTGTTTTCTCTTATTTTTTACTTGCGATTATAGGCAAGTTATGCATTCGTAAAAAAAAAAAAAAATTCTAACAATCAAACATGACCTTACGATGATAGAGAAGTCGAAAAAAGTGGGTCCGACAATTCTGTCTGTCTGTCTGTCTGTCTGTCTGTCCGTATGTCTGTCTGTCTGTATAGTTACATACAGCCTAAACGGCTGGACCGATTTGCTTCAAACTTGGTACATAGTATTATTATGACGTCCTACAGAGGGGTTTTTGGAATTAGCATTCTAGCTCCAAAACTAACGGTACCTGCCATACGATTTTTTGTGGAAAATATTTTTTTCTCAAAAACGGCTCCTACGATATTGATAAAATTTTCTGAATTGTGTTTTCTGTGCAAACTTTAGGTTTTGGTTGGAATAGATTTGTCAGGAAAAGTCTTATAACGGTACCTTCCATAGGACCGGTTTTTTGAAATCCGATTTTCTCGTAAGACACTGGACGGATTTCGATGAAAAGAAATAATATAATTTCGAAAATTTTTCAAAAAAAGTTTTTTTGAGTTTTTTAAAAAAGTTTCAAAATTTTTTTTTTAATTTTAGTTTTTTCCAAAAACGGTTTAATCTATATTTTTTTAATTTTATTTTTCTGATAAAAACTACAAAGTGCTAGATGTTGAATACTTGTCGCGTCGACCACTCTTGGTAGCACCCTCTGAGTTCATCCGAATAAAAAGTCTTGATTTGTTACAGCAATAAGGTGCTTAAAAGAACATTGGTCTCCGCTTCGGTCGCTTGTTCAAATCAAAATGGTATGGTTTCATTAAGATAATTCGAAAGAAGGCAAATGAAAGAGTTCAGATTTACGAAAAATGACAGCTGACAAAATGAGATCGGTCAGCGAGCGAAGGGTGAGACCAAAGGTAAGATCGCAATGAAGATGCAGCTTGCTGCGTTGATAACATTCTCCCCCCGGTATGGCGAACTGTGTGAGTGAATACCTAAACAGATAATTCAACGTTGTTGGCATTTCTGGTACTATTCACATCGAGGACGGCGATTTTTGCAGCTGGTCTATGGTATTCTCCGGTGGACGTACGCACTGTAACGCTCCAGACTTGTCCATCCTTAGCGGGAATAACCTTGACAACAACCCCCTTGGGCCAGCAGTGTCGGTACAGATTGGGATCCACGATGACTACTATGTCGCCAATTTCGATTGGTTTAGCCTTCTCAAACCAGTTTGTACGCCGCGTCAATGTTGGTAGGTACTCTGCTACCCATCTTTTCCAGAACTTATCCGCGAGAAGCTGAGAATGTCGCCACGATGACCGTACATATTGATCCGTTGCCTCAAGGCTGCCAGGAGGTTTGTCGCCTGAAGATGAACCAAGTAAGAAGTGATTGGCTGTTAGGGCTTCTTGTTCTGCAGTGTCTAGTGATAGATACGTGAGGGGGCGGCTATTAATAATACTTTCGACCTCCAAAAGCAGATTATGGAGTTTTTCATCGTTGATCTTTGTATCTCTTGTGATTACTTGATACAGAACTGTTTTGATAGAGCGAACCATACGCTCCCAGGCTCCTCCCATGTGTGGGCTTCCAGGTGGTATGAAAGTCCATCCGCTGTTATGGCTGGTAAATTCAGCTTGAAGATCAACGAAGCTGATGTCCTTCTGAGCTTCTCGTAGCTCCTTCTCGGCTGCCTTTAGATTGGTCCCATTGTCGCTGTAAAATTGAATCGGCGTTCCTCTGCGTGCAATAAAGTTGCGAATCACCATGACACATGAGCTCATAGTTAAGCTGTGGGCAACTTCAATGTGAATGGCACGACAAGTTAAGCACGTGAAAACAGCACCATAGCGTTTTTCCGTTCTTCTTCCGACGGTTACTAAAAATGGGCCAAAGAAATCGAGGCCTATGTATGAGAAAGCTCTTGTATAGGGTGCCAAGCGTGCAGCGGGTAAAGGAGACATTTCTGGTGGCTTTGGAGTGGCTCTTCGAATTTTGCATAGCTGACATTCACTGCGAACAGTTCGTAGGAGCGTTCGTAAGCCTAAAATTTGGTAAGACTGAAAAATTTCATTAATGACAGTCTCATGATTTAAGTGAAGCAACTTCCTGTGGAAATAATCGACGATAAGTTTCGTAATGTAATGGGTCCTAGGTAAAATAATCGGATTTTTGGTTGCATCATTAACTATGTCTGTGTTTTCTAGGCGACTTCGCATACGAATAATTTGGTTTTCGTCTACAAATGGTGACAGACCTTTCAAAGGGCTTGACTTAGGCAAAACACTAAATGGGTTTTCTACTAAAAGGCGATTTTCTAAACAATAGGCTTGGGCATGGACAAGGCGGTATAGAGTTTTCTGACCCCACAATATTTCCTCTTTGGTCAAATTAGGAACATGTTTTATATTGAAGTGAACAGCTGGTCGTCTCATAGTACGCTTTCTTCCCTTGAGACAGGTGATAAATTTCTTAACGTAAGCCATACATTTGAAGAGTCGTTCCCATTTCGAAAATCTGTCATAGCTTATTATATCTTGAACTCGGAGAACTTGAAACTGAAAGGCTAACTGTTGCTGCTGCATTTCAAAACCTTTGAAGTCAGTATTTGATATTGTCTCGTTACCAAGCTGGTGCGATGGCCATTGGTCCGGTGGCAGACGCAAAAACGCTGGTCCCGAAAACCAAGTGCTATGTTGACTAAAATCTGGTCGGTGACTCCACTTTGTTGCCAGGTCAGCTACGTTCTGCTTGGATGGAATATATCGCCAATTTGCTACATCCGTATTTTCTTGAATTTCCCCAATTCGAAACATGACAAAGTGTTTAAAGGCCCTTGGATCGGATCTGAGCCATGATAGTACTGTCCTCGAGTCAGACCAGTAGTGAGTTGCTTCAACTTTAAAATCATGGGCCTTGACAACTGCATTCCCGAGACGACATCCCATTACTGCTGCAAGCAACTCCATTCGGGGTATCGAAATAGGTTTCAGAGGGGCTACCTTTGACTTAGAACACACCAGTGCAACATCGGTTCCATTAATGCTTGTGATTCTAAGGTATGCCACAGCAGCGTAGGCAGCTTCACTGGCATCTACAAACACGTGAACCTCAACCTCACAAGAGTCACTGCTGCATAGGTCAAAGTAGCATCTAGGAACATGTACATCTTCGACCTCTTTGAACACTGAGCGCCATCTGTTCCAGGCTTCCACGCATTTCTCAGGAGTGGTTTCATCCCAGTCGATTCCACTGCGCCATATATCTTGAAGCAAAATTTTCATGTAGACCGTAAAAAATGACAAGAGCCCCAATGGATCAAAAATTGACATAAGCAATCTAAGTAGCTGTCTCTTGGTTGGTTATTTGTCACCTTTTAGAATATCTTGGCTAGCTTTAGTGTATTTTAAGTCAAATGTGAGTGTATCATCGGTGGTCCTCCAATACATGCCCAAAACTTTGTCAGCTTCCAATGTCTGCTCCACTGTCCGTCCTGCCTTACAGAAACCTTCCTTAGGACCTTCCACTCCTAATGCTTTAATCACCTCCACGGAATTCGAAAGCCAGTTGCGAATGTGAAAATTTGCATTTTTGTGTACTTCTCGGACGTCCTTGGCCAGTTCAATGGCTTTTTGAACCGAGTTAACGCTGTCCAACATATCATCAACATAGTGTCTTTCCAATATGGATTTGACAGCTCTTGGGAATTTATCTTTATATTCCAGTGCATTGAAGTTCTTTACGCTTTGAGCGAGTGAAGGTGAGCAGCTGGCACCAAAGCTCATAACTTTGAGGACGTAGACATCTGGTTGTCGGTTATGCTCTCCATTGCGCCATAAAAATCGTTGAGCCTGCTGGTCGGTTTCCTCAACTGCCACTCTGTGGAACATCTCACAAATATCTCCGCATATTCCAATTTTACCAACTCGGAAGTTGAAGAGAACCTCAGTTAAAGATGTCATCATGTCAGGGCCCTTATCAAGGCATTTGTTTAACGAAACGCCATTACTTTCCGCGGCGGCGTCCCAAACAACTCTGATTTTGTTCGGTTTGTTTGGATTCCTGACGACAAATATTGGTAGGTACCATTTTCGAATACATTTTGCATTTATTTCGGCTGGTGTCAGCTTGCGGATGTAATTTTTCGTTTCCATCGCCTGAATATGCCTGCATACTTGTGTCTTCAGATCGATATCCTTATCCAGCTTTCGTTCGAAATAGCAGAGTCTTCGATAAGCCATCCCATAACTGTCGGGAGTGAAACGTTGTTGGGCTTCCATAAAAGTCTAACGATAAAATTATCGCTGTCTCGTCTGACACTTTCTTCAAGCTTCTTGGTTGCTACCGCATCTAGTTTACCAGCTGCTTGTTTTTCAAGAAGCTCGTTCTCAATTCTCATATTATCGATCATTAAAGTCTGGAGAGCCACGTCGTCATCACATTCACAAATGTGCAGCTGCATAAGGGCTGCTTGGGGTGTCGGCCTTTTGTCTAAATCTGCGTGAAGCGATCGCAATGAAGATGCAGCTTGCTGCTATGATAACACTAGAAGTTGGCATACACAAAAAAATTTGGAATATATTTTCGAAAAGTTTTTCAAAAAAAAACTGTTTTTTGAAAAAACTGGTCCAACGATTTTGAAAAAAATTTTCGTCGAAATTCAAAAACGTAAAGGAAACCTGATGGCTTACTTCATTTTCTTCAAAAAACGTTTTAGGTATTGATTTTTAAGTGATTTATACAGTTTTATTATGATTTTTTCAATGCTTTTTTCCCAAAATCTCAAGCACCCAAGACCATTTTAACACATAAGAGCAAGTTCGTACGACCCAGTCGTGCACTTTATTTTTTGTTGTACACATGTGCTGTTGGTAGGATGATTGGTTTGTTTGTGTGTGTTCCTTTCTCACATAGGTTTTTTTCCTTTTTTTTTTTTTTAAAGTGTGGCGCTAGACTAACCGACCGCGCATGCAAGGATTTGTTGTACTTTTTTCGCGGAAAAGAGAAAGGGGTAAAATAGATACATAGATAGGTACATAAAATAAGTGATGATGCAAACTCTATTGTTTCAAGGATGTTTCTTTTGACAAGTTTGTGTAGGTGCATTTCGTTTTCTATGCAAACAAAAATGTTGGTTTGGAAAAACGATCATTATTAGTTGTGTTTGTTTGTGATTCGGATGTATTTCAGAAGTTAAAAGATTTTGTGATTTGTTTTATCTGATTAGTTCTAATTAATTCCAAATAACTAGTGCCTACCTGTTTTAATAACAAATATCCATTGTGAAAACAGTTTTACCGATCAATCTAAGTGTAGATTTTATTGATACAGACAATATTTTGCGTATCTCGTTTATTTTTATTTGATTGAAAATGACTTCTTATCCCAAAAATATTTCAAAAATCTTCGGAGCGAGAAAGAGAAAAAAAGGAAAGAGGTATGTTTTACTTCGTTCCTTTTACCAAATGTTTTTAGTTTGTTTTTGAGGTTTTTATAATATGTTGTGTAAACTTATGAAGATTTGCATAAGATGCGGCAAAAGCCCAGGGCGGATAGGTTAAGTTAAGACAACAGAACAACAAAAAAGCGAACATTTTCCCAATGAATATGTATGTCCAAGTGCATGCATAGAAAAAAAAAAACAAAGTGTTTAAAAAAAGAGTGACTTTAATTTAATTTTTTTCTTTTTAGAAAATTACGAAAGATTAGTACATCTGGTTTTCAGTATTTGATTAAGAATTGATAATAGCACTGGCAGAATTAAAAAAAAATCATCTTGAAAATAAATTCACAATTCCAATACAAATTTTTCTTGTTCCGACCCAATCTATCCTTCCTGGGCTATGCACATAATCTTGTATGTTGTTTTTAAATATTTGTTTGTTCACACAGACCTGTTGGTGTCGTGAATCTTATCAATCAATAAAAACGTAAGGCACCTTTTACGTTGAAAAAGTCCATAAACAGCTTTTCTTTTTTTATTCCAAACTGAAGCCTTCCGAAAACATCAAAAATGTGTCATAAAGATCACTCGTGGCCAAAGGAATTTGTGTCCGGATTTTTTATTTCAATGCTTGTGTATTTTTGAATTTTCTTTTTAAATCGCTTCGAAAAGCTTCCTTTTGTTTGTTATGGAATTTTTGCCATTGTAGTAGGAGAGTTATGCGGGTCCTGAGACAGGAAGCGGCTCCTGAGACAGGAAGTGACGTCATTAATGAGCAATTAATATGCAGGTCACATGTTGGTGGTTGTTAATGAGGTAATTAATATGCAAGTCACGTGTTAATGCCAGGACCAGGTGCAGCGGTATGTCTTTGATTGTTTAAAGAGAAGGGGGAGACTTACATTATGAAGGTCACAAAAGGTCACGTGTTAATGCCAAGACCAGGTGCAGCGGTATGTCTTTGATTGTTTAAAGAGAAGGGGGAGACATACATTATGAAGGTCACAAAAGGTCACGTGTTAATTCCAGGACCAGGAGCAGCGGAATGTGTTTGATCGTTTAAAGAGAAGGTGGAGACTTACATAATGAAGGTCACAGAAGGTCACGTGCTAGTACCAGATGCAGCGGTATTGTTGTGTGTGTGTAAAACAAAGATGCAAGTTGCTTAAATCAAAGATTTAAGTCACGTACCTGCAGAGGTACCTCTGAATTTAGTTGTCAAAGTAATAAATATGTATTGTCAGCCAATCATGAGTATTGCTTTTAAAGAAAAATGAATGGAGAACCATACAATGACTTAAGGACGCAAAGGTTTAGGTCATTAAAAACCAATTAAAATTTATTTATTTTTTATTTTTCATAAGAGTTGTGATTTATTAATCCATGAATTGTGAACCGTTGGGAAGCCAAGCCATTTAACAAATACATTTTCTCCTTTGCTTTTGCGTATCTTTTCAACAAGGAAAATATTAGGGTATTTTGTTTTTTGTAGTTCTTTCACATAAAAACATCCACTGATAGGTTGAAAATTAAAATCTTCAAGCAACTATGTTGGTGGATTGGTTAAATTAACTTTTTTTATCTTAAAAATTTCTGTTGTCCAATTAGGCGTATAGCCTTTCTCAAAAACATGTTTGAATTTGCTTATTCTCACATTGTTTCCAACAGTAAATTTTCCTTGAGGAGGGATTTTGATTCTGTTATAAACTGTTGATAAAAGTTTTTTGGAATTTCCTCGATCCACATCGGCTGGACACATCTTTATTGTTCTATGTATTGAGTTATTGTATCCATTCAACAAGTCATCAAGAATTGATATCCATTTGTAATTACCATTGAAACTAAATTCCTTCCACATCTTCTCTTTGATTGTACGATTAAAACGTTCAACAATTGATGCCTTAAGTGGACTGTAGGTTGAATAATGATTGATTTTATTTGATTTCATCAGATCAAAAAATGTTTTATTAAAGAACTCTTTTCCATCATCAGTTTGTAAGTTTTTTGGTTGTCGTGATGATTTCCCAAAAATCAACTTCATTGCCTCAGTAACAGATGTAGCGTTTTTATTTTTCAGGGGGATTGCCCATGCATATTTTGAGAAGGTATCAATGACTGTCAATAGGTATTTGTTGTCATTATTTTCTCTGCGGTAGGGTATCATTTCAACCAAGTCCGCTTGCCACAGATCGTCAAACCCCTTGATAACAACCCTACGCCGCTTGAAGTTTTTTCTTGCTGACCTGTGAAGCTCTTCAACGACTTGTCGTTTACTCATTTTTCAAAAGAAGGTAAGAAAAACAATGTTTCTTATGGTTTTATTTATACGAAAATAGGTGTATAATTAATTATATTTATTTTAATCTATGATACAATAACAATAATTTTTTCAATCTTATCAAACGTTTTTCAATCATGAAACGTCCACAAGTATCTGGCCCCTTTTTACACGTATTTGAAGACCAGGAACAGTTAGTAAAATGACAGCCATGATTGGATTTAACTTGATTAACATTTTTATAATTACTAAAAAATGAAATGTTTCTTAAAAACTCTTCATAATGTTCTTCAAGCAAGTCAAACTTATGAAGCTTTAAGAAACTCAAAATTTCATTTAAAATTGAAGTTATATTGATATCTGACATGATTGTCGTATCGTTTTGATTCACATATGACAAATGAATTCAAGATTAGTGAAATATGTTTTCTTATATGAAATTATTTGGTTCCCCTTCTTAATGATTTCCTGCTTTAATTTTTTCTTTCTCAAGAAGGAAATAGTTTCGAAGATCATCTAACAAGTGATTAATGTATTCTTTTAAGACGTTTTCTTTATTTTCCAATTCGCCATCTACGTATGATTTATTAACTGCTTGATTATGCAGTGTAGGATTTCCAACATTATCTATATGTCTTCCTTCAATATCAAAGTCACCATTCTCAATTTGTTTAAACCCAACACCAGGAGGCCCTTGAGGACCAACGATTTTCCTTTTTGATTTGCTAGAGCTTCTTCCTAACTTGTCAACACTCATTTTGTTAATAAATTAAATTTTGTTCACGCAACTCTTCCACTATTGAATTAATTTCATTTGTATGATTGTTATGTCCTGATTTTTCAGATGCTATTAACAGTCTCAACCTATTTACCAACTCATTTGGGTTGTCCCAATACACATAATCAACAGGATTGGTTGAGTAGACCATTACAGGTGGATTATTCATGTATGCATTTCCAATTTTGTTTTGTTTACTTCGTGTTATATTTTGAATCAAAGGTTTGATGATTTTCTTATACTTTGTTATTCTATTACCATTGACTTGCGAGTTGATATCATGATTTCTCAAGTGGGCGCATGTTTTTTGTAATATTTTCTGATACTGTTTTAAATCTTCATTGTTATAAATACCTTTTCGAGGATTTTTATGAAGAATGAGTTCAAGAAGACCCTCAGTTCCATGGAAAATTTCGTTATCAACAATAATATTGTTTTCATCATTAATTTGAAAATTTGATCTCCCTAACTTATTTGAATTTGATTCAGCATCAAAATATGGGCCATAAATCTTATCATGATCTGAATTTGAAATCGGTGTACTTTCATTAAAGCTATTTGTAGGTGTTTTAAATAAAGAGTCGTTATCAACTCCCATTGAATTCGACAGTGAAAAATTAAAATCTTTCTCTGGAGAAATATTTTCATCTTTTTCTGATCCTTCTTTTTCTTCTTCTTCTTCTTCTTCTTCTTTTCCTTCTTCTTCATCTTTTTCAGGACTTTTAAACTGAAGGCTTCGTTTAACATCGAGTGATTTTATTTTTTTTTAACTTGTCACTTATGGTAACATTTCTCTCACAGCTCAAGAGCTGTTTAATACAGATCGGCTAAAACAGAGCTGTTTAATACAGACCGGTTCAATACAGGGTTGTTTGATATAGAGCAGTTTTAAGATAGGTGTATTAACATGAGAAGCAGTTTAACGACTGTATCAGTTTACAAGATAACTGTTTCCTTAAATGATTTTTTGTATCGTCCATTTACAATGCAACTATCTTTATCAATGACAAGGAATCCATAACATTCTTTCCAGCATTTAATGCAAAGCTCTTTGAATTGTTTGAATGACATATCTGAGTTTATATGATCATTATAAATATGTTTCAAGTTAAGATCATCTTGCTTGAAGAGAATTATATAGTTAGCATTATCTCGAATCAAATGTTTTGGAATATGTGTATATGATTGACACAAGTAGAAGCTATCAACACCGCTATGGCGTCCATTACAGAAATAATCCCTTATGGTTTTTTTTTTTTTTTTTTTTTTTTTTTTTATATTGCACACGCGCTCAAGGGGTTTGTTATAGCCCTTTTAATGATAAGTCACAGCGCGAGCGATAGGAAGTAAGGGAAAGGAGGTGTCGATGAACATTGATCTTGAATGTTTGAAGATCAAAATGGCAAGGAAAAATTGCGCCAGGCAATCCATTCCACATTCGTGTTGTACGGCTAAAGAAAGAATCTCTATATTTCACGGTACGTCCGAAATTGGACTCAAGTGTAAACTGATGAGCGTTCCTAGCAAGACGAGTATTACGGGGGAAATGTTTAAGGGGTGGAACGCAGCTGGCTACCTCGAGTGAGCATTTTTTGTAAAAGAACCTGTAAAAGAAGGAAAGACATGAGACATTTCGACGATGTTCGAGTGACGGAAATGTTTCCATAATGTTTCTCTCTCCTATCAATTTTAACGCTTTTTTCTGAACTCTGTCGAGCAGGTGGAGAAAAGTTTGAGAAGCACCTGCCCAGAGATGGGAGTTATACTCGAGTTTCGAGTTCGAGGACGTATAAACGCTTTGTAAATTGTAGCCAGATCAGAAGGGGTGAAAAACTTCTTGCATCTATTAAGAAAGCCTAAGCATCTTGCAGCATTCTTGGCAATCTCAAGTATATGATCATTCCAACGAAGATTGTCGCTGATACACATACCGAGTACTGATAGCTTTTCGGCCTCCTCGATGCAAGTACCATTCATGGATAATGGCATAGGGGGTATGTTTAGCTTCATCGACAAAAGACAGCATTGAGTTTTCGACGCATTAAACTCCACACGATTTCTAGTACTCCAATTTACAATGCTGTTTAAATCGGAGTTTAACGAGCTTATCATACGATTTCGTTGTAATAACACGTCCGAAGGCGAAGACCATGAATTATCAAACGTATACGAAAAGTTGAGGGTTGAGTCGTCAGCAAAACAATTTAATGGATTAGAAGTCACATACAAGAGATCATTTATAAAAATGAGAAAGAGAGTCGGAGACAGAACGGAGCCCTGGGGCACACCAGCATTTATTTTGTGGAGATCAAACTTGAAACCGTCTAATACAACTTGTATTGAACGGTCCAGAAGATAGCTTCTAATCCAACGAATAAGAGTATCATCGATACCAAATGCACGCATTTTCGATAAAAGAGCTTCATGCCAAACTCTATCAAATGCCTTTGAAATATCAAGCGCAATAATCTTGCTTTCGCCAAAGCGATGCACAGATTTGTTCCACTGTTCGGTGAGATATGCCATCAATTCACCAGTGGAACGATTGCTGCGAAAGCCGTATTGCCGGTCATTTAAAAGCTCCCGATCTTCGAGATATTTCTTGAGCTGACGATTTATCAGCGTTTCCATGACCTTGGAAAGAAGGGACGTAAGTGCAATTGGTCGGTAGGAGGAGGGGGAGGAGGAGTCACCTTTTTTTGGGACGTGCTGGACAAATGCTGTTTTCCATCTACTAGGAAAGATTCCTGAACGATAGGAGCGATGAAAAAGCTTACGCAGTGGTTTTGCCAGAGATGAAGAACACTTCTTCAGAAGAATAGGGGGTATACCATCCGGGCCAGCGGATTTGTGTATATCAAGATCTTGAAGTACTCTTGCTACTGTACGAGTGCGGAAAAATATCTGTCCCATAGAAGAATTAACGTTCTCAAGTACAGGAGGGGCATTGTTGCTTGCAGGCAACGTAGAACTTGCAGCAAAATGAGCTGCGAGCATATTCGCCTTCTCTGAAGAGCTGACAATGGGTTTATCGTCGACGATGAGCGTTGGAACTGATGATGACGTTGAGTTCTTGACGTTTTTTACAAATGACCAGAAGTTTTTACTGCCTTTGGGACATTGCAGAATTTTTTGCCGTAATTTCTGGTCATGCAAAAATTTCGTTTTATGGATAACGGAGTTGCACGAGTTCCTAACTTGTTTGTGTTTCTTCCGATTTTCCTCAGTTGTGTTGGCTTTATAGGATCGGAAGCTTACTTCTTTCAACCTGATAGCTTCTTTACACTCTTCGGTAAACCAAGACTTTTCTTTTGGTTTTATACATTTTGTTCTGTGAGGGACAAAAGTTCTCATTCCAAGAAAAGTCACTTCTGTAATCATTTCAGCACTGGCATCAATTTCATTATCGAGGAAGCATAATGACCAGTTAAAGTTGCGAAAGAATTTATTCAGACCGTCCCAGTTGGCTTTCTCGTATTGCCAAACGGTCCTAGTGGGAATATTTTCTTTAACTGGATGGTTGGAGATCGAGAAATTAGCTGAAATGACACAATGGTCCGAGGTGCCAAATGGAGAAGTTACTTTAATAGTATATTTATCAGGGTGGGAAGTAAGGAACAAGTCAAGAGTATGGGCGGAATGCCCATCAACATCCGGTATACGAGTAGGCTCATCGACAAGCTGGGTAAGATGGTTATACTCAGCAAAGATCTCGGTATACCTTCCTTCGAGTGTTGTCTGGCCAGAATAGCGGAGCCAACTTGAATTGTGTACATTGAAGTCGCCCGTAATCACAACTTCAGTGTGAGGACAATGGGAAACAATTCGGGAAATTGAATCTGACAGAACATCTAACTCATCACAAGTAGACATGCTGTCAAGATTCGGACTCCTGTAAAGAAAACAGTAATGAATGGTATGCTTGCGGACAGTGAATTTGAGACACAGGAAATTAAAGTTCGTATTAGAACAATGCCCATATTGGGGAAGGCTCTGGCAAGCAATATCATTCCTAACATAAACGACAAGACCATGGTGGGAAAAAAGTTATGGCACTAAGTTATATCCAAACAAACAAAATTCTGGGTTTCACTTAATGCCAAAACAGCTGGCCTGTATTGCACAGTATGGGCGTACACAGAAAAGAAATTCTTCCTAAGCCCACGAACATTTGAATAGACGACACAAAAATCACTTACCATTCTGAAAAACTAAACACAAAAAAAAAAAATTCAACTTTGACGTACCTAAATTCGACCGTGCAGTGTAGGCCCATATCAAATCAATGATTTTGGTATGTATTTTGTTTGGATGGTATTTTGTTTTTCACATGCTACATCATCAAATATAAAAACTGAATTGGGTTTAGCCTTAGAATGATGCATAACTTCGCAATTATTTGAGAATTCATAATACTGCATTCCTTTTATAGATTTAATAAGTTTTTTTAGGTACATATATTTCGGTTGCAGCAATGATTTAGAATATATGTAAATGTTTTCAAACTTTAACCCGTTGGCGTCTAAAAGAATGCTTAACATAACGTTTGTTTTTCCACAATTAGATGAACCTACAATTATTCCTCGAATGCTATTTGGAAATAATGTTCCATGCTTCTTCTTTTGTTCTTCATTTTCATCAAAGTTTTGTACACAAATTGACTCTTGCTGTCTTATAAACTTCATTTTGTTGAATGAATGTTTTCCATATAAATCGCAATGTTTTATACGCATTATTTCATAATCGTTCCTTGTGTCATATACAGCAGTTATATAATGATTGATTTTAGGACACATTCAGTTAGTTTGAAGAATTCAAGTCAGGGAAACGGGTTGATTAATTCATTAATAAATAAGCTACCATTCGAGTTACATCTACCATCCTATAACTTTTGTTGTCCTGGAACAAAGTTAAAACAACGTCTTGCTAGGGGAGACCGTGGAATCAATAAATTAGATGAAGCTTGCCGTGAACATGATATAGCATACAGTGAAAGCAATAATTTGAAATATAGACATACAGCAGACAAAATTTTGGCTGAAAAATCCTGGCAGAGGTTCCGAGCTAAAGATTCAACTTTACCAGAAAAACTTAATAGTCTTTTAGTTACTAACATGATGAAGGCTAAATCTACTCTTGGAATGGACATAGCATCAAAAACAAAGAGAAAAAGCCGTCAGTGCCCTACAAAAGGGAAAATTAATTTATTCAAAAATGCAATAAAAAAAGCTAAAGTTGCAATAAAAAATCTAAACACTGAAGACACAAAAAAATTAGCTACAACTGCTCTACATGCAGCTAGACAAATCATCAAGAAAAAACGTAGAGACATTACATTACCAAGGGTGATACCAATTCCAAAAGTTGGAGGAATTTTACCATTGCTTCCTATCTTAGCAGGGTTATCTGCTGTAGGTTCTCTTACTGGCGGTGTTGCAGGGATGGCGAAAGCTATAAACGATTCGAAGATCGGAAGACAACAATTGGAAGAAAATAAACGTCACAATAAAGCTATGGAAACAATAAAACTTAAACATGGAAAAGGTCTTTTTTTAAAGCCATACAAAAATGGCTTGGGACTATTTTTAAATCCACAAGAATCAAAAACTATTAGAAATGCTACCCAGCCGTCCCCTCACAAACATAGATATAATTTTGGTAAAAACTATATCTCAAATTTTCGAGGTGTTTTCATGCCAACCAAACCTTTTAAAATTGAAAAAGGGGTGGTTAATTTAGATAATAATAATGGGGTTGGTACACATTGGATAGCATATAGCAAAAATAAAAATAATGTGAAATATTTTGATAGCTTTGGTAATTTAAGACCTCCCCAAGAAATAGTAAGATGCTTTCATGCAAATAATATTTAGTACAATCATAACTGTTTACAACGTTTCAACACATTCAATTGTGGTCACTTATGTTTGGAGTTTCTTGTTAATCAAAATAAATAAATATGCAATACAGTGTAAGATTTGTTTCATTTCTTTTACTTCAATAATGTCGATAACACTTACGCTAAGTGGAAACAAGTCTACTCTCACAACAAAGTACTTTCCTCCAATAACATTGAACTCAAATTATGTGTGTGGATTAGTGGATTTCCAAACTTACAACTCTATACCTAACGTAGATGTAATGAACAACTTATTTCATTTAGGTGATGATGTAATAGTAGGTACTTCCTGTGGGTTCTTATGAAATTGAAGACATAAATAATTATATTCAAGAAGGACTCAAAGAAAAAAATAATATATCAAGTGTAAAGATCAAAGCAAATAACAGTACATTAAAATGTGAAATATACTCCAATGAAGATATAGATTTTTCGAAAGCTTGTTCAATTGGTCAACTGTTAGGATTCAGTAAAAGAAAACTGATAGCAAAAGAAATTCATGACTCAGACCTTTACGTTGATATCAATCGTGTTAACACAGCGAGAGTTGAGTGTAACATAATTGATATAACATATATAAATAGTCAACCTGCGCATATACTGCGTCAATTTTCAATTAAATTTAGTCCGGGATATAAAATAATAGAGGTTCCTACAAATGTCATTTATTAACCAGTGAACGTAAAGAAAATAAGTTCAATAACAATAAATTTGTTAGATCAAGACGGGAACCTTATTAACTTTCGAGGTGAATTAATTATAATACGATTACACCTTAATCTTCAAAAATGATAGTTTATAATACCCTTGATTCTAATAATTTCTATAAAAGACAATGTTTGCAAAATTCAACAATCAATACTTCATCAACCCCTAAGGTGAAAATACAAACACTTACAAAAGAAGATCAATCATTTTTATTATCATTAGGATTCATATTGAAAAAAAAAATAAGATATGCTGAATATTTTTCAAGATCTAACCTTTGATGAAAGTATTTCAAAATACGAAAATCATTCCTATTCACCATATTTAAATAACTTCAATAAAAATGACATCATCCACATCTGCGTGCAACATCAAAATCTCAATATTTTGCCTTCGGAAAGTTACATCTACGAGTACGTTGAAGGGACTGCATCGAAAACTGATGACTCGGAAGTCAAAAAAACAAAACTTGTAAACAATTGCATAGCATTCCTGTTTGATGAAATTCGATATGAACTGAATGGTATTGAAATAGATAGTAATAGCAATGTTGGAATCACAACTTCCATCAAAAATTATATTTCTTTGAGCCAAAATGAAAGCACAATGCTGTATAATGGAGGTTGGTGTCCAAATTCTTCATTAAACTTGGATGGATTGCACTTTAATTTTTGCATACCACTAAATAAACTCTTGGGTTTTGCTGAGGATTTCAAAAAAATAATTCCAAACGCTCGACATGATTTAATTCTTACACGTTCTCGTACTGATGAAAATTCATTAATAGATGATGAAAATGAACAAGCAAAGATAAACCTGCTCAAAGTTCAATGGAAAGTGCCACATGTTCATCTAACAGATTCTTTGAAATTGAAACTTTTCAAGTCAATTAATGATAATGAGACTATGAAAATTGCATTTCGTAACTGGGATTTATATGAATATCTAACCTTACCTACTAGTGACCATCATATTTGGAATGTTAAGACAACTTCACAAGTTGGTGACGTGAAATAAGGCCAAACGAAATAAGGCCAAATTCCGAAAATTTGGCCTTATTTCGTTTTCCAAAACGAAATAAGGCCGAAATTACAGTTTGGCTTAATTTCGTTTTCGAAAACGAAATAAGGCCAATTTGGCATTATTTCAATATCAATTTTCACACCTCTAAGATGATACGGTATTGAGGTTCATTATCTTTTTTCAAACGCAATGGATTGAAAAGGTATTTATTTGATTGTTTGTCTTTTATGTATTAGAAAAATATTTTCTGTGCATGAGTAAAATCGATCGATTTTTAGGAATTAAGGTTTATCTGATTTTTTTTTAATTTTCAAAAACGGATATTGGTGATATGAGATTACGTTTGTGTGGGAATGAATCTCATGGGTATTAGTAGGAATAGGGGCGGTTCAGGTTGGCAGTTGGGAATTATGCAAATGAGTAAATTCAAATTCAAACTGATACCTAAGTGACTGTTGGTTTTTTAAATAATCAAATGAGTAAATTCAAACTGATACCTAAGTGACTGTTGGTTTTTTAAATAATGAATGGGATATTTATGGTGATGGGTTTTATTGACTTTTATTAAACTGACGAGCTGGTGATCCTTTTCGGGGTTTGACCTTTTTATTTTTTGAAAAGTGAAAGTGATAGTGGTGGTGGTTTTTGATGGTGTTTTTTTTTTATTTATTGGTTTTTTATATGGTTTGTGCCTAGTGAGTATGGGTATGTGTATTGATTGCTCTGCTTTGGGAAGTGGAATAGAAAAAGATAAGATAGAAATGTAGGCTGTAGGTAGGTACATAAATTCAAATCTGATAACGAACTGTTGCATTTTATTACACTGTAACGGACATTTCTTAATTTTTGTTTGATAGGTGAAGTGAACCATGGTGATGGAATTTGGTGGTGTTTTTTTTTTTATTTTTCTTAGGGTTTGTCTCTTGTGAGTATTGTTATGGGTGCTGTTCGAAAGGGATTTTTGAATTTAAATCTGATAAGAAACTGATGCATTTTTTTTTTATTTTTTTAAAAGTGTAAAGTTATGTGACCTGTGGTGATGTTTCTATTTTTGACTTGTGAATATCGATAGCAGAGTTAGATTTAAGTAGAATTAAAAAAAAAAAAAATACGTTACTAATGCGTAGAAGAAGGAAAGACGGTGGCCAAGACATTGGTTTTTTATCTCTTGTAGGGATGTGTTGACGATCCTTTGTTTGGCATGTGAATGTACATAACGTAAATTACGTTCTTAACCTAAAACTTAAATTACGTTTACGTTCTTAACCCAAAACGTAAATTACGTTTACGTTCTTAACCTAAAACTTAAATTACGTTTGAGTTCTTAACCCAAAACGTAAATTACGTTTGAGTTCTTAACCCAAAACGTAAATTACGTTTGAGTTCTTAACCCAAAACGTAAATTACGTTTGAGTTCTTAACCCAAAACGTAAATCAGGTTTTTAGCCCAAAATAGAAATTATGTTTTATTCAGAAAATTGCATACAAAGCTTGAGAGAAGGGAGGCTTCTATAAAAAGGAAGATATGCGATTATGATGAGCACAGTTGGTTTCAAGAAGTTATCAAGAGAAAACATTATTCTTCATCATCATCATCATTATGTATTTGGAGGAAGCTGAATATTCTATCTTTACCCTGGACGATTTTGCTGTAAGAGAGGCAAACTCAATAAACGAGAACGTCGGTTTCAAGCCAACGAAAAAACTTTCTGATTTGCAAATGAATTTAAGATATAATATTGATTCATTACAAAAAGTAAAAACACGGTGGGGTGATCGGATTGTAGCAGATCTTGGAGAATATAAGGTAAGTTTTATTCTCTTTTCTTATTATTATTTATTATTACTGAAATTATTTTACAGGTTTTTTTACCAGCCAGATATTCAGATTTGTCAACAAACAGCCTAGCAGCAATTGGAGGAGGAGGATATGCCTTTGAAAAAACTAGACAACTTGGAGCAACTTACGAGCTTAAGTTTTTGAAAATGAAATAACGTGTAACGCTAGTGTATAAGAATAACATACTTAGAAAACATGAGCATGATTTATAAAATAAAATAACCAATTTCAATGTTTTAAAATAGTTTATTTTGTATCATAATCCTTTTATTTTACATAATTTCGGTTTATTGATCCATGAGTTATGTTCTGGGGAGAATCCCAACCATTTCACGAAAACTTTATTTCCCTTCGATTGTAGAACTTTTTCAACTAGGAATACATCTGCGCATCTAGTTTTCATCAGTTCAGGTTCGTAAAAACCACCTTGAACTGGTTTCCCTTGGTAGTCTTCAAGAAGATATGTGACTGGTTTTGTTAATTGGACTTTTCTTATTTTAAAAACCTCAGTAGTCCAATTGGGTGTATAACCTTTTTCAAATGCATGTTTGTACTTGCTGATTCTTACTTTGTCACCAACTTTAAATTTTTGTTTGCTTAGTTTTTCTTTCTTGGGTTTGAAAATTGGTAATAGCGACTTTGAATTTTGTTTGTTAACATCTGCAGGTTTACATTTAATGGTTCGATGAAAAGAGTGATTGTATTCATGCAGTATTTCTTTGTAAATATTTATCCACTTATAACTGCCATTGAAACTAAATTCTTTCCACATTTTATCTTTGAAAGTTCTATTAAATCTCTCAACAATTGAAGCCTTTAATGAACTAAATGTAGAGTAATGGTTAATTTTATATTTTTCCATCAAGGTTTTGAAGTTTGAATTGAAAAATTCTTTTCCATCGTCCGTTTGTAAATTTTTAGGAATCCTAGAAGAATTAAGAAATATTTCCTCCATTCCTTTTGAAATAGTTATACCTTTTTTGTTTTTCATTGGTATGACCCACGCAAATTTGGAAAAGGCATCAATGACTGTCATTAAATAATTGAAACCTTTGTTTTGTTCACTATAAGGTATCATTTCAACCAAATCAGCTTGCCATAAATCATCATACCCCTTGATAATATCACGTTTAAAATTTCTACGTGCAGTTTTATGCAACTCTTCAACAACCTTTCGCTTACTCATATTTACAAAGAGTGAATTCAGCTTAATAAAAAATGAAGACTTATATGTTTTTTTAATTTTTATTGCAATCTTTTATATAATAACATCAGTTTCTTAATTCTAACTAAACGTTTTTCTATAATGTAACAGGAACAAGTGTCTGGTCCTAGTTTACAATGGTTGGATGACCAGCAACAATTAGAGTAGTGATGTCCATGAATTGTTTCAATGTAGGTTGTATTTTCAAATTTTTTAAGCAAAGAAATACAATTTAAAAACTCTTCGTAGTGTTCTTCTAATATTGAATGGCTTTTCAATTTTAAGAAATCACGAATGTTTTTTAATATTAGGCCGGAGTCCATTTTAATGATCTTTTCGGTTTCAGTTTTGATTGCTTACTAAAAAAAATCGTAAGACTTTACTTGCGATCTACCAATGACAATGGTGTTGCTGTCGGATATATAATACGCCGCTCAATGAACTTTTCAATCTTATTTTAATTTGTTCGTTAACAAAATTTTTAGGAGCATCATTCGTAAAATCTAAAGGTTCCCTCGAAAGTGATTGTAAGTTTATATTTTCCTGCTTCATAGTTGTTAGTGCTTCCTTTAAAGAAGAGTCTATGTGGTTTCTAAGTATACTAATTTCATTATTTATAGTTCTTAAGATTTCCTCCAAAGAGGACTCGATGTGCTTTCTAACACTTGCTTCCTGTAGGCTTATCTGTTCATCAACATATCCTTTGGAGACGGCTTGGTGTGAATACTTGGGTTTCTTACCAATGTTGCTTAAATATTTATTTTCCATATCAAAATTACCAGATGGTAAGAGTTTAAATCCTATGCCTGGAGCACCAACAAGGCTTTTGGTGTTTGAAAAAGTATTGGAGTTCCTACCGAACTTGTCAACGTTCATTGTTTATATGTAAAAGATTTGGTTTTAAATATTGCTAATATATAATATTTGACTCCTTTAGTTCTTCAATAATATAATTGATTTCATTTTGGTGGTTATTGTTTCCAGCATTTTTAGATGCCATTAAAAGTCTTAGTCGATTAACAAGTTCATTAGGATCATTCCAATAGACATATTCAATATTTTTGTTTGTATATTTCATCGCAGTTATATCAGAATATGATGTGCCTATTTTTCCCTTTTCATTTGTAAGCCTGTCAATAAGTTTCTTAATTATTTGAGTATATTTAACACCTCTATTGGCCTTGATTCGTGAAGAACTGTCGTGATTAATTCTATGTGCATTAGTTTTATGTAAAATTCTTCCATATTGTTCTAAGTCATCAGAAGTATATTTCTGTTTACGTGGATTTTTCTTAAGCACCAATTCAATGAGACCAGGAGTTCGAGTGAAAGTTTCATCGCCAATATTAATATTATGATCATTCATCGCGAAACTGCATTTCCCAATTTTTATAGATTGTGTATTTGCATCAAAATATGGACCATATACTGTATCACGATTTGACTCTGACAATATTTTTTGATCGAAAGAAGATGATTTATTTGGACTTACTAAATTTTTTGGTGTACTGAACAAAAACGAATTATCTACACTATTCATTCCTAGTGTTGGAGATCCTGTTTCTTCGTTATTTTCTTCTTCTGCGTCGTTTTCATCAAAAGATTTGAATTGCAGCTTACAACGCTTAGACGTTTTAATATCATACTTTTGTTTTGGGGTCTCTTTGTATACAATTTTATGCAAATCATCCTTCTGTTGAGGTTTTCCTTTGTCAACATTTTCAACCAATTTTTTCAAGGGTTCGACAATAGGTTTGAAAGTATTTTCCAACTCAGCCTCCCTCATCATGTTTCCAGTTTTTAGTTGTAAATATTTTTTTCGTAAAACATTTTTGCTTTTAACTAGTTCATTTAACACGCCTTCATCCATTTTTCTTTTGTTTATTGAACAAATTTAAGCTAGCAGTAGAAAAAGGAAAATTATGTTTTTGTTACGATAATTACGAAGAACAAGCTTCCCCAAACAATGTTGTTGCCAGAATGTATTGATTGTTATCATAAATGTATATTTATAGTATTGCAACTTTATTGAAACAGTTTTTGTAACGACCTCTTTCAATATTGCTTTCCTTGTCTATAACCAGAAACCCAAAGTTATCTGCCCAACAGTGTGAACACAGCTCTTTAAATTGATTAAATGTCATATCCGAGTTTATATGATCTTTGTAAACATGCTTTAAATTCAATTCGTCTTGTTTAAAAAGAATGATAAAATTAGCATTGTCTCTTATTAAATGTTTTGGTATATGGGTATAGGACTGACATAAATAAAAACTGTCAACCCCATTGTGACGACCCATGCAAAAATAATCTCTTATGTTATTTTGTTTCTGACATGCTACGTCATCGAATATAAAAATTGAGTTATTTTTAGCTTCCGATGGAGACATAATCTCACAATTGTTTGAAAACTCATTGTATTCCATTCCTTTGATAGATGTAATCAGTTTTTTTAAATACTGATATTTGGGTTGATGTAAGGATTTGGAATAAATATAAATATTTTCAAACTTTAATCCATTAGGATCAAGAAGAATGCTTATCATTACATTTGTTTTTCCACAGTTTGATGGTCCAACGATAATTCCTCGAATACTGTTTGGAAATAATGATCCATGCTTTCTTTTGACTATTACATTAGAATCAAATTTTTTTACTTTGATGACTTCTGACTGCTTTACGAAGCGCATAATGACGACTAACAACTTTCTAAATAAAATATTTCGTTTTTATATACTTGCTTTCAAACCTCAACTAAGAAGGTACGTTTATCATAACATGATTGAGCATAATACTCAAAGTCAGTATCATATAAAAAAAAGAAAATCCATTGAAGGAAACTCCCGTTTGAACTACATATTCCCTCCTATAATTACTGTGGCCCCGGAACAAAATTAGAAGAACGTTTAAGAAGGGGTGATAAAGGAATCAATCAACTGGACGAGGCTTGCCGCCTTCACGATATTGCATATTCTAAAAGTAGCTCTCTCTCAGATCGACACGCTGCCGATAAAGTTCTTTCCGAGCAGGCGTGGAAAAGATTCAAAGCAAGCAACTCATCAGTCTCTGAAAAGCTAAGCGGACTCTTAGTCACCAACATGATGAAAGCAAAAACAAAATTCGGAATGGGTAGTAAAAGAACTAAAAGCGAAACTAAAAGAACTAACAAAACAAAAACGAAGAAGGTTTGCAATAAGAATTTATTTAAGAAAGCTATAAGCGAGGCAAGAAACGCTATTAAAAATAGCAAATATTGCTGTGAAAGCTGCAAAAAGTGTTTTGAAAAACAAGAAAAAACAGTATATTCAAACACCGAGAATAATTCCTCTTCCAAAAAGTGGTGGTTTTCTCCCACTTCTAGCTCCAATTTTAGCTGGTTTATCAGCTGTTGGATCTTTAACGGGTGGAGCAGCTGGTGTTGCAAAAGCTCTGAATGATGTTCGAGCTGCTAAAAGACAACTTGAAGAAAACAAACGACATAATAAGGCTATGGAGGCAGTTGCTATTCAAGGAAATGGGTTATATTTACAACCATATAAAAATGGGCTTGGGCTTTTCCTAAACCCAAAAAACTAATTGAACTGCTACCCAATCGACCCTTAAACAATTTCGACATTGAACTGTTTGGAAAGAAACAATTAAAACATTTTAGAGGAGTTTTTATGAGAGACTCATTGCCAAAAGCACCATTCGGTAGGGAGTGTGGTGTTATAAATTTGGATCGTGAAGCTGGCACTGGTACTCATTGGGTGGCATATATTAGAAATAAAAAAAAAGAAAATCTTGTAAAATATTTTGATAGTTTTGGAAATTTAAGGCCGCCAACTGAAGTAATAAGCTATCTTGGTAATAAAATAAATTATAATTATATTCAAGAACAAGACTTTGATACATTTATATGTGGACATTTATGCTTAAGGTTTTTATTAGAGCAATGTAAAAATGTTTTCAAAACTGGAAATAAGAAATGAATAAAATGATGTAGAAGAATCTAAATTGTGTCATTCGTCTTTTAATCAACATGTCGTTAACACTTACTTTAAGTGGAAATGAATCCAATCTCAATGCTGAGTATTTCCCACCAATTGTATTGAAATCTAATTATGTATGCGGACTCATAGATTTCCAAACATACAACTCTATACCAAACGTTGATGAGTTTAATAACTTGCTGCATATAGGTGATAGCGTAATTTCTTTTCCTATAGGCTCATATGAGATAGAAGATATAAATAATTTAATACAAAAAAAACTTATTGAAATTAACAAAAAAAGAGAAAAGTGTAATAAGAAAAAGTGAAACTCAAATCAAGGCAAATAACAATACTCTGAAATGTGAAATTTACAGCTCGGAAGACATTGACTTCTCTAAACTAAATTCTATTGGGTCTCTTTTAGGGTTTAGCAAGAAGTTGTTGAAGTCAAACTTATTACATGAATCGGATCTTTACGTTGACATAAATCGAGTTAATGCCATTCGCGTTGAATGTAATATAATAGATGGAGCGTATGTAAATAATCAATCCGCGCACATCGTACACGAATTTGCTGTGAAAGTAAGTCCTGGCTATAAAATCATAGAAGTTCCAAGGAATGTTATTTATTTACCTGTGAACGTCAAGCGAATAACATCGTTGTGCTTAAAGTTCGTCGATCAAGACGGTAAAGATATTAATTTTAGAGGAGAAAAAATAACGGTTCGATTACATTTACAACCCGAATAATGATTGTATATGGAAATATAACTGACTCAACTTCTTATAAAAACATTGTTGAAAATAATAGATTGCTCAATCAATCTTCAAACTTAGCGGTGGTAACACGTCGTCGTCATCGTCTTACAAAACATAATCAGGACTATTTATTATCATTAGGATACATCCTAAAACATTAAAACCAAAATATGTTAAACATTCTTCAAGAACCTGAAATCAATGAAAGCATTTCTATATATGAATATAATACTTATTCACCATATCAAAACAATTTCGAGAGAAATGACATCATACAGATTTGTATACAACATCAAAATCTTAATGTCCTTCCTTCAGAAAGTTTTTTATATGTTGAAGGCTCATTATCGAGGACAGATGGAAAAGACCTCGTAAAAGAAATAGAGAACACAAAACTAGCAAACAATGCAATGTCTTTTCTTTTTGATGAAATACGCTATGAACTCAATGGCAAGGAAATTGACTACAATCGAAATGTTGGAATTACTTCAACGCTCAAAAACTATTTATCTTTAACTAAAAATGAAAGTGGCATGCTTTTAAATACATCCTGGTCTCCTGATTCTCCTATTAGTATTTTAAAACCGTATTATTTTAATTACTGTATACCATTAAATAAACTTTTGGGGTTCGCTGAAGATTATAAAAAAATTATTCCGAACGCTCGACATGATCTTATTCTAACTCGAGCCAGAATGGATGAAAACGCTCTTATCTCACAAACAGATGAAAAAGTACAAGTACAATGGAAAGTACCACACGTGACATTATCAGACTCTATGAAATTGAATTTATACAAATCTATAAATAAAAACAGTGCTATGAAAATTGCTTTCCGAAACTGGGATCTTTATGAATACCCTATGCTGCCAACCTCTGACCATCACATATGGAATGTAAAGACAACAACACAAATTGAAAAACCTAGATATATTGTCTTTGCTCTGCAAACTGATAAAAATAAAAAACTATCTGCTGATCCTACAACGTTTGATCATTGTAATCGAACAGACTTAAAAGTATATCTTAACTCTGATGTTTATCCACATGAAGATCTCAATGTTTCTTTTGATAAAAATAGATATAGTTTGTTTTATAAAATGTACACTGATTTTCAAAAAACTTACTACAATAAAACCATCACTGAGCCTCTGCTTTCTTGGGGTATATTTAAATCACGCGCTCCAATTTTCGTTATAGACTGCAGACATCAAAACGAATCTATGAAAACAGGCCCCATCGATATACGTTTGGAGATGAAAACATCACAAAATATTCCTGTAAACACTTCAGCTTACTGTCTTATGCTACATGATCGTATAATTGAATATAATCCACTTGATCAAGGAGTCACAAGAATTGTTTAAAGTTTGGAAAAGCTTAAAAAAAAAAAAAAAAAAAAAACAATCATGATAATTGTTTGTCCTCGTCAAGGCGAATCAAACAAAACCGAATTGTTAAATCCAGACTGAATTATGAAAGTACCATTCTACCTCAATCAAATGCATCTATCATGGACGAAGCTGAACAAAATTTAAAAGACCCCAACAAGTTTCCTAAACAAGTTACGAAGTGAACCAAACAATGTAATGAAATTTCTTTTGAAATAAAAAGTACAAGAACAAGTTTCAATAATTTTTTTTTATTTCATAATTTTAAACAGAATTGCTTGAATGACAACGTTGTCTTTTAAATCCATATGGTAAAGAGCTATGGTCTTCAAGAAAACGACGTTTTTCTGATTTGGCTTTGTAGGTTTTAACTTCTGGTATGGTAAGCACTTGATGGTCTCTTGTCCGACGAATATTATTAGATTTAATAATAATGCTTTCACTATCTGAGGAAGAAAACGAATTCAAAATAGTGTCTTTAATGGAATCAAAGTTGATTTTTTGTGATGATTCATGATTGAGAAAAATCCCCTTCACTTTACAGACAACGTGTTCCATCTTGTCTTTTGTACTGAACACTTTAAATGCATAATTTTTGGGGCCTCCGCTAACGAATTCTGTTATATAACTCCCAATTCCATACACTTCCAATTCGTCAGTCATATCGCCGATAAATTGTCCAGTAGGAGGTTCAAATTCTCCCTGACGACTTACATATATTACCGAATCAGTATCGTAATATAGAACTCTTTCCTCTAACCTCTCCAGGTAGCTATATAGTTTAAGTCGAGCTAAAGCAGTCGTGTAAGCAGCAACACAAACATTTACTGTCGATAAAGAATCGATTGCTTCTTCTTTCATCTCGAAATTAACGACAACGTTTTCTTCATTTACAGGAAGAATGTGTAGTTCTTCAATCGACGGATGCGTAAGCAGATGAAATAAAGTTGAAGGGTTATTCAGAACGACAGTTTGAAGTTGATTTTCACGTTGTCCAAATTTCCCCCAAAACCAATTCAATATCAGCTTTGCAAGTGACCTCTTTCCTGGATTGACACATATTTCTGCGAATTCCATCTGAATATTTTCTTTCTCAAGAAAATCAGAAATATATTTCTCTTTTTCTTGTTGAGATGAACATTCAGCCGGCCATCCAGATGCTTCTTGCTTGATTTTTAAAAACTTGTCCATCATAGACGTAAACAGGCCATCATCAGAATTTCTACCTGGTTTATATTGGACTACATTATATTCCCATATTTCAAAAATGGAAAGTATGATGTACCCTTTTTCAACTGCTTTTATGACCTCGTCAATTACCCAAGTCCCGACCATTGCTCTTTGCTCATCAGTATGAGTACACATTTGTTCATTGTTTTTTTCATCACTGCAGCTTCTACACAATGAAAACATGAGCTTGTCATTTTGTTTCATTGGCAATACCGGATGCAACAGGTTTTCTGGAGGTAAAATTTTGCACTTAACGAGTCCATTTATCCCATCCAATTTCGTTGTCGAACAGATTGCATCGCCAGTTAAGTGAATTTTAGGGTGGCCAATGGGGAATTTTCCGTTCTTACAAACCCATGGGTATAGAGAACAAACATCTATGTAATTAATTTTGTCGCCTTTTTTACATTTATAAAAACTGACTGTGTTTCCGGTACGTCCGCCATAAAAGGCATCACGGGGATTAAGCTAAATATTAAGCTTTGAATAAGTTGATGCGTGTTTATGAAATTCAATTCTTCTCTATTAAATGACTTAAGATGAGTGAGGATGACCATGGTAATAGCACCCATGGAATTCAAAAATCTGTTTGGTTTCTTCACAAAAACCATCAACTTTTACTCCATTGATAATTACTTCTTTGCTTTTATAAGAATGTTTGATGTTTATGTTTCTTTTCTGCTCTTCCCAAATCATCCACTTTATAGCTTCTGGTGACTGGTTGTCAATGCATCTGTACTCTTTTTTGGGTATTAATCCGATAGTATTTGGTTTGAGAAAGTTGCGTCTATATAACAGATTGCAAGCTGAAGCAATCGTTACTGATTCTAAAAATGGTTCAACGTTACATTGCGAAAGAAATAATTTTCTAAATTGCAGGCAAGCCCCTGTCAATATTCTTACATCACTCTTGCAGTATTCGACGAGTTCGTGCTTCATATCAAAATAATCATTTTGGTGTTCAGAATACCATTTTAAGAAATCAGCGCGTTCTTCCGACCTCATAGTATTCGCATTGTAAAATTCAATGGCTGCTAATGTTCCAATGTACTCTTCATTTTCTTTTGTGTTGAGAAGATACGGAAAGTAACCTTTCTTTAAAACCGGCGGCAGGTCAAACGCTTTTGGGAGCTTCGATAACGCCATGGGAAAGTAGTTTATCGAGTCGATAAATTTTAGGTTTCCTATTTCCATCAAAATTATCTTTGTTCCTCGCATAATTAATTCGGGGTCTAGTTCTGTGTTCTGTGAGTTTAAAATGAACTGATGATCGTAAGCTTGACCATTGTGAGCAATCACAACCACATTTTTAAATTTTTTCCGAATTTCTAGCATATATTGAACAAATTTAGGTACCACGTCTTCTCCTTGTAGAACGTTCAATGACGAATTACAATATTCACAGGAAAGCAAATCAGGATACTCCACGCAATGACTACATTTGTTTTGAAACACACATAAATTTGGTTCATGTTTTGTAATAAAAGCCTTTGTTGTTGTTGCTCCATCTTCGTCATTCCAAACTTTTTCCCCAATTACTTTTTCTTGGCGACTTTCAAGATCATAAAATACATACAAGAAATTTTTCAAATCAGGTTTTCTCGTATTAGGCATAATGTAACACTTATGGTCTTCAGGAACATGTTTTTTACAATTCTTGCAAAAGAACTCGCCACAAATATGTTGTCGACTTCCTCCGTAGGATCTTAAACAAGCAAGGCATCTTTTTATTTGCTCACAGATAGACTGTTTTCCTGACGAGCTGCTCGTTTTGTGGTTGTCATAGCATCCTGTTTCTTTAAAATTTCGATTGCAATCTTGGCATAGAATTTTTTTCGGTGTTTCTTCACATTTTGGAGAATGCTGGCATTGCGAACATAGACCAAGACAGCCATGATGAACATCCTTCGTGTTAAACGGTGAATGACAAATCTCGCAGTAATAACTACAGCAAAATACGGCGGTTAAGGAAGTTATTACATTGTAATGATTGTTGTAATACATTAAATGTATTTTCTTATCAGAAATGTTGTTTGAAACCCCTTCGTATATTATTTTGCGACCCTTCGCTTTGTATTCGTATACTGTTATCTTGTAATTTCTTAAAAGAGCTTGAAATGATTTTAACTCATTTATTCCACAGCCTCCTGGTGGTATATTGATTTGAGCATCGTTGAGTAGTTTTAAGGCTCTCTGCGTCTGAATGTTCCCCGTGTCTTTTCTTATTTTGGTCAAATTATCATCCTTGTCTACGTATGCCTTCGCTACAACCAAAGCTCGAGGCAGATATAAATTGTCTTTGTTGTTAATAATGATTATGCCCTTGCGTTGGCAACATTCTTCATTGAAGGAGTTGTACATGACGGAGGATTTTCTATTATTTCCTTCCCCAACTGGCATCTTTACGGAGGTAACTGTCAAGCAAAAATCATCCGAACTCATTGCTCCAGAGTTGCTTTGAAAGATTTTGGCTATCATCTCCCACACATTTTCGAAGCTCAGATCTTCACAGGTTTTGAAATTTATCCAACCACTACCTCGTTCATGTGCAAAACTTTTTCCACCAAAAGTAATACCAACCTTGTCAGTTTCGTTGAGGCCCTCAACGGCAAATTGAAGAATAGCATCTATTGAGGCTTTAAACCAAGAAGTGGGCTCTTCATTTAGCGGAACAGGGTTGACTTTAAATTCAATTTTCCACCCTTTTAAATTGAACCGCTGTATTTGGGTCACATAATCACCCAATATTCTGAAACGCTGAAACCAATCCGAAAAGAAATTTTTTTTTTTTTTTTTAATTTTAAGTTTTATTTTTTTTAATTTTTATTATTTATTTAAATTTTTTTTTTTTTGTGAAATAAGTAAATTATTATCACTATCAAAAAAAAGTTCCGAGGGTATGGGGGCCATTACCTCTTCACTTATGATGTGATGTCTCTGTTTTCTTGCGTTTTTGGGTTGTTTCTGCTGCTGCTGTTGTTGTTGCTGTAGCTGCTGCTGCTGTTGTTGCTGTAGCTGTTGTTGCAGTTGCAGCTGTTGTTCCAGCTGTTGTTGTAGTTGTTGCTGTTGTTGTTGTTGTTGATGTTGCTGCTGCTGTTGTTGTTGTTGTTGCTCTTCCTGTAGCTGTTGTTGTTGCTGCTGCTGCTGGTGTTGTTGTTGCTCATCTTGTTGCTGCTGCTGTTCATTTTGTTTGAGGTGGAAGTCCACATCAAAGGACATTTCTCCATAAGGCCCAACCACCTCAAGTCAACATTTTACGAGCTCTAGGATGTCCTCGTCATCCAATTGTGCATTGCACCGTTTTGGGAGGAATACCTTAAAATAAAAAATGGTTTAAATTTGCAACCTTGCAAGATATTAACATTGAATTACCTTGTAGTGCTCCCCGAATTTAGTGTTGCACCTCCTGGCGCGGGTGATGGCAAACTTTTTTTTTTTTGAATTAGTTTTGCCAAACTCAAAATTGGTTTGACAGATGAAGCTGAATTCGCGCTGCGAACATTTACGGCAGCTTTTATTTTGTTGAGGAAAGACATTTTTCCTTGTTTTTTGTTTTTTAGTTTTTCTTCTTTTAAACTGAATTGTTAACTAAACTAAAAAACCCCAGAACGTTTGCTTTTATACTCTAGCCATATATTGGTTATCTACTCCTCAGTATGTACATATTCACATGCCAAACAAAGGATCGTCAACACATCCCTATAAGAGATAAAATTAAAAAAACCAATGTCTTGGCCACCGTCTTTCCTTCTTCTACGCATTAGTAACGTATTTTTTTTTTTTTTTAATTCTACTAAAATCTAACTCTGCTATCGATACTCACAAGTCAATAATAGAAACATCACCACAGGTCACATAACTTTACACTTTTAAAAAAATAAAAAAAATGCATCAGTTTCTTATCAGATTTAAATTCAAAAATCCCTTTCGAACAGCACCCATAACAATACTCACAAGAGACAAACCCTAAGAAAAATAAAAAAAAAACACAACCAAATTCCATCACCATGGTTCACTTCACCTATCAAACAAAAATTAAGAAATGTCCGTTACAGTGTAATAAAATGCAACAGTTCGTTATCAGATTTGAATTTATGTACCTACCTACAGCCTACATTTCTATCTTATCTTTTTCTATTCCACTTCCCAAAGCAGAGCAATCAATACACATACCCATACTCACTAGGCACAAACCATATAAAAAACCAATAAATAAAAAAAAAAACACCATCAAAAACCACCACCACTATCACTTTCACTTTTCAAAAAATAAAAAGGTCAAACCCCGAAAAGGATCACCAGCTCGTCAGTTTAATAAAAGTCAATAAAACCCATCACCATAAATATCCCATTCATTATTTAAAAAACCAAGAGTCACTTAGGTATCAGTTTGAATTTACTCATTTGATTATTTAAAAAACCAACAGTCACTTAGGTATCAGTTTGAATTTGAATTTACTCATTTGCATAATTCCCAACTGCCAGATAAAATAATCGTTAAAAAATCGCGCGAATACCCATGAGATTCATTCCCACACAAACGTAATCTCATATCACCAATATCCGTTTTTGAAAATTTAAAAAAAATCAGATAAACCTTAATTCCTAAAAATCGAGCGATTTTACTCATGCACAGAAAATATTTTTCTAATACATAAAAGAAAGACAACCAAATAAATACCTTTTCAATCCATTGCGTTTGAAAATAGATAATGAACTCGTTAAAAGCATTTGTTGCGTTTCGTGACCACGCTTGTTGACCAATTTCCGCTTTAATCGAATCAAATGCAGTTATCATGTTTTGTGCGCTCAACAACGGAAGCGCAAACAGTTTTTGAAAAATTCTTTGAACATTTTGGTTGTTCCTCATTTTATTTTTTCAAAACTTTAAGCACTTAACAATTAGAACCGTGAACCAAAGCCGAATTCCTAATTTTTTATTTTCGGTCTTATTTCCATTATTTTTTCGCTCTTATTTCTATTAGTGCATGGAAATAAGACCAAATTGGCCTTATTTCGTTTGGCCTTATTTCACGTCACCTCACAAGTTGAGAAACCTAGATACATAATTGTTACCCTACAAACCAACAAGAGAAATAAACTGAAAGAAAACCCCACCTATTTTGATCACTGTGATGTTTCCAACCTAAAAGTATACTTAATTTCTGACGTTTATCCTTATGAAGACCAAAACATATCATTTGAAAAAACCGCTTTAGTATTCCTTATCAAACGTATACTGATTTCAAGAGAAATTACTATAATTGTCCAGTTGAAGAACCGTTGCTGCCAAGAAATCTCTTCAAGTCACAAGCACCTATTTTTGTGATAGATTGCAGACATCAGAATGAAATTATTAAAACGGGTCTTGTTGATATTCGTTAAGAAATTGAAACAACGAAAGTATTACCCCCAAATACTTCAGTATATTGTTTGATGTTGCATGATCGTATTACAAATTATAATCCTCTAAGTCAAATAGTATCCAAAAATGTTTAGCTGATTTAGTTAAACACAGCATTTTAACAACAACAGAACAACATTAACAATGACATTCATAATAGATGTTCAAGGATTAAGAGGACCTAATTACAAGTTTATTGTTAAGGAAATGGCTACTTTACTCAATAGAGATCATCATCACTTTATAATTACACCTCCATTTGATTTTAAGGGTTTACCATCATCATTGCAAAGACAAGCCAAATGGGTGTTTAAAAACTATCATGGTTTGCACTGGAATTGCGGCTTCACAAAGTACAAAAAAGTTGAAGAATTTCTTCGGGATAATATTGTCAACTGCACCGTTTATGTAAGGGGAAATGAAAAAAAAATGGCTAAATCAACTTCTAAATGAAAACGTTGAAGTTATAATTATTGAAAATATCAATTGTCCTAGCTTAAAAGAACTAAAAAGACTTTTTTCAAATGAAGCAAGATGCCTAGCCTATCTCATCATAACCAATGCTGCTGCGCTCTCCAAAACGTTTTTTTACTACAAAAGTTTTTAAGCTGTTTTCACAACTTTTCAAAAAAAATAAAAAGAACAATTTATGTAATAAAATTTTTTATTTTATTTTTTTTTGTGCTTTAATCATTGATTGTCAGCGAAATCTTTTTGCGAATTTATGAATTCGCTTACAATTTTATAGCAGTTCTTATTTTTAGTTTTATTAGCTATTAAAAATAGATTTTCATTATTTATATTCAGATGTGCTATAGCATCATCTGTTAAGTTTTTTACCATATAGGCTGGAAGGAAAAATTGCGAGTTTTTAAATTCAACCACAATTTTTTCTTCGTACATTGTTTGTACTTTTTTTATAAAGTAAATTTTATAATGCTTATTATGCAACATTTCTGTTGCATAAAGGGTTTTTTTAAATTTTTTAAACATAACTGAAGAATGCGCATCATTCTTCGCATTAAAATTATTTAAGATTTCATCTATCTTACGTTTTTTGGGGTGTTGTTGTTGTTGCTCTTGTTGTTGTTGTTGTTGCTGCTGCTGAGCTTGTTGTTGTTGTTGTTGCTCTTGTTGTTGTTGTTGTTGTTGTTGTTGCTGCTGCTGAGCTTGTTGTTGATGTTGCTGCTGCTGCTGCTGATGTTGTGGCTGGGCTTGTTGCTGCTGAGCTTGTTGTTGTTGTTGTTGTTGTTGCTGCTGCTGCTGCTGCTGCTGATGTTGTAGCTGGGCTTGTTGCTGTTGTTGTTGCTGCTGAGCTTGTTGTAGTAGCAGCTGCTGCTGCTGATGTTGTTGCTGCTGCTGTTGGTTGAGATGTTGATTGAGGGGGCGGCTGGGTAGCATTTCTAATAGTTTTTTGATTCTTGTGGATTTAAAAATAGCCCCAATCCATTTTTGTATGGCTTTAAAAAAAGACCTTTTCCATGTTTAAGTTTTATTGTTTCCATAGCTTTATTGTGACGTTTATTTTCTTCCAATTGTTGTCTTCCGATCTTCGAATCGTTTATAGCTTTCGCCATCCCTGCAACACCGCCAGTAAGAGAACCTACAGCAGATAACCCTGCTAAGATAGGAAGCAATGGTAAAAGTCCTCCAACTTTTGGAATTGGTATCACCCTTGGTAATGTAATGTCTCTAAGTTTTTTCTTAATGATTTGTCTAGCTGCATGTAGAGCAGTTGTAGCTAATTTGTTTGTGTCTTCAGCGTTTAGATTTTTTATTGCAACTTTAGCTTTTTTTTATTGCATTTTTGAATAAATTAATTTTCCCTTTTGTAGGGCACTGACGGCTTTTTCTCTTTGTTTTTGATGCTATGCCCATTCCAAGAGTAGATTTAGCCTTCATCATGTTAGTAACTAAAAGACTATTAAGTTTTTCTGGTAAAGTTGAATCTTTAGCTCGGAACCTCTGCCAGGATTTTTCAGCCAAAATTTTGTCTGCTGTATGTCTATATTTCAAATTATTGCTTTCACTGTATGCTATATCATGTTCACGGCAAGCTTCATCTAATTTATTGATTCCACGGTCTCCCCTAGCAAGACGTTGTTTTAACTTTGTTCCAGGACCACAAAAGTTATAGGATGGTAGATGTAACTCGAATGGTAGCTTATTTATTAATGAATTACTTAATCAACCCGTTTCCCTGACTGGAATTCTTCAAACTAACTGAATGTGTCCTAAAATCAATCATTATATAACTGCTGTATATGACACAAGGAACGATTATGAAATAATGCGTATAAAACATTGCGATTTATATGGAAAACATTCATTCAACAAAATGAAGTTTATAAGACAGCAAGAGTCAATTTGTGTACAAAACTTTGATGAAAATGAAAAACAAAAGAAGAAGCATGGAACATTATTTCCAAATAGCATTCGAGGAATAATTGTAGGTCCATCTAATTGTGGAAAAACAAACGTTATGTTAAGCATTCTTTTAGACGCCAACGGGTTAAAGTTTGAAAACATTTACATATATTCTAAATCATGGATGGAGAAATGGCGAAATCTTGGCGAAGTCTATGGAGAAGATACTAACACTATTCCAGGTGATCGAAATACGTTGAAAGATCGGTTGTATCGTACAATTCAAAAGTTTGAAGATACCCAAAGAGAGTTGCTTGTAGTGGAAGACCAGCATTCGGAGAGTAGATTTTTGTATTCAAAACTTAACTTTAATCTAGAGGCTGAAAACTATTTTTGCGACTTGCTAAGTTACAAGCAAATTTCTTTAATTTTTAAAACCAGATGCGAGGTACTTGGACTAAATGGAGCGCCATACAATGGAAGTTTTGATCAGTTTTGCACTTTATGTAACCTTAAATCAAAGGAAGACTGCTTTCACCTAGTTGGAGCGTGCCCAACTTATGCAACACAAAGACAACAATATTTAGGAGCTAAAACCCTAACGGTGCAGGAAACTGTGGATCTTCTAAATGGCCCAAATTGGAAAAATCTTTATTTCTTCGTAAAAAACGCTTATAAATATCGAATGCTATTGATAACTGAATTTGATTAGGAAATTATATATTTCATGTTATATTAATTTTTAAACCAACATTATAAATTACTTAAATTATTTATTGCCAACTGAGCTGACGGCAATGCCATAGCTTAAAATTCATTTTTATCATGTAAATTTAGTTCCTTTATGAGATCAATAAATGAATTACTTACTTACTTACTTACTATTCTAAATCATTGCTGCAACCGAAATATATGTACCTAAAAAAACTTATTAAATTTATAAAAGGAATGCAGTATTATGAATTCTCAAATAATTGCGAAGTTATGCATCATTCTAAGGCTAAACCCAATTCAGTTTTTATATTAGATGATGTAGCATGTGAAAAACAAAATAACATCCAAACAAAATACATACCAAAATCATTGATTTGATATGGGCCTACCCTACACTGCACGGTCGAATTTAGGTACGTCAAAGTTGAATTTTTTTTTTTTGTGTTTAGTTTTTCAGAATGGTAAGTGATTTTTGTGTCGTCTATTCAAATGTTCGTGGGCTTAGGAAGAATTTCTTTTCTGTGTACGCTCATACTGTGCAATACAGGCCAGCTGTTTTGGCATTAAGTGAAACCCAGGTTGGACAGAATACTGATTTATCAGAATTTTGTTTGTTTGGATATATTTTAGTGCCATTACTTTTTTCCCACCATGGTCTTGTCGTTTATGTTAGGAATGATATTGCTTGCCAGAGCCTTCCCCAATATGGGCATTGTTCTAATACGAACTTTAATTTCCTGTGTCTCAAATTCACTGTCCGCAAGCATACCATTCATTACTGTTTTCTTTACAGGAGTCCGAATCTTGACAGCATGTCTACTTGTGATGAGTTAGATGTTCTGTCAGATTCAATTTCCCGAATTGTTTCCCATTGTCCTCACACTGAAGTTGTGATTACGGGCGACTTCAATGTACACAATTCAAGTTGGCTCCGCTATTCTGGCCAGACAACACTCGAAGGAAGGTATACCGAGATCTTTGCTGAGTATAACCATCTTACCCAGCTTGTCGATGAGCCTACTCGTATACCGGATGTTGATGGGCATTCCGCCCATACTCTTGACTTGTTCCTTACTTCCCACCCTGATAAATATACTATTAAAGTACCTTCTCCATTTGGCACCTCGGACCATTGTGTCATTTCAGCTAATTTCTCGATCTCCAACCATCCAGTTAAAGAAAAAATTCCCACTAGGACCGTTTGGCAATACGAGAAAGCCAACTGGGACGGTCTGAATAAATTCTTTCGCAACTTTAGCTTGTCATTATGCTTCCTCGATAATGACATTGATGCCAGTGCTGAAATGATTACAGAAGTGACTTTTCTTGGAATGAGAACTTTTGTCCCTCACAGAACAAAATGTATAAAACCAGAAGAAAAGTCTTGGTTTACCGAAGAGTGTAAAGAAGCTATCAGGTTGAAAGAAGTAAGCTTCCGATCCTATAAAGCCAACACAACTGAGGAAAATCGGAAGAAACACAAACAAGTTAGGAACTCGTGCAACTCCGTTATCCATAAAACGAAATTTTTGCATGACCAGAAGTTACGGCAAAAAATTCTGCAATGTCCCAAAGGCAGTAAAAACTTCTGGTCATTTGTAAAAAACGTCAAGAACTCAACGTCATCATCAGTTCCAACGCTCATCGTCGACGATAAACCCATTGTCAGCTCTTCAGAGAAGGCGAATATGCTCGCAGCTCATTTTGCTGCAAGTTCTACGTTGCCTGCAAGCAACAATGCCCCTCCTGTACTTGAGAACGTTAATTCTTCTATGGGACAGATATTTTTCCGCACTCGTACAGTAGCAAGAGTACTTCAAGATCTTGATATACACAAATCCGCTGGCCCGGATGGTATACCCCCTATTCTTCTGAAGAAGTGTTCTTCATCTCTGGCAAAACCACTGCGTAAGCTTTTTCATCGCTCCTATCGTTCAGGAATCTTTCCTAGTAGATGGAAAACAGCATTTGTCCAGCACGTCCCAAAAAAAGGTGACTCCTCCTCCCCCTCCTCCTACCGACCAATTGCACTTACGTCTCTTCTTTCCAAGGTCATGGAAACGCTGATAAATCGTCAGCTCAAGAAATATCTCGAAGATCGGGAGCTTTTAAATGACCGGCAATACGGCTTTCGCAGCAATCGTTCCACTGGTGATTTGATGGCATATCTCACCGAACAGTGGAACAAATCTGTGCATCGCTTTGGCGAAAGCAAGATTATTGCGCTTGATATTTCAAAGGCATTTGATAGAGTTTGGCATGAAGCTCTTTTATCGAAAATGCGTGCATTTGGTATCGATGATACTCTTATTCGTTGGATTAGAAGCTATCTTCTGGACCGTTCAATACAAGTTGTATTAGACGGTTTCAAGTCTGATCTCCACAAAATAAATGCTGGTGTGCCCCAGGGCTCCGTTCTGTCTCCGACTCTCTTTCTCATTTTTATAAATGATCTCTTGTCTGTGACTTCTAATCCATTAAATTGTTTTGCTGACGACTCAACCCTCAGCTTTTCGTATACGTTTGATAATTCATGGCCTTCGCCTTCGGACGTGTTATTACAACGAAATCGTATGATAAGCTCGTTAAACTCCGATTTAAACAGCATTGTAAATTGGGGTACTAGAAATCGTGTGGAGTTTAATGCGTCGAAAACTCAATGCTGTCTTTTGTCGATGAAGCTAAACATACCCCCTATGCCATTATCCATGAATGGTACTTGCATCGAATTTCGGTTCTGCACGTGGAATGTCCGGACCCTTAACAGACCACGTGCAGCCGAACAATTAGTGGAAGCCCTAGATGGTGTCAAAGCCGACATCACAGCCATCCAAGAAGTGCGATGGGATGGTGAAGGCACAAGGAGGATGAAAAACTGTGACATCTACTACGGCAAGTGCTACAGGGCAAGAAACCAGCGGCTATTTGGATGCGGATTTGTGATAAGAGGAAGGCTTAGGCAAGAAGTCTTGGGGTTTCGTGGCATAAGCGAACGCATTGTCACAATCCGCATTAAATCCAAATTCAGCAACATCTCGCTGATCTGCGTCCACGCCCCCACAGAGGAAAAAGATGACACGACCAAAGAAGAATTCTACGATCTTCTCGAGAAGACGTATGATGAATGCCCGAAGTACGACACTAAGTTTATTCTTGGTGACTTCAACGCCAAAAATCGGAAAGGAGGGTAACTTTGGCTCGACAGTCGGAAAGCATAGCCTGCACGACAACACTTCCGGTAACGGACACAGGCTAATCGACTTTGCTGCGGGGCGAAGTGTCATCTTAGCTAGCACATACTTCCCACACCTCAATATACACAAGGGGACCTGGCGGTCTCCTGATCAAAATACCGTCAACCAAATTGATCACATTGCGATTGATAGCAGACATGCCTCCAATGTCATGGACGTCCGCACTTTCCGAGGGGACAACATAGACTCGGACCACTACCTTGTTGTAGCTAAAGTGCGAATGCGGATCTCCACCAGACCGCAGAATCGAACATCCACTGTGAGAAAGTTTGATGTTGCGAAGTTGCAATCGCAAGAGACCGCCACAACCTTTGCCAATCATGTCTCCTCTTATCTCTTGACAAGCCCGGCGCCTGCGCCAAACCCAGAGGCCCAGTGGCAACATTGCAAAATGGCCATCAAAACCGCTGCCACGGATGTTTTGGGTTTCATTAGGCGACCACAACGAAACACCTGGTTCGATGATGAGTGCAGGCTCGCACACTTGGCCAAAGACGAAGCCTATCATGCAGTTCTGAATGCCAGAACTAGAGCTGCCAAGAGCGCTTTCCGTGCGGTATACCAGCAAAAGAGGAAAGAGGAACATCGGCTTTTCAGAAGAAAAAAAAGAGAACTGGAAAAACGAATGGTTGAATCTATTGAGGGGTGCTACGGCAGAAGCAATGTTCGAAAGTTCTACCAGAGGGTAAAGCATTCGTCCAAGGGTTACAAAGCCCGAGCGGAAGCATGCAGAGACGAGGGTGGGAATGTCGTTGTAGATACACAGTCGGTGCTGAGAATTTGGAAAGAACACTTCTGCAGACTGTTAAACGGCGAAGACAGCCAACTAATCGCTGTCAGGCAGAATGATCCATTCGATTTGGATGATGATGAACAAAATGTCCGTCCTCCCGACCAAGAAGAAGTTCGGATAGCAATATCTAAACTAAAGTCCAACAAGGCTGCTGGAGCTGATGGCCTTACGGCTGAACTCTTCAAAGCAGCGGGAGATGACTTGGTGAGGAGCATACACCAACTCATCTGTACAATCTGGTCGGATGAAAGTATGCCTGACGAATGGAACCTCAGCATTGTGTGCCCTATCCACAAGAAAGGAGATACTCTAAACTGCGCCAACTACAGAGGTATAAGTCTCCTAAATGTCGCCTATAAAATCTTGTCGGCCATTCTGTGTGAACGTCTGAACCCTTTCGCACGTGAACTGATTGGCCCCTATCAGTGTGGTTTCAGACCCGGTAAGTCAACCGTCGACCAAATTTTCACACTTCGGCAGATTTTGGAAAAGACCCAAGAATTCCAGATCGATACTCACCACCTCTTTATCGATTTTAAAGTCGCCTATGACAGCGTAAACAGGAACGAGCTATACAGAGCCATGTCGCTTCTTGGCATCCCTGCAAAACTCGTTCGATTGTGCAGGATGACTATGGAGAACTCGCGCTGCTCCGTCAAGGTTGGTAAGAACACCACCGACTCATTTAATGTCGAGAAAGGCTTACGACAGGGTGACGCGCTGTCATGTAACCTCTTCAACATCATTCATGAGGCAATCGTACGCAACTCGCATGTCAACACCAGCGGTACGATTTTTTTTAGATCCGTTCAATTACTTGGCTATGCTGATGATATTGACATTATTGGAAGAACGAAGCGCGCTGTCAGTGGAGCATTCGCAAGTATTGAAGTGGAAGCGGCTCGAATGGGTCTGGCTGTAAATGAAGATAAAACAAAGTATATGCTGTCCTCGGGTGAAGTAGATCATCACCGTAGGCTCGGACAAAACGTCACAATGGACAGATATAACTTTGAGGTTGTCAAGGACTTTGTCTATTTGGGTTCCACTATAACCTCTCAGAACAACATCAGTGAAGAGATCAGTCGAAGAATCACTCTTGCCAATCGCTGTTTCTTCGGGCTAAGAAGGCATCTTAGTAGTAAAGCCCTCTCTCAAAGGACCAAGGAGACACTATACAAGACCCTTATCATCCCAGTCCTGCTGTATGGGGCAGAAGCGTGGACACTGACACAATCGGATGAATACAGGCTGGGGTGCTTTGAGAGAAAGATTCTTCGGGTGATATTCGGGCCTGTATGTATCAATGGAGTATGGAGGAGAAGATTCAATGACGAACTGTACGGGCTATACAGCGACATTGACTTGGTTAAGAAGCTGAAAATTCAGCGGCTTAGATGGCTGGGTCATGTGGAGCGTATGGACGAAAACGCTCCTGCCCGACGAGTCTTCAATTCCAACCCGGAGGGCCGACGCAGTTCTGGAAGACCCCATCTAAGGTGGCGCGATCAAGTGGTAAACGACCTCAACCAACTTGGTGTGCGCAACTGGAGGCCACTGGCTAGGGACCGGCCTAGCTGGCGAGGAATGTTGGTTGAGGCCGTGGTCCACAATGGACTGTCTGCGCCACCTTAAGTAAGTAAGTAAGGTACTTGCATCGAGGAGGCCGAAAAGCTATCAGTACTCGGTATGTGTATCAGCGACAATCTTCGTTGGAATGATCATATACTTGAGATTGCCAAGAATGCTGCAAGATGCTTAGGCTTTCTTAATAGATGCAAGAAGTTTTTCACCCCTTCTGATCTGGCTACAATTTACAAAGCGTTTATACGTCCTAAACTCGAGTATAACTCCCATCTCTGGGCAGGTGCTTCTCAAACTTTTCTCCACCTGCTCGACAGAGTTCAGAAAAAAGCGTTAAAATTGATAGGAGAGAGAAACATTATGGAAACATTTCCGTCACTCGAACATCGTCGAAATGTCTCATGTCTTTTCTTCTTTTACAGGTTCTTTTACAAAAAATGCTCACTCGAGGTAGCCAGCTGCGTTCCACCCCTTAAACATTTCCCCCGTAATACTCGTCTTGCTAGGAACGCTCATCAGTTTACACTTGAGCCCAATTTCGGACGTACCGTGAAATATAGAGATTCTTTCTTTAGCCGTACAACACGAATGTGGAATGGATTGCCTGGCACAATTTTTCCTTGCCATTTTGATCTTCAAACATTCAAGATCAATGTTCACCGACACCTCCTTTCCCTTACTTCCTATCGCTCGCTCTGTGACTTATCATTAAAAGGGCTATAACAAACCCCTTGAGCGCGTGTGCAATATAAAAAAAAAAAAAAAAAAAAAAAAAAAAAAACTATAAGGGATTATTTCTGTAATGGACGCCATAGCGGTGTTGATAGCTTCTACTTGTGTCAATCATATACACATATTCCAAAACATTTGATTCGAGATAATGCTAACTATATAATTCTCTTTGCATTAAATGCTGGAAAGAATGTTATGGATTCTGTATCGAATCGCATGAGTTCTGGTAACTCTGCATTCGATGGTCACTCAAGTATAAGAAGATAAAATTAAACGTAAATAAAACTTTACGTAAGAACTAAACGAAAGAGTGCTTGTTCTGCGAACAAGCACGAGTGAGACTTAGTCTTAAGCAGGATTTTGAACCGAGAAGGAATAAACGTGCTAATAAGTGGTTTTTATAACATTTTTCCACTCTAAATTATCGTGTTTTATTTCTTTCCACATATTTATTAATTGATATTATACAGTCCATTTGAGCTACGATACATTGGTCCATGTCGAGCGTCGGATATTGTGCCAGTGACGGTATGGTGCAGGCTTCCTTTACAAAAAAAAATAAAAAAAAAAAAATAAGTGCAGTGATTGATTGTGGTTCGTTTTAAAACGAACAAAATATTGTGAATAATAAAATTGTGCTCAATTGTGTCACAAAAAATTAAAGTGTGCGCAGCAGTTCGTCGCGAGCGACAGGAGTATGGACAGGAAACTGTCATCAGCAGGCAATGTGCAAAACGGTACTTCATTATATAATAATGATCAATATGTACCAACCAGAATGTAAGTAGATCAATATAAATTGTTGTTGTTTTCCCCTTTTTCAAACGGCGGCGACCGATGAAAATTCTTCGTCAAGACTCAAGAGAACAGGAGCAGGTAAGAATGTACGTATTCTCTCCTCAGAGCAAGAATACACACACACACTTACGAGTTACGATTACGACTCATGTCATGAGCAGCGAGCCGGAGTGAAGAAATATACGCAATCGCATACACAAAACACATTTCGTGTGTATGCGCAACTGTGACAAAGAGAAGGAGAAGAATGACAAATTTCGTCATTTGAAAAAAAAAAAAACAACAAGAGCGGTCTTTCGAAAGAAAGAAAATTTAAAAAAAAAACAACAAACAATGACAACAATATCTATACAATAATAATATTCACATATTTACATTTTAAATAACATTTATTTAAAGCAAAAAAAGGATGAGCTGAAATATAGTCCTTAAACAGGACAAAGTATTTTTTTATTGTTAAGAAGTGCAAATATTTGATTGTGTGAATGGTGGTGGTTTTTTTGGATTATTTGCAACGGAGCAGGTTTCTTTTTTCTCTTATCTTTTCCCGTTGCATTGAATGTGCCCCGATGTATGTGTGCAGTGTCTATGAGTGATTTTGTTTTGTTTTCGTTAAATGGAAATATGAATGAGCAATGATGATAGAAGGGGCAGGGGGCGATCTGAGTTTATTTGTTTTTTATGGAGAATGAGAATTTTTGAAATGAGTGGAGTGCGCAGGATGTTCTTTTTCCTCTTTTGGTGAGTGTGTGATTTATATACCTTTTTAATATCATTTTTTTATGAATAAGATATTTTTTCAATATTACCTAGATATATTACGGTGATGTTGCTGCTTTGTTGTTTGGTAGGGATCAAAAATTAATTTCTTTTATAGGTGTTAAGGTTTTTTTTTGTGTGTCACTTTTTTTTCTCTTGAAGACTTTGTTGCTCGAGATATAGCAGGGGCGAGTGGAACTCAAAGCACATTTGTGCGAGTTACCAAATATGAGAGAGAAGTTGTGAAGGACTCGAGATATAGTAGGGGCGAGTGGAACTCAAAGCACATTTGTGCGAGTTACCAAATTTGAGAGAGAAATTGTGGACTCGAAATATAGCAGGGGCAACTCAAAGCACATATGTGCGAGTTACCAAACATGAGAGAGCAGGTATGAAGGAGGAACTTGAGTGCAATTGCACCAGTTGCCATGAACAAATTATTATTAAAAAAAAGGACACATAGCTGGGCAGGAAAAAACTCAAAGCACGACGGTGCTAGTTTTTAGAGAAGGAAAGCTTGCAAGCGCAGGAATAAAATATTTTAAATTCAAAAAGAATAAATATTTTTAAAGCAGGAAAATGAGCCACAAAAGAATTTCGGTTCTCGATGCAACATAAATTTCTTATAATAAACTATATTTGCAACGACAAAAGCAGCAACAACTAGCCGACCTTTTTTTTTATTATATCTACTATTTATTTTATTTTATTTTTGCATACTGGGAATTTTAGTAACTACTGCAAACTATTATTTATTTATGTATCTGCATATTGGGAAATTGAAGTACCTACTGCAAACGAGTATCTCTTTCATTTTCAGGGTAGGACATTTTTGAGTCATTATTTCTAATGCAATACGATTTTATATATTTACAGAAAAGAGCAGCGAATAAAAAAGATTGACAACCAGCAGGAGAAAAATGAATAATATGTATTGGATGCTGGTGTATTTTCAGTGAGCAGGATGTTTGCCTTTGTGAAATCTCCAGATTTTGGAATTTGTACGATGGCAGCATCGCAGGTCAGAAGCCTGGTCGCAGGTCAAGATCAGCGAGAGCAGGATTGCGTTGGCCGACGATATGTTGGTCAACTTGGAGATACAACGCAGGATTGCTGGAGCGGAAGAAAATTACTTTGCTGCCCACGCAGTGTTGCAGGAAAAGCTAAAAAAAATGGCTCCAAGAACACGCATAGCAGGCATACCAGGTAGAGCAGAACAGGCATTGAGCGGAGCGATGGCAGGAAATTTGAGCAGCCGTTGTCACAACTTCAGGCGCATTCGAATTTGAGCAGGTATGAGGACATGCGAGCAGGTGGCAGTAATGCCCGAAGAGCAGGAGCACCAGGTGACAAGAGGCTGTTGCCTTGCCACTCGTGCAAATTTCTGAATTATCCAATGTGACGTTGTCCAGAGTTTGCAGTACTGAGCATTCGTGCTAAGCAGGATCTCGTGAAGGAAAAGGCACTTTGCCCCAATTGTCTTAAGACGTGCCATGCCCCAAAAGACTGCTTCCAAGGGCCGTGTTGTCGATGCCCCGGGAAGCAAATGCAAAATAGTGCTACGAAAGAGATTGGGAAGGGTGCAGAAACTGTTCTATATGCGCAGGAAAAGTGAAAGAAGAGAAGGAGCCAGACAATCGAAAATAAGCAAGAGGCAGATTGACTAATTATGCCTCCCAGGAAACGCCCTCGGTTGGAGAAGGGCAGGACGGAAGAAGTAGCAGGAACACCAGGAAGAGGGAAAGCAGGATGTGATTTGGAAGAGGTGATGTCCTGGGGGTATTTTAAGAGAGCTAGGCGTTTGCCATCTAAAAACAAAAATAAAAATATGATTAAAATTTATTTCGTCTTTTTATGTCTTTTAATTATAATGAGCAAGAGCACGAGAGAGTTACTTTGATGCCTACGGCACAAGTAAGAATCGAGATGGATAGGAGGATGTATGGGCCGGTAAGAGCACTTTTTAGATACGGGCGCACAGCCCAATCTGGTTTTAGTAGAGCAGGACTTTTATATTCTTCCTAAGCAGGTTAATTGGCTACCAGTAGAGCCAACACACAACTTGAAATCGACACGGGTGAGCCTTGCTACAGCATTTCTTGCTGAATCACATTATTGGAAAGCAGGTCCTGTAGATTTATTGCAGGTTCATAGCAGAAGCATTTACTTCTGCCTTAGAGCATCGACGAGGTGGTGTCCTTGAGATGGAAACTGTTTTCGGCAGATTAATATTGGGAGAGTATGGTAATGAGAAGGATAGCATGAACAATGAGCAGGTGTCGCAGGCAGTGCCCATGGATAATAATCAACTTCATGGATCGCTTCATCGTTTTTGGTATAAATGGTTAAAATGACATAGAGATGTCGTTGAGCAGGTCAAAAGAGCAGGAGGAGCAGGTGGAGCAAAATTTCATCAAAACAAATTCACGTGATGATTTTGGCAGGTTTGTTGTGACGATTCCTTTGAAGGAAGCAGTGAAAGAGCTTGGAAGTTCAGACCTTACAGCTAAGCGTAAGTTTTTTGCTTTGGAGAGAAGGTTGGCAGGAGATCCTGAGTTTAAACAAAGTAAAAGGAGTTTATGAGAGAACATAAAGACGCAGGACATATGACACCAGTGACTAGCACAGTGCATGGCAAAACCATATACCACATCATTGCGTCACCAAAAAGTTAAGGGTCGTATTTGATGCGAGCTGCAGGACAAATAAAGATACTTCAGTAAATGAAGTGCAATTGCTTGGAGAAAACTTACAGAAGGATCTGCACGAAATTTCAATGCGCTTCCGCAGGCATCGTGTCGCTTTTACTGCTGATATTAAAATGATGTGCAGAATAGTGAAGGTGGCGAAGGAACAATGGGATTTGCAGCGTATATTCTGGAGAGAAAACCCGCAGGACGATTTGAGAGAATATTGGCTGACAGTAGTCACCTATGGTATGACCTCATCAGCTTATAATACTGTACAATGTGCAAGGGAGGCAGGAGTTTCCAGAAGCAGCAAAGACAACTAAGCAGGAATTTTATATGGATGACTGAACTACAGGTGCTGATTCCAAAGAGAAGGCGATCAAGTTATCAAAAGATATCGATCATGTTTGGAGAGGGGCAGGTTTTGAGCTTAGAAAATGGAAATCCAATTCCAAAGCTCTAGTGAAGGACAAAAACTATGAAGAGCAGGAGTCGATAATGTTCCAGGATGATGAGAAAACGTCAGTTTTGGGCTTGAAGTGGCTACTTGGAAGGATCAATTCACGTTTGTGGTAAAAACACCGGACACTCAGCAGGCAATAACCAAGAGAAGCGTAGTGAGCTGTGTTGACTCCCAAAGAGAGAAAATAAGAGATGGAGAGATTTCTGGCAGGAAATAAAATATTTAGAGAACGTGAACATTTGGAGATGGATAGGTACTTCAGAAGAAGTACGAAAAGAGCTACATGGATGCTCGGATGCTTCTGAGAGGACATATGGAGCAGCGATTTATCTGAGAACGATACGTACGGCAGGATTACAGCAGATCTCATCACTGCAAGGACACGGGTTGCACCACTTACAACGGTGGCAATACAGCGCTTAGAGCAAGCAGCAGCGGAGCTATTGGGACGGTTAAATGCAAACGTCATTAAAACAATGGAATGGGAAGGTATCGGGTATGATCTTTGGACAGATTCACTCGTAGCGCGGCATTGGATAAGTAAATCACCATGCAATTTAAAAACGATTGTAGCGAATAGAGTCTCTCTATACAAACAAATACCGAAGTCAAAAGGTGGAGATATGTTGGAACGAAAGATAACCCGGCTGATATTCTAAGAAGAGGAATAAAGCCATTTAGCATTGGTTGATAACAAGTTGTGGTTGCATGGGCCGGAATGGTTGGCAAAACCTCGGTCGAGCTGGTCATCTGAAAAGTTTGTGCCAAATGTTTCAGATGGGGGGAGGGATGAGATGAAGATTTTCGTGATAACAAAATTTACAGAGCCCTTATTTATTTATGTGAAGTACTGGAGAAGGAGTATTGCATTGATTGAATACACGTCTTTATTAGAGAAGGTGATTAATGTAATCAGCTATATAATGAAAAGCAAAAATAAAGCAACGAAAAGAATATGAAGAGATAGATGGAAAGAGATGGAGACGTTCTGTACGTCAAGTGAAAAGAAGAAATAGAGCAGGTGAGAGTGCAGGAGATATAGCATTACTTGGCCAACCATCTGAAGAGAGGCTGAAATCAATCGGTCACCTGTTGACAAAAGAGCAGGAAAAGTATTTTGCGAAGGAAATCATTTGTATAGAGAAGGACAGGTGTTTTCCTGAAAAGAGCAGGATAGAATCCTTAAAGCCAATCTTAGATGGTGAAAAGATTCTGAGAGTAGCAGGGAGATTAGAAAGAGCAGAGATGGGATACGAGAGAAGGCATCCAGCTATCGTGCCAAATGGTTCTCGATTGGCTTGGTTGATCATGTATAATGCGCATACAGCAACGAATCATGGAGCCGTGCAGGTCATGATGCAGGACATTCGTCAGAGTTTCTGAATTCCGAAGTTTCGAAGTCAGCTGAGGAATTACTTACATAAGTGCTTGGTTTGCGTGCGTTATAATCAACTTTTTGAGATGCAATTGATGGCTGATTTGCCATCACAGAGAACAACAGCAGGGAAGGCTTTTCTACACACAGGGGTAGACTATATGCAGGTCCATTCAAAATAAAGATGATCGACAGAGCAGGTGAGCAAATAATAAGACAGAAATGTTGGGTTTCCGTCCTTGTTAGCCTTAAAACTAGTGCAGTGCATATAGATTTGGTATCAAATCTGACGTCAGTGGCGTTCATTGCTTGTTTTGAAAGATTCATAGCAAGAAGGGGCAGGTGTGGAAGGACAATGGTACATCATTTGTCGGTGCAGCGAAGGAATTGCAGAAAGCCAAAGAGCGTTGGTTAGTGAAGGACACATTTGAACACTTTAGTTTTAAGGAGACGGATTGGAAGTTTATGACTCCTGAGGCACCACATCAAGGTGGGATATACGAAGCAGCGGTAAAGTCGATGAAATATCATTTGACGAGAATTGTTGGAGCGAAGGTTTTGGCATATGAGAAGGTTTTGAAATTAATAACTGGGATAGAAGCCATCTTGAATTCAAGACCGCTACATTCACTAAGCGATGATCCTGATGATTTGCAGGCGTTAACGCCGGGACATTTTGGTTGGTGAACCGCTTGTTTTACCGTTACCGTTTATAACCAATGGGATGCCAAATACCAAGGGCATACAATTGTGGAAGGAGCGCAAGTGTATGCTTGCACACTTCTGGAGCAGATGGAAGGAAGAGTACTTATCTACTCTACACGAGAGAAAGAAATGGTGAAAGGAGAAATATGGCTTGACAGAAGGACAACTCTGCATAATCAGGAAAGAAAATTTCCCATATCGGCGTGGGCGATGGCACAGATATTAAGACTATTACCAGGCAGGGATGGACTCATAAGAAGCGTGGTTCTGCAAACAGCGAGCAATCAACTTACGAGACCAGTACATACGATCTGCATCTTACCAATCAAGGAGCTGGAATGATTATTATATTAGAATACATTTTTATTGAGCAAAGATATATGTATGTAAAATAAAAACGAAAGGGATGGAAAACCATAGGTTTTCGCCGGGACTGTATCGAATCGCATGAGTTCTGGTAACTCTGCATTCGATGGTCACTCAAGTATAAGAAGATAAAATTAAACGTAAATAATACTTTACGTAAGAACTTAACGAAAGAGTGCTTGTTCTGCGAACAAGCACGAGTGAGAGTTAGTCTTAAGCAGGATTTTGAACCGAGAAGGAATAAACGTGCTAATAAGTGGTTTTTATAACATTTTTCCACTCTAAATTATCGTGTTTTATTTCTTTCCACATATTTATTAATTAATATTATACAGTCCATTTGAGCTACGATACAGATTCCTTGTCATTGATAAAGATAGTTGCATTGTAAATGGACGATACAAAAAATCATTTAATTAATAGATGAAAATATTTCTCCAGGGAAAGATTTTAATTTTTCACTGTCGAATTCAATGGGAGTTGATAACGACTCTTTATTTAAAACACCTACAAATAGCTTTAATGAAAGTACAACGATTTCAAATTCAGATCATGATAAGATTTATGGCCCATATTTTGATGCTGAATCAAATTCAAATAAGTTAGGGAGATCAAATTTTCAAATTAATGATGAAAACAATATTATTGTTGATAACGAAATTTTCCATGGAACTGAGGGTCTTCTTGAACTCATTCTTCATAAAAATCCTCGAAAAGGTATTTATAACAATGAAGATTTAAAACAGTATCAGAAAATATTACAAAAAACATGCGCCCAATGAGAAATCATGATATCAACTCGCAAGTCAATGGTAATAGAGGAACAAAGTATAAGAAAATCATCAAACCTTTGATTCAAAATATAACACGAAGTAAACAAAACAAAATTGGAAATGCATACATGAATAATCCACCTGTAATGGTCTACTCAACCAATCCTGTTGATTATGTGTATTGGGACAACCCAAATGAGTTGGTAAATAGGTTGAGACTGTTAATAGCATCTGAAAAATCAGGACATAACAATCATACAAATGAAATTAATTCAATAGTGGAAGAGTTGCGTGAACAAAATTTAATTTATTAACAAAATGAGTGTTGACAAGTTCGGAAGAAGCTCTAGCAAATCACAAAGGAAAATCGTTGGTCCTCAAGGGCTTCCTGGTGTTGGGTTTAAACAAACTGAGAATGTTGACTTTGATATTGAAGGAAGACATATAGATAATGTTGGAAATCCTACACTGCATAATCAAGCAGTTAATAAATCATACGTAGATGGCGAATTGGAAAATAAAGAAAACGTCTTAAAAGAATACATTGATCACTTGTTAGATGATCTTCGAAACTATTTCCTTCTTGAGAAAGAAAAAATTAAAGCAGGAAATCATTAAGAAGGGGAACCAAATAATTTCATATAAGAAAACATATTTCACTAATCTTGAATTCATTTGTCATATGTTAATCAAAACGATACGACAATCATGTCAGATATCAATATAACTTCAATTTTAAATGAAATTTTGAGTTTCTTAAAGCTTCATAAGTTTGACTTGCTTGAAGAACATTATGAAGAGTTTTTAAGAAACATTTCATTTTTTAGTAATTATAAAAATGTTAATCAAGTTAAATCCAATCATGGCTGTCATTTTACTAACTGTTCCTGGTCTTCAAATACGTGTAAAAAGGGGCCAGATACTTGTGGACGTTCCATGATTGAAAAACGTTTGATAAGATTGAAAAAATTATTGTTATTGTATCATAGATTAAAATAAATATAATTAATTATACACCTATTTTCGTATAAATAAAACCATAAGAAACATTGTTTTTCTTACCTTCTTTTGAAAAATGAGTAAACGACAAGTCGTTGAAGAGCTTCACAGGTCAGCAAGAAAAAACTTCAAGCGGCGTAGGGTTGTTATCAAGGGGTTTGACGATCTGTGGCAAGCGGACTTGGTTGAAATGATACCCTACCGCAGAGAAAATAATGACAACAAATACCTATTGACAGTCATTGATACCTTCTCAAAATATGCATGGGCAATCCCCCTGAAAAATAAAAACGCTACATCTGTTACTGAGGCAATGAAGTTGATTTTTGGGAAATCATCACGACAACCAAAAAACTTACAAACTGATGATGGAAAAGAGTTCTTTAATAAAACATTTTTTGATCTGATGAAATCAAATAAAATCAATCATTATTCAACCTACAGTCCACAAGGCATCAATTGTTGAACGTTTTAATCGTACAATCAAAGAGAAGATGTGGAAGGAATTTAGTTTCAATGGTAATTACAAATGGATATCAATTCTTGATGACTTGTTGAATGGATACAATAACTCAATACATAGAACAATAAAGATGTGTCCAGCCGATGTGGATCGAGGAAATTCCAAAAAACTTTTATCAACAGTTTATAACAGAATCAAAATCCCTCCTCAAGGAAAATTTACTGTTGGAAACAATGTGAGAATAAGCAAATTCAAACAAGTTTTTGAGAAAGGCTATACGCCTAATTGGACAACAGAAATGTTTAAGATAAAAAAAGTTAATTTAACCAATCCACCAACATATTTGCTTGAAGGTTTTAATTTTCAACCTATCAGTGGATGTTTTTATGAGAAAGAACTACAAAAAACAAAATACCCTAATATTTTCCTTGTTTTAAAGAAACTCAAAAGCAAAGGAGAAAATGTATTTGTTAAATGGCTTGGCTTCCCAACGGTTCACAATTCATGGATTAATAAATCACAACTCTTATGAAAAATAAAAAATAAATAAATTTTAATTGGTTTTTAATGACCTAAACCTTTGCGTCCTTAAGTCATTGTATGGTTCTCCATTCATTTTTCTTTAAAAGCAATACTCATGATTGGCTGACAATACATATTTATAACTTTGACAACTAAATCCAAAGGTACCTCTGCAGGTACGTGACTTAAATCTTTGATTTAAGCAACTTGAATCTTTGCTTTACACACACACAACAATACCGCTGCATCTGGTACTAGCACGTGACCTTCTGTGACCTTCATTATGTAAGTCTCCACCTTCTCTTTAAACGATCAAACACATTCCGCTGCACCTGGTCCTGGAATTAACACGTGACCTTTTGTGACCTTCATAATGTATGTCTCCCCCTTTTCTTTAAACAATCAAAGACATACCGCTGCACCTGGTCCTGGCATTAACACGTGACCTTTTGTGACCTTCATAATGTAAGTCTCCCCCTTCTCTTTAAACAATCAAAGACATACCGCTGCACCTGGTCCTGGCATTAACACGTGACTTGCATATTAATTACCTCATTAACAACCACAAACATGTGACCTGCATATTAATTGCTCATTAATGACGTCACTTCCTGTCTCAGGAGCCGCTTCCTGTCTCAGGACCCGTATAGCTAAAAAATAAACCAATTTATTGCAGAAATAGTACAAACAAACATTTTACTGGAAGGCTTTCTGCAACGGCTACAATATCAACTGACGTAAGCCAACAGGGCGTTGAAGACTTTGAAGTACCTATCGAAACCGAAAATAATATAGGTGAAAATACTTTCGTCCCTGAGGATAGACGGATAATAGATGGGAACGGGTCATAATACCGGTTGTCAAAATTCTGTATGACCAAAATTCTGGTTTTTTTTTTTTGAAAATACTGTATTACCAAAATTCTGTATTTCAGAATTCTGTATTTCAGAATACTGTATTTCAAAATCCTGTATGCCAAATATCTGTTTATCCAAAATGCTGTTAGTATAAAATTCTGTTTTTTTTACAATACCACAGCTAAGCATGTGCGAGTACAACCAGCATTTGTTGCAATTAATTATGTAATGGCTCATTTAATAATGACCTTGGTATGTTAAGAACAAGAAAAACAAAATTTTAAAGAGAAAGAGACGTATAAGTACGCTAACTTGTTGTCGTCTAGATACATAAGTGTATGAATCCATACTTAAAAGAGGTTAAAATCTTAATTGATTCGAATATTTAATATATTTAGGTTTAAGTGCAGAAAAAATTGTCTGAACGTGTAGCTGTTGTTTTTGTTTTTGTTGTTGTTGATGTTTTTAATGTTGTTCATATCATTCATTTTGGTGTTCTGTATTTCAAAATTCTGTATTTAAACAAAATTTGTTTTGATAATGTACAAAAGTGCGCACTTTTGTACATTATCAAAACAAATTTTGTTTAAATACAGAATTTTGCAATACAGAATTTTGCCCATACAGAATTTTAAAATACAGAATTTTGAAATACAGAATTTTGTGTAAGCAGAATTTTGAATTACAGTATTTTGAAATACAGTATTTTGTAAACAGAATTTTGACCATACAGTATTTCGACCCCAACCCATAATAGATGTTAGCTGTTTTTTTAACGGCCTTAAACGTATTTCCATGCATGGAATTAACTTTGGTTGCACTTTGAATAATTTAAATCTTATTCAAGAAATTCGACAAGGTACTTATATATATTTAGTAAAAATGCATACGTCTAGTTAATGTTGCTTTATTTTATACTAGGTTTAAGTTCTAAACTAATATCAAAGTGCAACATGGTTTTCAATATGTTTACTTGCGATCTGGAAGAAAAATTAAGTGATGAAATCAATAAGGACATCGTTTTAGGAACAGTGTTAGCAGGAAATGGATATACACAATCTAAACGAGTTCTTGAAGCTATAAACGTTCCGTTTATGAGCTATAAAACACTCAGAAAATTTGAAAATGAAACGATAGAAGTATGGTTCCAATCTGCCGAGAACCAAATGAAGGATGCAATCGAAGAAGAAAAGAAAATTGCATATGAAATATATTATTTATTTAGTACTAGCTGACCCGGCGAACTCCGTACCGCCTCTTTTTTTCTTGCGATTATAGGTACTATAAGGCAAGTTATGCATTCGTAAAAAAATTAAAAACATGGTTGTCTGTAAGGTCGGTTTACAGACGATAATTTAACGTGATAACCAGTTCACAAAACACTTCATGTGTATAGGTATCCCTCCAACCACCACCCACCCAACTTACCTACAACCACCCACCATTTTTTTAGTTTTTTTCACCCCTTGAATACCAACCTCTCACCCCCACATACAACCACAAACCAACAGCCCACCATTCTTGAAAATGTTTTCCTCCGCACCGCAAACCACCCACCTACAGCCACCAACCAACCACCAACCATTTTTGACAATTATTTTCCCTCACAACACCAAATCTGCCAAATCCAACCACCTACCCCACCTTCCACTCACCCACCTTTTTTGACAACTTTTTCATCGCACCCCATCAAATCAACCATCCCCACCACCAAAACTGCCAACCAATTAACCAACCTACAACCGCCAACCAACCACCCACCATATTTGACAATTCGCTCTCCCCCTCCCCCAACCATACCAAATCCCCCCAAACACCAAACACCCATCCCACCTACAGCCACCAAGGAACCACCCATTAGCTTGACAATATTTATCTCACCACCCAAAACAGCTACAACTACCCACCATTTTTCCTCTTCCCGACACTACCCCTCCCCTCCCCTCGCCTGGCCACACACACTCCCACCACAACCAACCAACTACCCAACACCCTCCCCTCCCACTTTATCGACTTTCTAAGCAATGAAAGCAAAGGCTAGGTAACGTGACTGTGACTGTGACATTTTTCCGTGCGTGCTGCTCATATATTCCAACCCGATTTATTAGACGTTATCACGTCAAAAAAAATTCTAACAATCAAACATGACATTACGATGATAGAGAAGTCTGGAAAAGTGGGTCCGAAATTCTGTTTGTCTGTCAGTCTGTCTGTCTGTCTGTCCGTCTCTCTGTCCGTCTGTCTGTATGTCTGTCTGTCCGTGTGTCTGTCTGTCTGCATAGTTACCTACAGCTGGACCGATTTGCTTCAAACTTGGTACATAGTGTTGTTATGACGTGCTACAGAGAGGTTTTTGAAATTAGCCTTCTAGCTCTAAAACTAACGGTTTTTAGTGAAAAATTAATTTTTCTCAAAAATGGCTCCTACTGTTTTGATAAAACTTTCTGAATAGTGTTTTCTGTGCAAACTTTATAATTTTGTTTTAATAGATTCTTCAGGAAAAGTCGCTTATAACGGTACCTCCCATAGAACTGGTTTTTAAAAATCAGATTTTCTCGTAAACCACTTGACGGATTTCGATGAAATTTTTGTAGAAGCCTCTTTAAACACAAAAGAATGTTAATATTTAAGTTTTTGAAAAAATAATTTCATACACTTAGGTTTTTCCCTGCTTTTTTTCCAAAATCTCAAACCCCAAGAATACTGTCCCATCCAGTCATGCACTTTATTTTTTGAATATTTTCGAAATTTCCAAATTTTTCGTTTAACTATTTACAATGAAGGTACGTTTCAGCTAAAAACGTATGTACAATACCAGGCTGGAGAAATCGAACTCTTCCAGTAAATTATCAAAAATTGACGCGTTTGATGTACCATCTACCATCTATTACCACCAACCATCTTCTACAATCTACCGTCTTCCACAATCTTTTACCATCTTCTACCATCTACCATTTTCTACAATTTACCACCTTCCACCATACACCATCGACCACCTGTCTTTGTATTCCTTCTTGTTTGCACATGTTAAATCATTATAAGTTTATTCATATTCCCTTGATCGCGAGTGCATAGTAAAAAAAAACCATCTTCTATCATCTATCATACCATCCCTTCTACCATCTAGAATCTTCTACCATCTAGAATCTTCTACCATCTACCATCTTGTTCTATCTACCATCTGCTACTATCAAAATTCTTCTATATCATCTTTTACTCTCAAATATCTTCTACCATCTGCTACCATCTTCTAACATCAACCATCTTCTACCATCTAGCATCTTTTACCTTCTTCCATCTAGAATCTTCTCCCATCTACCATCTTGTTCTATCTACTCCCTGAACTTCAACAAATATTTCAAATTTCAAATTTCCAAAATTGGTCCGGCCATTCTCGAGTTTTAGCGCTTCAAACGCACAGCAATTGATTTTTATATATAAGATTTATTAAGTTATGAAGAATTTGTCATCTTTATAATTTTTTTAATAGTTTAGTTTTATAATACAATGAAATAAAATCTAATTTTTATTTGTTTAAATTGTTTTTTTCCTTATATTGTAAACTGCATCTTACGAGTACCTATTACCTATTGTTTTTCTTTACTCAAACGACAAAAATTGAAATCCATACAAATTTTCTTTCTACCGAGTTTGACGATCTTCAAGCAAAAAAGCCTGAAAATTCCAGTTATAAAATCACCAACGGGTTAATGTTTCGCCTCATAAATAAACAATATTTATAAATTTTGTAGGAAATTTAATGGTCTTTCATTTTGTTGCGGGTGAAATTTCAGTTAAGACGAATAGTTTCCGAGATATAAGCAAAAAAGTGCGAAAATTACGCGAATTTTCGCGGATATCTCAAAACGCACCAACAAATTTTATTGGATTTCTTCAGATTCGGATTCAGCGACCAAAAAAACATAGGATTCGAAAAAAATCCATTTGCATATTTTTTGTAACGTGTAACTACGACTGGACTAAAAAATGAACCATTCCTTATCAAAATCTATCCATTGCTGTAAAGTGTATCTGTTTGTGTTTCTCGAACTACTCAAAATTAATTGGTTTGATTACCTATTCAAATTGGTTTTGTTTATCGAAATGAGAAAACGACAGAACAAATCATATTTTATCGTTCTTCGAAGTTTTAACCTTGTCCTTCCCACAACATAAGCAAGAAAAATAAAGTAGATATGGTTCCTTCTTCCCACTTCCTACTTCCTACCCTACCTTTTGCATATAGAGGGATACACAAACAAAAAAGGATACACTACACAGCCAAAGTCGACTGCGCAAAACAATTGTCTCGTCTAGCTTTCTTTTCTTTATCCTTTGTCTACAGCAGACTCCACACCATACCCAAACATTACATAACTCTAGATATATACATAGGAAAGGTATCACATATTTGGCTCTTCTATTTTTGTTTTTTTTTTTCGCATACGCCGTTTAGCATGTGTATGCATTTTTTGTGTTACTTTATGTCTTTCGGTTTTTCAAGAAATAGACAGAGAGAGAGAAAGAGCAATGCAAATACAAATACTGCAAGTAGAGTTGAAAGTTTTATAATGAAGAGAGTTCACTAACACATGCAAGCTCATTTACATGAAGTCTGAGTTCGTCAGTCAGGGAAACCCAGCCTTAAGAAGCTTCTTAGGTATGACAGGGTACTATCGTAAATTTATACAAAACTATGCTCAGATAACTAAACCCTTAACAATTCATTTAAATGGTGAAAATGGAAAGATACCGAAAAACCAGAGCAAGAAATGTAATATAAACATTGGCGAGGAGGGTAGAAAAGCATTTAATAAACTTAAAAAATATTTAATCGAGAATGTAAGTTTAACACAGCCAGATTTTCAGAAAAAATTTATATTAACTACTGATGCCAGTATAATGATGCAATCGGAGGAGTTTTGTCACAAGACGATAAACCAATTATATTCATTTCGAAAACGCTGCAACAAACGAAAAAGAACTTTTCGCTATAGTATATGCTCTAAAGAATTTAAGAAATTATTTGTACGGAGTTGCAAACTTAGAAATACATACTGATCATCAACCACTTACGTACTCAATATCAAAGAATAATAGAAGAATATGCACCAAAAATTATATACAAACCAGGTAAAGATAACGTTGTCGCGGATGCGCTAAGCCGACAAAACCTAAATAATCTTACAAATAAAAGTCAAACTATTCACTCCGCTGAAAGCAGTGATAACATACAAATAGAGACAACGTCGTTGCCTGTTAATTTTTTTAAGCAACAGATAATATTAAATAAAGTGAATATAAGCTCAGACAGTATTGAGACTTGTTTTATTAAACTAAAGAGGTATACAATAACATAAACAAACACTGATCAGGTCATCAATCTATTTAAAAAATATGTAGTTCTAGGCACAGTCTGCATCTATGCTTCAGACGAAGACCTATACGAAGTTAAAAGTAAACTTTTCGACACATTTAGTAATAAATTTGTACGATCTAAAATATATGAACAGGATGTACCGAACAAAGAAGACCAATTGAACATAATCACAGACACACACAAAAGAGCACACAGGGGAACTATTGAAAATTATAACCAAATAAAAACAATATACTACTGGCCAAACATGAAGAAACAAATTTCTTCATATACAAATACCTGTGTTGTTTGCAACGAAAACAAATACGATCGAAAGTGCCTATAGGAACCAAACCGATACCAGAAAAAGTCCTTAAAAGTCAATCGTCGTGTGTGCACGTCTTTTATTCTCGCTCTGCAATTATTTAACTATTTTATTTATTTAAAGCTCGTCTTTTATCACGAGTTATTGTGTTTTTGCTTTCCAAGTTGTTTTTGTTTATTATTAATCATTTGTCTGTTTTTAAATGTATTAAATAGTGTTATTTTATTACAAATTCATGGATTAATTTAGCCTCAAATCATAAATTAATGATCATCAGTTTCATAATATTCATACATTTATAATATATATTAAAAGAGAACACATTTCGCCGCTCTCTATGAATTAATTCTCGATTCCGTTGATGATCATTTGCTTTCCTCTCTCCTTGGTGAGGGGCCAGTTATAGCGATACGGAAAACCAAACCGAAAACATTTTCAGATGGAAAATTTTTTATGTTCTGATTCGATTCTTAAGACAAATGCTACACTGATCGATGGCAATCAATTCAGAGGATGTTTTTTGTTCATAATAATTTAACATGATCAAATACTTTTTGTTAAAAATGTATTTATTTATTTTTTTTGGTATACGTATAAAAGAAAAATAACAAATTTCGTTTTTAATAAAATTTGCAAGTTCAATTAAAATTTGTATTTCCAAAATAAATTTTCTGAGTTGGTTGCCATTGATCAGTGTAGCATTTGTGTTTTAAATCGAACCATAACATACTAAATCTTCCATTTGAAATTTTTTTCGGTTTTGTTTTCCGTATCGCTATAACTGGCCCCTGAGTGAAACTTTTGTATATGTTCTGCCTATGAAGCATTTGAGACTGCATTGTATCCCAACAATTTTCCGTTACCATTTCATGCCGCAACCTACATCTGCATGTGTGACTGAGCTGTACTAGCTGCTAGCTACATTCATCTCCTGCCGACGTAGTACAAAGGAAAGCTATATTTGCCGCAAACAACAATTGTGATTTATTGTTTTTATTGGACAATATAAATAACAACAAACCTTCGTATTTGCTGCATGTCATGGTCTTTGACACTTGACAACCAGCTGTCAACTATCATCTATCAGCTGCCTATAACTACATTACCGACTACTCTATCCCTTTGGTTCGTGAATTTGCTAAATAGAAACTCGCTTTGCCTGGTACACTAAAAACCAAAAAAATTTTTGGCAAGTAAAAATCATTTAGCCGTATTCATAGATGATGTTTAAGTTGTTGCTAACTAAACTGGAGTTTACCTTATGGAAACTTCATCAGGTAAACTCCAGTTTAGCTTAGCAACAACTTAAACATCATCTATGAATACGGCCCATTATCTTTTAATAAACTAAATATCACTGATGGGGTGTGCCGGTTCAGTAGAAAAAATCAAGTTGAAAATTAAAGAGTATAAGTGTTGGGTTGAGTTCGAGTTTGAGCTTTATTCTATAGGTCTTACCTTTAGGATGGGTTTTACAAAAAAGTGAACTAATTTAGGTTAGTAAAGAAGGAAATAGATTTCATGGGGGAAATTTCGGGATATGTTGTGGAGACTAAAATGGACACCAAAAGGAAATAGATTGAGCGCCATCTAGTTATCAGGGTTTATATTTCACCTGAACATTGCCGGCCTTGCAGGATTCCTGCAAAATAGCTCTATTTATAAAAATATCCTTTAAAGAAAATATTAAATAGGGTCGGAGAACCTTTTGTTGAGAGGGGTTCTACTCACTCCTTAGGAAGGAAATGTTAGTGTGGGAGAGGGTTATACAATTTTTAAGATTATACAAATTCAAATTCATTAAGTTTAAAATTTATAATAGAAATAAAATTCAATTTTGAGTTTTAAGATAAATTTTATACAAATACATACATTTTCCGAAGATTGGTGCATTATTACATAAATAAATTCTTATTTGTGTTCAAATATCTTAAAGTCTGCATTATTAACATCTAAATTATAAAAGAGTATCTTCCTTTCCATCTTCTAGCAAAATGCAAAGTTTAACTATGAGTCGTTTTAAAATACCATTTTTCGTTTTAACGTCTGCTACCCGAACTCTGCCATCAGAACCCGGATACAGTTTTACTATACGACCTAAACGCCATTGATTTGGAGAAACATTTTCTTCGCGGATAACGACGAGATCGTTTAAAGCTATATCACGTTTTGGGTGTTTCCATTTGTACCTTTTCTGGAGCTCTTTAAGATACTCTTCCTTCCATCGAAGGCAGAAACTATGGTGAAGAATTTTTACTTTTTTCCATCTATCGCTTATATTTAAAAGGCCTGAGGTAATGTCCGGTTCCGGTGGAGCCAAAAGAGGAGCACCTCGGAGGAAATGACCAGGGGTCAAGGGTAAAATATCGTCAGAGTTATCAGTTAAGGGTGTGAGAGGTCGTGAGTTGAGACAAGATTCAATTCTTGCGAGGAGTGTCGAAAATTCTTCGAAGGTGAACTTGTTGTCTCCTGCAACATTGCGGAAGTGGGTTTTGAAGCTTTTAACCCCTGCTTCCCACAGGCCGCCCATATGGGGAGCACCAGGAGGTATAAACTTCCATTTAACACCTTGAATTTGATATTTGCTAGATACATCTTTAGCAAACGAGGCTATAAAATCATTTGTTAGAGCCTTGTTAGCGCTGACAAAATTGGTTCCGTTGTCGGAAAATATTGTGCTTGGGAGGCCACGACGAGCGACAAAACGGGAAAAGGCTGCAAGAAATGAGGCTGTGGAGAGATCACTTGTGGGTTCTAGGTGAATTGCCTTTGTAGCAAAACAAACAAAAAGGCACAGGTAGCCCTTTGAGATGCGACAGTTACGTGCTGTGAAGCTTTTTATCGTAAACGGGCCAGCGAAATCGACGCCGGTGTTTGTAAAGGGGGATGAAAGTTGAGTTCTTTCTATGGGAAGGGCTGCCATTATTTGGTCAGTCATTTTCGCTTTATAGATTCGACATACTTTACATTTACTGATATTGTTTTTTACCAAATTTTTTAGTTTTGGTATCCAAATCTCAGAGCGAATCATTCGAACAACGAGTTGATTACCTCCGTGTAAAGTGACGTCATGAACAAAGTTCACATAAAGTTTGGTATAAGTTCCATAGTATGGCAATATTATAGGGAACTTTTCGTTGAATGAAAGAGTAGAGGAGGCAAGTCTTCCATTTACTCGAATTACTTTTGCTGGGTCTAAGTATGGGTTAAGAGTCAAAAGATTACTTTTCTTAGGAATCGATTGGTTTTGAAATAGGGCTGAGTATTCATTGGGAAAATAAAGCTTTTGGGTTAATCGAATTATTTGGGTTTTCGTATCTGAAATTTCTTCTCGGGATAAAGAAAGGCCTGAATGCTGGAGAATATCTCGTGAATGGGATCTTGAATTTCGAGTAAATCTAAAAACGTAACACATAACGCGTATCATTCTAGTCCAAGAAGAAAATCTACTCAAAATTTGTTCTATGTCTGGGAAAAGCATAGTAGCATAAGACTGAACTGGGCGAGCTTCTAAATCATTTTCATTGAAACTATTTGGAATTGAATTTGGCCATGTGGTTTGTGGTTGAGATAACCAAATAGGACCATGCCACCATAGTTGCTTATTATAAAGTTCAAAGGGTGTCAAGCCTCTGGTCGCAATATCTGCTGGGTTATCTGCAGTCGGAACATGTTTCCAAACAGTACCACCAACATTTTGGGATATTTGAGAAACTCTGTTTCCCACGAAAGTTTTCCAATTGTGTGGGGGTTTCCTCAACCATGCGAGGACGATGGAGCTATCTGTCCATAGAAACGTATTTTCCATAGAATATTTGAGTTGAGGGACTATTTTCTTGATGAGTTTTGAAAGCAATACGGATGCGCAAAGCTCTAGCCTTGGCAGGGTAATTTGCTTAACGGGGGTGACTTTTGTCTTAGCACAAAGAAGATGAGAAGAAAAAGTATGGGCTTCATGTTGAATGCGGATATATAATGCAGCACAGTAGGCGCGCTCTGAAGAATCACTGAATCCATGTAGCTGAACGGAAACTGAGGGATCATATCCAATCCATCGAGGAATCTGAATGTTCCGAATGTCGGGAAGGGTTGCTACAAAATTCTTCCAATTCTGACACGTTAGGGGCTTTAGAGGCGAGTCCCAGGACGTGCCATCGCGCCAAATCTGCTGCATTATAATCTTGGCTGTGATTAAAACGGGGCTAGCCAGCCAGCAGGGTCAAACAGTTTAGCAATTTTAGAAAGAGCCTTTCTCGTTGTGATTTGAGTAAAATCTGTTTCTTGGAATTCAGAAATAAGGGAAAATTCAAAATTATCATGTGTGGCATTCCATTGGATGCCTAACATTTTAGTGCAAGATTTTTCTTCGAGTTTTAAAAATTCTTGACTCAAAAGGTCAGCAGAAGGAAACGAATTCAAAAGTTCAAAGCAGTTTGAAGTCCACTTCCGGAGACTGAAACCAGCTGAGTTTAAAGCGGTCACTAACTCTTGCTGACAACGCTTTGCTGCTTCAATGTCATGGGAACCGGAAAGGACATCGTCAACGTAAAACTCATTTCGTATGATATCTGAGGCTAACGGAAACTGAGTTCGAACATCTTCAGCTAATTGCTTTAGAGTTCGTATAGCTAAATAAGGTGCACAATTAACACCAAATGTGACGGTTTGGAGTTCATAATCGGAAATGGGTTCAGTTATTGAATTTCGAAAAAGGATTCTTTGGAATGGTGTGTGTTTGGAATGAACATAAATCTGACGGTACATCTTTGTTATGTCCGCGTTGAAAACAAATTTGTAGAAACGCCAGTTGAGTATCAATGAGATGAGATCTGATTGCAAGCTAGGGCCAGTGAAGAGTATGTCATTTAAGCTTTTACCATTTGTAGTTGGGCTGGATGCATTAAATACAACACGGGTTCTTGTGGTTGTGCTTTCAGGCTTTATTACAGCGTGATGCGGTAAATAGTAAGAGCATATTTTATTAGATTGGTGAATTTCGGTTGGGTTTACTTTTTTCATATGACCTAGGGTGAGATATTCTTCGAGAACGTTGTTATATTCGGTATGAAATTCTGGATTCCTGGATAATGAATTCTCGGTACGGATGTATTGTTTTAATGTTTGTTCTCTAGATAAACCTAGAGTTGATACTTCATCCTTAAAAGGGAGTTTACATGTGTAACGACTATCAGCACAACGGCTTATGGATTCTGAGAACATTTTCTCACATATTTCATCTTCAGGAGAAGAAGACATTGGGTTTGAAATCTCTTCGATCTCCCAAAATTTGGAAATTTCTTGATCTAAAGAGATCTCACTGGCATAAGAGAGAGAAGTTGAGAAGCATTTTATGGGTCGTTGAGAGAGAGGTCCGGATAGCACCCATCCAAAAATTGTATCTTGTGCTACCAAAGAACCAAGAATGTTTTGTTTCAAACCACTTCGAATAAGAAAGGGATAAATGTCAGTGCCAAGAACGAGATCCACTTTAGAGCTATAGTGGAAGTTGGGATCTGCTAACGGAAAATCGATTTCTGATATTTCAGATAGATTTATATAAGAAGATGGCAATTCTCCAGTAAGGGTTTTTAGAACTATAGCATTAACATTGAGAGTAAACTGTGGATCTTGATTAGATTTGATTTGAAGAGAACAAAGCTGCGAAGAATTAGCAGTAATAACGTTATTTATACCGGATATTTGAGCTTGAATCGATTTTATCGGAAGTTGAAGTTTCTTCTGGGCTTCCTCGGAAATAAATGTCACTTCAGATCCCGGGTCTAAAAGTGCACGAAGCGTAAACGTTATGCCATAATGCTCAATCTTAACTAATGCAGTAGCTAATAAAACGCGATTTAAATTGCTGCTATGATACGATTGTAAAAACGAAGGGGAAGAAGCTTGGGGTTGAGTGGACTGTATGTTCGTGTGTTCAAGATATGTAATGGGTTCTGTGGGTTGATTAAAATTAGTTGAATGTGATTGAGCTATGGGTAAAAGATGAAGAAGCGAATGATGACGTCCTTTACATTGGACGCATGTATAGGAACTCTTGCAATCCTTTTCGAGATGAGAAGTTGCAAGACAATTGGAACAATAATTAAGAGATTTGACAGCTTGCATTCTTTCTTCAGTTGTCATTTGCAAAAACTTACTACAAAAACGTAAGGGATGATTTTGATTGCAAATTCTGCAAGTAAAGTTTATTTGCTTGTTATGATAAATTTGGTGAGATCTTTCACGAACTGGTTGAGATGTATGTACTTGCGAATGTGATTTATTGAAAGCAGGCTTGGATTTGGGTTTGAGGCGAATATCTGATACGGTTTCTAAAACTTGATATCGATTGGTTAAAAAGGTATCCATCTCGGACCATGTAGGAATTTCTCTTGGTTTTTTGATTGACTGTTCCCACAACGAAAGAGTAATGTCAGGTAATCGACTTGAACAAAGATAAACTAGAATAGAATCCCAATTGGACGTATCTATTTTATGAGCTTTGAGTGCAGACAAAGAATCATTAATTTCCCTTTGAATACTTTTCACACCTTCACTAGATTCTTGAGAAACGTGTGGTAAATTAAATAAACTCTTAAGCTGACTATTCACTAAAATACGCGTGTTTTCGTAACGGTCTTTAAGGGCTTCCCAAGCGAGCTTAAAACTTTCATCCGTAAGAGAAAATTTACAAACTATATTGTTTGCTTCACCTCGAGTTTTCGTTCGAAGGTGATATAACTTTTGCACTGCACAAAGTTTAGGATGATTCAGGTATACTGCAGTAAACATGTCTCTGAAGGAGGGCCATGTTTGATAAGATCCATAAAAAACGTCAGTGTCACAGGGGGGAACCTTTAGACAAAGCACTTCACTTTGCAGCTTATTTGAATCTTGATTTAAGTTTGCATCTTTGAGATTGGACATTCTACCTTTCACACTTTAACCTAGAATGGTTGAAATTTTTCTTTCGAGATCGATGATATAACTTAAACAATTCACGAAAGTTTCTGACGCTACTTTATATTTTCCTTTAGTTGAATTTAATTTATCTTCATCTTCTGTACATTCACTAGATCGAATACAAAATGCATAACTCTTCTTCACTTCAGTCCATAGATTATTTAACTCAATTTTATTAGCTTCTAAAGAACTGATTGTGGAATCCGTATGAATTTTGCTTTTAAAATTGGAACTGAATTCGACCAATTGGTCTGAAGCCAAAATAAAATCATCGAGAGCAATCATTCTTGTAAACAAAAGATCACTGAATTTAGAAGAAATGATCTAAGGAAAAACTTTTTAAGCATTAACTATTAATGATTGGGGAAATGAGAAATTGTATTTAACTATTTGAAATGTAATCGATGAATTTGAATGGAAAGGTAAAGTATCTCAAAATGAAAATGATATACAATGGACACTCACCTGTAAATTAATGAAATTCTGGAAAGCTAATTTGAAAATGATCTATATGTAAATATTCCTATTCATCACTTTTTTTATTATTATTTTGCTTTAGGGATTTTCTTTTCATAATCTTGTTATATTTTTTTTTTTTTAATTAATATGCACTATGCACCTTTCACGATATATTTTTTAATTGGTGCACGGGTATGCGTACTTTAATTTTTAGTTTAGGGTTTAATCAAGAAATTGAATTTAGGATTTGGAACTCGTAACTTTTTTTTTACTTTAAACTCGAGTGTATAGGTACAAGGGGTTTTTTTTTTTTTTTTTTTAATTAATTAATTAAGGGATTAATTTATTAAATCAAATCTGATGGTTAGAAGGGATTATATAAATATATATGTATAATTATATTAAAATACGCACTTTCTGGGTTATTTTCTCGCAATCTTAAACTTTCACTACTTTAATCATTTGATTAAACTTAGATAGAACACGATTAAGGGTAGTTTTTGTGATATTTTAACTGTAAAACACGTGTTCTGTAAGCAAGATATTTGGGCGAAAAAGGGTAAAACTTATATTTTATATTGAAAATATATAACAATTTTAAGGGTTTTGTCGATTTTTTTGTCTTAAATATGAGAAATAACCACTAAAAAAAGGAATGAAAAATTCACTTTACACGTGATTTTTCCTTGTAATTTTTCAAGGAATGTGTGACCGTGCGCGAGAACAAAAGAATACTAAATGATTTGCAAAAAACTGTACCAAATTTATTACGCAATGCACCAACCTTACAAGAAATGTACGTATCTGATCTACGTAAGTGATCAATAACAAGCTTAGCTCTGGCTAAGCTGAGCTTATTTAAGTGATAATGATGATGTTTGGCTTGGTGGATAAAAAATGGGTGCAATTCCTCTTCGCTGGGTAGTTTTTGATGGTGATGCGGAGCGGTGTGTTTTTTATGATGTGTGGTGACGGTTGATGATGCGAATTTCTTTTTTTTTCGATTCTTGGGGTTCGTTAAGGTCGTATGAATGTGTTGAATGTGTGGTGTGGATTCTTGGGTGCGATTGGATGGAATCCTGAGTTGATGTTTTATGAGTATGTGTGTGGATGAGTTGATGAGTAGCGATAAGATGAGATGGGTGAGTATCTTTTCTCCTTGATTTTTCCAATAAATTTCAGGGATTGAAACTTATTTGGCTCGTAGGACCAATGATGGGGTGTGCCGGTTCAGAAGAAAAAATCAAGTTGAAAATTAAAGAGTATAAGTGTTGGGTTGAGTTCGAGTTTGAGCTTTATTCTATAGGTCTTACCTTTAGGATGGGTTTTACAAAAAAGTGAACTAATTTAGGTTAGTAAAGAAGGAAATGGATTTCATGGTGGAAATTTCGGGATATGTTGTGGAGACTAAAATGGACACCAAAAGGAAATAGATTGAGCGCCATCTAGTTATCAGGGTTTATATTTCACCTGAACAATCACCATATACCGTCATCTTCAAAAAAAAAAAAAAAAAGATCGAATCATTATATCTTCTTGCGCTGTTTGTGATAATATTGCGGATTATCTCATAGATGCAATCATTTGTCATGGAAACTGTCGCAAATTATTGCATGTAGCTTGCATTAATGCTCCATTTAGCACCATAAAACTATTCAAAGAAAGAAAATCTTTCTATTTTTTTTTGTGAAGAGTGTGACCCTTTTGCATATACGAATATTGTTCGTGATGTACTGCAAAATAAGCATAATCTTGTAAATCTCCATAACCAATTACTCCAACTAAACAAGAAAATTGAAGATATTACCTGCAATCAACAATCGCTATTAGACGTTCAAAATGAAGATCATTTAATAACAAATAGTCCTACTACATGTGATACTGTACCAATGAAACGAAAAATTGACGAAATAGATATTGATATATCTGAAACCAGCCATCTGACAAAGAAACCTGCCACCGATTTAATAGCGACTACATACCAAGAATCCTCTTCAAATATTCCTCGCCAAGAACAACTTGATGCTTCTAAAGAACTTTCTACATCAAATCAATGTTATTCCACAACATTATCTTGCTTAGCAGCCTCAAACACTACCTCAACAACAGCTCCTCCTTTGATAGTGATTGACCAGCATTCTACAGATGTGATTACTTCTCCTGTCAACACATTTCCTCATACAGCCTCCACAACTGAAAGAAATTTCATATCACCTTTTGAATCAGGCTTAAAAATAGTTGAAGGACATAAAATTCTATTTATCTCGAAGCTTGCTCCATCTACGAACGCTCTTGATGTGAAATGTCATATTAAATCTAAGATTGGGACACTGGATTCTATAGTCGTAGAAAAAATACTCCATCGCAATTATTCTAAATATTCATCGTTCAAAATTAAACTGCCAGACTCAGTCTTCTACCTCCTAAGCTCAAGTTCATTCTGGCCTAAGGGCATTGTCATGCATGAGTATCAAAATAGAAAATCAAATTATAATTCTCACCATTTTCAAAAACGATTGACAATGCGCAGCCTCAACGAAAGCAGCTACAAAAACTTCTGATTTACTACCAGAATGTAAACGGCCTCCGGACAAAGACCAACAAGGTCTATAAAAATGTAAATAATATTCCACATGATGTCCTTATACTGACAGAAACTTGGCTGAATTCATCTTTTGCTGACACAGAGTTATTTGATTCCAATTTTCAAATTTTTCGTCGTGATCGTCATAATGACCCCAATATAGCTACTGTTGGAGGAGGATTGTTACTAGCCGTTCGTAATAATTTGTTTTGTAATCTCGTCGACGATGTTTTGGACTCCAACCTCGAAATTATATGTGTGAAAATATCAACCCCGTCCGGTCATTTATATGTAGTTGTTTGCTATATCCCGCCTTCTTCTACAAGTGATGTCTACAATAAATTTATCGATTGCTTGGAATCTATAAATGACAAAATTGAACCTTCAGATGAACTTTTTGTTATTGGTGACTTTAATTTGCCAAATCTTGAATGGACTAAATCATCGGAGCATGAATCTTATCATGCTGTTAATGCGTTGAGCAATAACGAAGTTCTTTTTATCGATGGGATGACTTCATTTGGTCTTAATCAATTAAGCAATGTCAAAAACCAATTTGGTAAAATTTTAGACCTTGTATACTTTTCTGACCTTAATAATTCTGATGGAACTGTGATACTTTCGGATGCAAAACTTATTGAGGAAGATCGGCATCATCCTGCATTATCTATCTCATTAAACCTAAATATTATTAATGTAACTTATGATTGTAATAATATGCATGAATTCAATTTAAAAAAATGTAATTTCTCAGAACTCTATCGTTTATTGCAAGATATTAACTGGAATAGTTTATTTTTTAATGTCAGTTTTGATGAAATGGTCTTTCGTTTTTATAAAATTTTATTTGATTGTTTCTTAGAAACCATTCCGTTACGAAAAAAAAGACCTTTAAATAACACTCCACCGTGGTTTGATCAACATATTAAAACTCTTAAAAATAAAAGAAACAAGGCTTGGGTGAAGTTGAATCGATTCTGGAGCGTCGAGGCTCAAAATGATTACATTAAACTAAGAGATGAGTTTATTAATTACTACAATTTTCTTTATTCGGACTTTATCACTAAAACTGAAGATGATCTTAAATCTAACCCCCGAAACTTCTGGAAATATGTCAATTGTAAAAGAAAATCTGATGGTTACCCAAATAATATGTGTTATCAAAATTCTGAGAGTCACAACCCAGAGGACATAGCAAATATGTTTGCCGAATATTTTCAGTGTGCTTTTGAAGTATCTACTTGCGATACAAATGATATTCCCGCTGTTGATGAGTTTTTACATCTTAATTCGATTAACTTTACTATAACTGAGGAAACTATCTTAGAGTATATTAAACAAATTAGATAATTGCTTAAGTCCTGGTCCTGATGGTTTTCCTGCTTTTATGTTAAAAAAATGTGCAATATATATGTCATATCCGTTATTTTTACTTTTTAATCAGTCTATAAATAGCTGTAAGTTTCCTACCCTTTGGAAAAACGCATTGCTTATTCCTACTCATAAGAAAGGTAAAAAAAATTTGATTTTAAATTATAGACCAATTGCTAAACTATCTGCTATACCCAAAATGTTTGAATCTATTATTTGTGATATCTTGTCTTTTCACTGTTCCTCCGTTTTATGTGACAACCAACATGGCTTTGTTAAAAAGAGATCCACTATAACCAATTTGTTACAGTTTACTACATTTTGTATTGATGCGTTTGAAAAAAAAACAACAAGTTGACTGTATTTTTACTGACTTCAGCAAAGCATTTGACAAGCTAAGCCACCATATTCTTTTAAGGAAACTGCAATATTTGGGTCTTAACGATAGATTTGTTTTGTGGATATCTTCATATCTAAAAGATAGGTTATATAGTGTTGTTTTTAAAAGTGAACGTTCTAAATGTTTTACTGTTAACTCCGGTGTACCTCAGGGTAGCCATCTTGGCCCGTTATTATTTGTACTATTTATTAACGATCTTCCGTCCGTCCTATCAAATTCTATGTCTCTTATATATGCTGATGATGTAAAAATTTTTCGTACAATCAACTCTCTAAAAGACAGTGATCTCTTACAAAAAGACCTTCAAAATTTCTGGGAATGGTGCAATATTAATGGTTTAGTTTTAAATATTGACAAGTGTAAAACAATGTGTTTTACACGCAAGAAAAATGTGATTGTCTATAATAATGCGATTCATTTGTCACCTCTTAGTAATCTGTCTTGCTTTACTGACCTTGGGATAGTGTTGGACTCAAAATTAACTTTTATTGACCATTTTGGCTACATTATTAAAAAAGCTAACATGACACTCGGTTTTATTAAAAGATTTGCTCGAGAATTTCGTGATCCCTATGTTCTAAAAACTCTTTATGTCTCATTCGTAAGATCCATCTTAGAGTATGGTTGTGTTGTATGGGCGCCATATTATGCGGTTCATATAAATAGATTGGAGTCCGTTCAAAGAAGATTTATGAGATTTTGTTTAAGATTTCTACCATGGTCGAATAGAATTATCTTGCCACCTTACGCTCAACGTATTCAACTAATAAATCTTCCATCTCTAACGAGTCACAGAGCGTATCTACAATTTTGTTTTATTGTCGGAATAATCAATGGATCCATTTCAGCTCCACTGATACTTTGTAGATTAAATTTCATAGCTAGTCAGTATAATTTGAGAAGGCAGTTGCCAATTTCCAACATTTATAGTAGATCAAACTACGGTGCTAATAGTCCTTTAAATCTCTTAATTAATATTTACAATAAAAATTCAAATTTAATTAATTCCAGCAATGACAATGAAAAATCACTCAACTTAAGAACAATATTTTTTATTCAAAATAATCCATAATGTACATTAGATATAAGTTTTTTTTTTTTTTTTTTTTTTTGTTATAATTAAAAAAAATGTATGTACCGTTAGTATTTAACGAAATGAAATAAACTAGAGGGTGTCGACTGTAGTTTACACAAAAAGAAGGTGAACAGCTACATATAGATATTTTTTATGCAAGCAATGTTCTTAGTCGTACATCCCCTTTAATCTAAAGTTGGTATCGAACTTGAATTATTAAAAATTTAAAAAAATACTTTGGAAAGAAAGAACATTGAAATATAGTATGTACCAGTTCTACGACAAACGGTAGAACGTACTCATAGTACATTAATCGAAATTACACGCTGTATTAAAGCAGAATATAACGTAATAGACGATAAACAGGCAGTGCTAGAAGCAGCACTTCAATATAACGAAACCATTCACTCTGTGACAGGCCTGAAACCCCAGGAAGTGTTTTTTAACAAGGTAAAACACAATCTTAGGGAGATTTTGAAAGAAAAACAATCTAAAATTTTAAAGACACATAACGAAAATCGTGAAAGTAGAGATTTCCAGAAAAATCAAATAGTTTATGTGAACAACCACGGTACTGGAAGAAATAAATTAAAAAAGAGATTTAATCGTACCAAAGTAATAGATGATAAAAAAACAAATATTAACTTATAAAGGGAAAAAGGCATAAAGGTAATTTTAAATCATAGATTTTTATTATTTTTACAGGAAATGTACTTCATAAATCTTATTTTTTTTTATTCTTTTTACAATAAGACATATTATTTTAATACGATCAGATATAATAGATTATTCTAGGAGTGAATATTTACTTATAGAAAATGGTAATACAGCAGTTTATAAAGAATATGGAGCGTTATTCCACATGACAAACATGACTTACATTAATGAAATAATAGCAGAATTAGAAAGAGAATCAAGTGTAGAAAACTTAAAGTATGATTTTACTACACTAAACTTAGACGAAAAAACAGAAATAATGTCAGAAATAACCTTAATGGGGAGACTAGTAGATGAAGTTAGAATTACCAGGTTTAAAAGAGCAATCAATACTAAAGGAACAATAATTAGTTGGATATCAGGAGTACCTGACCATGATGATCATTTACTAGTAGAAAACAAATTAAATGAATTAGTTTATAATAAAAATAAACAAACCAATTCACAGATTTTTCAAGCTATTCAAGAAATTACCAAAGTTTTAAACACTGAAAAAATACATTAAAAACAACAAGATTACAAGAAAGAAATAAATTAATAATACTGGCGTTACAAAACCTTATTCAAACAATTGCTTATTGAATAAAAAAGATATTCAAAAAATAACAAATAATGAACATGGAACTATGTCAATATCCGATCTATTAGATATTAGTTATTTTAAGATTGTTCAAACTAAAGATGTCATAGTAATATTAATAAAATACCCAATTGTTAATAAGAATTGTAAAATATTTGAAACAAGAGCAATCGAACAAAATAATGAAAAAATAATAATTAATAAGAATATAGCGAAATGCAATGAATCATTTTACAATGTTAAAGATCATAAACAAGAAATAAATGTATACTTTTGTAAAAAAAAAAAAAATGAAAAATCATGTCTTTTAGATTTACTAAATAAACTCCCTACAAAATGTAATAAAACAAAAGAAATACAAAAAGAATTCGAAATAAAAAAAGATGGAGCAATTTTATTTAAAAATAATCACACAGTAAATAATGATAAAATTAATGGAATTTCTTTAATAACATTTAACGAAACTGTTAAGATAGATAAAAAGAATTACACAAACCCTAATCAAAAAATACTAAGTTATATAAAAACACATGCCATTAATGATTATGTTGTTGAATCATATATAATAGACCCAAACACTGAGCTTAGATTTTAATTCGAGAATATTGACACCCTAAGCTACTTAAATATTACAAAATCAGAGTCAGTAATTGGATTTAGTACCATAAGTATAATTTTTGTTATTATTATTATATTAGCCTTATTTTTTAAGAAGAAACAAATCAAAATCAGCAATAATATACCGATGCAACATATAGTCGAACCAACAGCTCCACAACAAGAGATGACATTAGAAAAAGGACTTGCCTTACTACAAAAACATATTGATGAATCGGGGCGATTCATTTTGAGCGATGGGGGGAGTTATAAACACTCAATTGTACCTCAAACAGAAATAAGAGAAAACAATAAAATAAATAGGATCGCTAATGTACTAATCTACAAGCATCCAAATAAACAAGCATCCAAATAAACAAGCATCCTATAAAAAAGATTACCACGGGTAAAAAGATAACAAACAGATATTTTATGATCAACCAAACAAGATGATAAATACAAAGTAAGATACAAAAAGTAATTAACCAACACAACCAAAAACCCTGAAGACAAGAAAACTAACTCATCAGGACAACAATATAAATAGACACAACGCAGAAGGAGTTTCGAGTAGTTGCCGAGTAGTATGTAAGAAACTATGTAAGAACTATTGTCTAAAAATATTTAATTTGCTAAGTGAAATATAAAGTTTATTTTTTAAAATATATATTTTTTTGAAATAACTTTTTATCGCGAAGAATAAATATAATTAGCGAGCTTTATTTGACCATTAGAGGTACTGTGATGAGGATCACAATAAAAGATTTCTATATTTTTGAAGTAAGACTAGGCTCATTATCAAGTGTTATGTGTTTGACAAATGGAAACATTTGGAGAAGTTCTAGGACTTTTCCTTCAATGTCAGATTTATCATCAATAAATTTGACAGTTAAGTATTTTCAGTACGCGTCGATAGACGTTATAAATTTAATTTTTTGTGCGTAAAAAATATCTATGCGAAGGTAGTAGGGATTGGTGCTTGGCCAATGGGAATTTTCTTTGGTTGTCTGTTATATTAATATTTATTACAAATTTCGCAATTTCTAGAGAATTCTTTAAACTGTTTGACCATATTTGGCCAGTAATAATATTTATGAACTTGCTTTATGTTTTCTTTAAAATTTCGGTGTGCCCGATTATGTGTTTGTTCGATGATCATGGCTTGATCATCTTCGTTCGTTATATCTGTGACGAAGTGTTGGGTGTAGACAAATTTAATATTAAAAGTCTCTAGAAGCGATTCTTTTATGTGGTAAAGATCCTCAGGCGTGCAGTGAATTGCTGTTACGAGATAAGGTTTTAAATATTCTTTTAAAATAAGTATTAAATTTTCTATGGTATCGAATTCTATGAGATGTCTGTAGGGGGAGGGAAGGGAATAAATTAGAACACTAGAGTTTATTTAAGTTTCAATAGCTTTTTTTTTAATTCAATATAGGTATGGTTTTTTAGTTTATAATTTTAATGTAATTAAAGTTTTAATTAATGTAATTTAATTATGAAAAAAAATTTAAAAAAAGAATAAATGTAAATCTAATTTGACCTTAATTTGACTTTGACTTAACTTTTCTTAACTTGACTTTACTTTTCTTTTTCTTTGCTTGACTTTACTTTTCAGAGTCCAAGTATATTGCGTTAAGTTTTTTTTTATCTACCTATAGTTTGTACATAAATTTTGTATATTCGAAATGGAATGATTTGGCAATATCATTTTACTTAAAATAGTGTAAATTTTCCATGTTTGGTTATTTATTTAGGATGTTTATTTATTTGAGAAATGTTGTCATCCTACATTCGGCCATCCTTCTTGTCAGCTGCCTCAGATGAACAGTCATCTTCGTGATCATTCTCATCGCGTTCGCTATCATCTTCATCGTTTTCGTTGTCCTCTTCATTGCGCCAAGGCTTCATAAAGTCAGCAGAAGACGAGGTAGAGTTTGGTCCCTCGGGAGCTCCCACCTTACGAACTTCATATCTGTCGTTTCGTTTAACTTTCACCACTTCATATGGGCCTAAGTATAATGGGTACAACTTAGTTCCGGGTGCGAATTGGGTTTTTTTTATCGCAACCAGATCTCCCAATTTGTATTGCGTAGCAGCTTTTCTCTTCCGGTTGTAGCCTTTTCGATTTTCTTCCTGAACCTTAGCAATTTGTTCCTTAGCCTGGCTTCGCATCTCCTTTTGTCTTCGTATTCTTCAATAAGTAGTTTTTCCATCAGTTGCTTGAGTTCAATATTCTCTACACATTTCATATGAACTCCGAACATTAACTCAAATGGAGTTCTGCTTGTGCTTCGATTTACTGTTAAGTTTAAGATTCTTTGCACTCCTGGAACATGTTTGAACCACTTATCTGGAGCATCGACTGACATTTTCGTAAACATTTCAACAATAGTCCTGTTGATTCTCTCCACCTGTCCATTTCCCCGAGCAACACCAGTGGTCACAAGCGAATGATTAATTTCACGTTCTTCGCAATACTCCTTAAAAGCAATAGAAGTAAAAGCAGAACCTCTGTCCGTAATGACTCTTACCGGATCACCGAAAGTTTCACTCTGGAACAACAGCTTCTTCAAAACTTCTTCGGCACCTGTAGACTTTACAGAGAATATCCACGTTAACATCAAAAAAGCATCAACGATGACCAACAAATGCTTATAACTTTTGGCTGTCGAATTCATAGGACCAAATTGATCAAGATGATACGTAGTAGTAAACACTCCTGCTTTCCACTCTTTCTCGCTCCAAGGATACATGGTATACAATTCGCAATTACCTGTGCAATTTTCGGTGACATTTTCGGTATACAAAAATCTTTCTTCGCTAAAACCTCGACCTTCCATCCATTCATGTGACCCTGCTCGTGTATGCCTCGCAATACTTCTCTCTGTAGCTTCTTTGGAACAACCAGGGAGTAATCACCTTCAACGAATTTGTACAAAATACTGTGACGAACTTACCCGAAATCCTGCTCTGATATGCCCCTGTGTACCATCTACTTCAACGATGACAAATTCACCACCGTCCGTCTGCTTGTCCATTGGAAGGCTTTGTACTTCGCCCCTGTGATTTGTCTGCTCTATAACCTGCGTCATTAATGATGACCAGACCACCACCATCCGTCTGCCTGTCCACAGGTGGATCATGTACCTCACCACCTTGCTTTGTCGCAAATAGTTGGAACAAACTACTGCCTGTTGACCTGTCCAACCCACGAGCACTAGGGTTGTCAGTTCTAGCACCAACTAAACAAAATGCTCCGCACCCAGAAGAGTCTGCTGGAAGCTCACTACTGCTAAGTCTGGTAGGTTAGCTCCGATGGAAGTTGTTGTCGCTATGCCGCTGCGCCAATTCCCATACCTGCCTCAGTTAATGACTCTAGATTCGCTTCCAGAAGCCCAGAAGAAGTTCAGACACACTTGTTGCCATGTTTTGTAGGTTGTCGATGACAAAAAGCATGCCTGTCAGACTGAAATATGATAGCTGTTCTGTTTCTGATGAAATGGCAACGTTCAGGAAAGCAGGTGCTCTTTGCAACAGATTAATTAATTATTCGATTAAAATATTTGCAGGTGTAATTAAATTAAGTTTGATGTTGGACCGAATACCCACATATTATACACCAATCGCCTGGAAATTTTATGGACATCACGAATAAAATAAATTAAAATCGATACAAAGAGATCCTGAAAATGTTACACATGGCTAAAAGAGGCAAAAATGGCGGTAAAATGGCAGCCAAGGGGAAAATTCCAGCAGGATGACAGTGGAGACTGGAAAATATCTGCAAAACACGGAAAGCCCTATATAAAGCGCTACATCAGCCCTAGAAAGGGATAGTTCATTTTCGAATCGTCTGAAGCACATTTGAAGAGCAGTCATTTTTATAAATAGAAAAGAAAAACAAAAAAAAAAAAAATCTTCCCGGGAACCAGAATTTTGAAACCGATTCTTTTTTTTTTTTTTGTTGTTCTTCTTTTCTCCTTCCTCTAGCGTTCCCCAAAAGCTTCGTCAAATCTTCACTTTCGTAACAATACCATAGCGCATAACAAAACATTCATGCTCTTGATGTTTCAAGATATTTGCTATCAGCGCACAAAATTCATCAGTTTCTTGTGCTTTTTTGACGCGATACAAAACACCATCTTCTACCCTTAATATTGGAGGAAATCGACTCAGCGCGTCTACGTATCTCATCGATGTACCAGCTCTGTAAAGCACTGCGCAGTTGAAATCTTGAAGAAATATTGATCACCTGGAAACCCTCGTACATAGCTCTTTCTTCCTCAAAGTAGCGGTAAACGTCTTGCAGTCTGTAAATATTTTGAACGGTATGCCCAAAAGATATACCCTTAACTTCTTTAAACACTTAACAATTGCCAAAATCTCTAGTTCATAGCTGGTAAAATTGTTTTTCGCTTTCGACGACTTGTAACTGATGTAAAAAACAGGGTGCATCTCATTGTCATTGTGCCTTTGAAGTAAGACACCTCCGTATCCAACCTTATTCGCATCTGTATGAAGCTCCGTTTCTAACTCAGGATTATAGAGCTTCAGAACTGGGTCTTTGCATAAAGCATCCTTTAAGTCTTGTAAAGCTTCAACTTGACTTGGACCGAAACAAAAGAGCGTATCTTTACGTAATAAGTCCGATAAAGGTTTCGCAAGAACTGCATATCCTGCAATGAATCGCCTGAAAAAACCTGTGAGTCCGAGCAACGACTGTATTTTCTTCACTGTATCCGGCTTCGGAAAATTTTGAACTGCACTGAGTTTTTCCTTCTATGGTTTCAATGACCCGTTCTCTACTACATGACCCAAAAACTCTATCTTTTCTGTGATGAATTTACACTTTTTCCAGTTAATAACGAGACCATTTTCAGCTGCCACTTCGAAAACTAATTTGAGTTTTTCAAGACATTCTTCAGGACTTTTGGCTTGAACAACTCAATCATCAACGAAGATTCGTAACCACCCTGAACGTAAAAGCTTCTCAAATACCGCATTAACAAACCACTGGAAAACCGATGGCGAATTGCACAGACCAAATGGTGCTTTAAGGAATTCATAATGCCCATCCGGAGTTACAAATGCAGTGTACTTTTGACTTTCCTTTTCTATTGACACATGGAAAAATCCATTTTTGAAATCCAACGTCACAAAAAACTTTCCTTCAACCAGGTCTTCTAAGATTTCTTCTATCAGTGGAAGTGGATGACGATCTTTTATAATTTTCGCATTGAGGAGTCTATAATCAACGCATATTCTATTAGTGCCGTCTTTTTTCGTCACTAAAACTATCGGACTTGAATAGTCAGAATAAATATGTCGAATAATACCTTCTGCTAGCCATGTATCTCTTTGCTTCTTTACATCTTCCCTTTCTTGTGGCGCTAATCTTCTCGGCTTTTGATACACTGGGCGATCATCGGAGAACACAATTCGCATTTCTACTTTATACTTTTCTGGTTTTCTTGGTTCGTAAGTACATATCAAATCTTTAATCTGATTTTGAATGTGTGTATTGGAAATATGAGTTAGTTTTGTGTCTAAGATATAACTTAAGTCCCTCTTTTCTAATAATTCATCGACTTCTATTTTCGAAATATTGTTTTCTTCTAAAGTAACTGCTTCCGGAATTTTAGTAACATAAATATTACCGTTCTCAATACTAACTTTCGAAACGCTTAAGAAATTCTTTCCCAAGATCATACAGTCCGACATCCATTTATCAGGAACGATATGAAATCGAATGGAATAGCTTTCTTCTTCGATTAAAACATCCATCAAACAAGATCCATGAGTACGGTTTACATTGGAATTACTAAATCCCAGCCCTTCTCCAAACACTTTCTTTCATCAAAGATACATCCGCTCCCGTATCCAGCAACACCTCGTACACCTCCCCAGCCAACATAACTCTTACACAACAGTCTAGTCTGTTAATTCTTTTAACATTTTGTTTTGTATTTTTAGCATCTTTCCTTGGACAATTTGTAGATATGTGACCAAATTCACTACACCCAAAACATCTTGCTCCTTTGCTTCTGTTTGGACACTCATTTTGTGCATAAGAGAGCGAACCACAGTTTGTACACCGTTTTTGAGTCACAACATTTTTAGACATGCCTGAAAAATTTGCCTTAACATTTTGTGAATTGTGTTGGCTTTGGTTTCTGAAATTACTTGTACTAGCTTTTTGATGACCTTTAATCGTTTCATACACCAAAAACTTCTTTTTCAGTTTATCTAGAGTCGTTGCCTCATACAAAACTGTTTTGTTCAGAGGGCTATCAGAAATACCTTGAATAATATAAGCTACTAGCGGTACCCGGCGCGCGTTGCTACGCCCAAAAAAACACTTATGTGTATTTAATGTGAAACTAAATTTATTTATATGTATATTTTATCTCAATGCTAGCGGATAAGCAATATTTTTGGTCGTTTCGGTTGGTGTATAAATACATATACAAATTTTTTGGCATACACACAAAGTGCAGTTAATTTGATTGTTAAACTGAACATGATAACATTGATAAATTGTGGCTTGAATATTTTGCTGCATTTGACAAAAATTTGGGAAAATAAAATGTCATTTGTTGTGCGATTCAATTCCTTTTCTTATGTTTAAAAGTTGTTTGGAAAATGTTTGGGTGGACGATTCTTGCACCAAATGGACACGCACGTTCGTTCAGAGTTTGATTTTTTCGACTCAGTTCCATTAATATGATGCTTTTATACAACGAAAGGAAAACATTTTTATAAAAAAGTTGAAAAAAAAAACTTTGCCAAAAGCCCGCATTTTTCTGTCTTCCACCCGGGCATTCCGCTTAAAAATTTATGAAAAAAACCAAAAAAGAATAAAAAAAAAAACTGAACCAAAATTGTTAAAAGCATGCATTTTTTTTCCTTCCACCCGATCGGCACGAAACCTTCACAGGAACCATCCCTGGACTAAACTAAATTTACCCCAAACATTTCATAAAGATCCATTGGGTGGTTTAGGAGTCCATACGCAACATACATATATACACACAGCCTAGCGGTACCCGGCGCGCGTTACTGCGCTAAAAAAAACACTTGTATGTATTTAATGTGAAATTAAATGTATTTATATAATTTTATCTCAATGCTAGCGGATAAACAATATTTTTTGTCGTTTTGGTTGGTGTATAAATATACAAATTTTTTGGATTGCCAACTCGAGAGCAAGCAACATACAATTGGCCATGCGAAAAACATGAATTTTCCAAATGTAAACCAGCAATAGCCAACGATTGCCCTTGTGCTTTGTTGATGGTAATCGCAAAGGCAAGACGTAAAGGGAACTGAAGCCGCTTGAAGTCAAATGGCAAATCGTTGGTAATCATTGGTATGCGTGGAATCAGTACGTTTTCCCCTTTGAATTTGCCAACGATGATTGTTGCCTCGATCAAATTTGGTGTCAATTTTTTGACCGTCAGTCTGGTTCCGTTGCACAGTTTTGGCGCGTTTAAGTTTCGAATGAGCATCACCGGTGATCCCACTTTTAGTGTTAATATATGTGGTGGCATTCCTGGTGGCTCCATCGAATTTAAAAATTCGGTTGGATAGTTAACTGCTTGGTCTTCATCCATCACTGTTTCAATTGATTTGTATTTGACTGGTTCGCCGTGCAATTTCAACTGAATCTCTTCATTCAATCTATTGACATCATCATTCTTTGGCGCTAATATTGCACGTTCGCACAACCAATCTGGATTTTTGTAGTTACGGGTTAAATTCGGGTAAACTTTGTCCACAACGGCTTGAATATTTGCCTGCATTTGACAAAAATGGGGGGAAAAGGAAATTTCATTTGTTCTGCGATCAATTGGAATTTTTCCGTTTCCGATGTCCAAAAGTTGTTTAGAAAATATTTGGGCGGATTCATCTTGGACCAAATGCACACGCATGTTCATTGAGAGCGTGATTTTTTCGACTCGTTTCCATAAAAATGATGCTTTCAAGCAAGCGTTCAGCTCATCTGCGGGCGAAAATCACCTGCCAGAAGAATCAGAGCGCCTCCCATCGTTTGGTTTTTTCCTCGGAAATCGCACAGAGTCCGGTGAAGTGCCTCAAGCGATTTTTTATGGGCCATAGTGCATTCGTCCCAAATGATTATTTTGCACGTTTTAAGGACTGTGGCCATTCCGGAATTTTTGCTTATGTTGCAGGTTGGTGTTTCGGTCTGGTTCAAATTCAACGGAAGCTTGAGTGCTGAATGCGCTGTACGTCCGCCATCGAGTAGCGTTGATGCAATGCCCGATGATGCCACTGCCAGTGCAATTCCATTCTGCATTCGAACCGAAGCCAATATCAAATTGATAAGAAATGTTTTGCCTGTGCCTCCTGGAGCATCTAGGAAAAGAATTTCACCATTTCCGTTGGCTACACGTTGCATTACTTTGTCGTAGGCATTTTTTTGATCAGCAACTAAAAGTCTTTTTTGTGTTTGAACAAAACGTTGTTGCTGGCTTACATCAAATTCCTGTTCCCGGATAAGGTCTCTGTCTTGCACGTCATTTCTGTTTCGTGACGATGACGGCATACCAAGTTGGGAAAGGATTTTGTTGTTGACTGATATGCATAAGTCCCCAATCAATATCAGAGCTTCGTTGAAAATATCGTCCGAATACTCCTGATTTGGATCGATTGCGCGTGCTTGCCTGAGAATGTCCTCGCTGAGACTTTCGCGATGCATTGCCCATAGTTCTCCGGGATTCGATGGTCCGCATGTTGTTAAAATTATCGCAAACAAAGTACGTATTTGCTTTGGGTGACACGTAAGCGATGCCTCTGTTAGTGTTGTGTCCCAATGACGATCACTTTCAAGTAAGCCCAGTTTGAAACATGCTTCTCTATACGTTGGGCATACTACCCCATCGACGGTTTTCAAGGCATCGAATGATGAAGGACCTTTGATTGTATGTAATAACAGTCGCAAATAATACAATTCTGCGTTATTTGGATGTACTGTATACACACGTCCTAAGGCATCCGACGATCGCACACCAGCATACTCTGGAACACTTGCGCCCCGCTTTCGTCGCGCGTACTTTTTTGTCGATGTGTTCCAAGTGTAGTATTTGGGCACATCGTGATACAGCAACGTTTTCGCGAAATCATCAGATGCACACAATTGGAAAAAGGCGGTTAGCGTGGTGTTTTGTGGCTGCTCTGCTCTATTTTGTGCGTTTTGTTCGGTGAAGTAGACACGCTGTCCATTTTCCAAGTGTACAGCAAGATGTTGAACAGTTGGATAGCGTTCCTGGATGTTGAATGCGAAAATTCGCCAAACTGCTTCATTGCTGCTGATGTAGCGTCCCATTTGGAATTGAGTGATTTCATCAGTTCGATTGGATAGTCCGAATACTGCCATGTCACTGCCTTTGTTGACGTATTTGCAAATGTATTTAATCGACTTCACCGAGTTGCAGTACTCGACATTAATGTGAGCATCAAACATTTTCGAAAGCAGAGGTGAGTACGGCACGATCCATCTGTTGTCGATGTCAACATCTACATTTCGCATTCTAATTGTAGTTGTACATCGACCCTCATCAGGCTTCCTTCGCCTATACATTGGGTATCCGTCACCTCCAGTTTGAGTTTCATTGATCAACTCCCGCGGATATCGCTTTGTGCACTTTCCATCCTTCATGCATGGTGAATTTGTATTAAGTGCTCCGCATGGCCCATGAATCATATTTTTCTTGATGGTTTCAAACAGAATGGGATCTTCGTCTCGATTCGGAAGCTCAGCAGAAATCACGCTATCAATTTGTGTTGGGACGATTTCTTGCTTCAACCAAATTAAAATATGAGCATGAGGCAGTCCTCTTTTTTGCCATTCAATTGAGTACATCCAGCATCGAGTTTCTCCAAAAATATGGTTTTTGGTGATGACGTCCATGAGTCTAATTAGCTTTTGCTTGAAGACTCGAGCGAGAAGATCATGTCTATGCGATGAGTTTTGGTTGGTGAAAAGCAGATGTGTAATTTCACTCCACGTTGGATTGCATGTGAAGGTGATGAATAGATCTGGACGTCCATACTTTCGAACATACGTCATGGCATCTTGTGCGTATTCGTGCATGTGTCGGGGGCTACCGGTATATGTTGCTGGCAAGATTACCATTTGTCCAATGTCGGCAGTGTTCCCATCATTGGCAATTGCATCACGCAAGTGGGCGTATTCTTCAACGCGCAACTTCTGTTGATTTAAGCGAATAAAAAGAAGACGTTCGCTTTCAATTTTTGCGTACATATCCACAATAAACTGATGATACAGTTCACGAAATTTCAATATATGGTTGGATTCATTTACACGAATCATTATGCGGTATGCGTAATAATCCATGCAGGAAGCTTTCTTCGTTGAATCCTCATTTGTGTTGGGGTCTATTGACATGATATTGAAATGGTAACCATCTTCACCACGCGGAAACAGCAAAGGATATTGGAGTGCATCGTACGATCGATGTGTTTCCGAAACACGTTGTACATTTGTATCCCTGCGGTGGATGATTATGTCTCGTCGATTGAATTCGGTGCCCACCATAACAACTGCTACATCACCTAACACTGGTGTATTGAAACGTCTTTCGCGTTCTCCAGACGGTGTTTTATCAGCTCTTATCACAACAGTGTAGTCATTTGATGGCATCTGGTCTAAAGCAGTTTTGAATAGACGAATTAAAGTGTTGCTTTCGTGCAACATTATTTGTAAGCTCGAAATGATTTCGCGTCTGGTTGCAGTACTAATCGCGCAACGCTGTTCGACTTCTCTTTCCTCATTGCCAGTAAAATATATTTGCAAAAACTTTGCCTCTTGATCCGATACTGGAAGCAATGAACCGATTTGATGATATATTTGTCCTTGAACTTTAAAAGTGGGCATGTAACCGGCGTTGTTGACAATGTGTGTTGCACCGAAGGAAGTCATCTGAAAGCATGAATTGTACTGGCGAATGTTTTGGAGGAAGTGTTTTGAAACTGGAGTGTCACCAGGAATATAACTTCGAAGCGGCTCAGGTGGCTCCATCAGCGGGGACAAAACAACTTTACCGTTCGAACAACACATTCCTGGGGATTCCTTAGCGAACTTAAGAGCACTGCAATGCACGCAAACTTTATTCATTAGCCCAATAACTACATCTACGTGATTCCTGTAATCATAGCCTCTATCTTAATTAAATGCTTCCAACTTCAAATCAATCCGTTCCCTCGATAGAGCCAATCGTAATCGCTTGGTATCAAGTCGTTCGATATGTTGTTGGGGGGTTTCTTCTGCTCTGGTAGTTGAAGATCTGTCACGCATTTGCTGAAGGCGTGATCCAAGATGCTCTTCAGTTTCAGCAGCTCTTGAAATGGAAGCTCTTTCGCGCACTTGCTGAAGGCGAGCTCCAAGTTGATCTTCAGTTTCAGCGGCTCTTGAAGTGGAAGCTCTTTCGCGCATTTGCTGAAGGCGATTTCGAAGTTGCCCTTCAGTTTCAGCGGCTCTTGAAATGGAAGCTCTTTCGCGCACTTGCTGAAGGCGAGCTCCAAGTTGCTCTTCAGTTTCAGCGGCTCTTGAAGTGGAAGCTCTTTCGCGCATTTGCTGAAGGCGATTTCGAAGTTGCTCTTCAGTTTCAGCGGCTCTAGAAATGGAAGCTCTTTCGCGTACTTGCTGAAGGCGAGCTCCAAGCTGCTCTTCAGTTTCAGCGGATCTTGAAGTGGAAGCTCTTTCGCGCATTTGCTGAAGGCGATTTCGAAGTTGCTCTTCAGTTTCAGCGGCTCTAGAAATGGAAGCTCTTTCGCGTACTTGCTGAAGGCGAGCTCCAAGTTGCTCTTCAGTTTCAGTGGCTCTTGAAGTATAAGCTCTTTCGCGCATTTGCTGAAGGCGATTTCGAAGTTGCTCTTCAGTTTCAGCGGCTCTTGAAGTGGATGCTCTGTCGCGCATTTGCTGAAGCCGAAATTTACGTTGCTCTTCAGTTTCAGAGGATCTATATTCCCTCATATTCCTTGCTCCGGATGATTTTCTCCCACACGACGATTTTTTTGGTGGCATTGTCTAAACCGAAGACATATTAAATATAAGTAAATATTTAAATTGCGATTATGTAAGAAATGTTTATTGTAGAAGGGACATTTGCAATCGATTAAAAATTAAAAAAGAGAAAAGATGCAATTCATATGTTCATATGGAGTAAATGTCTCCCGAAAAGAACATTTGCAATAGATTGAAAGAGGAAATGTCGTTGAAACGCAATTAGTGTCATCACAAAATATATTTACATACATACCTATTGTGTTTGTTTCAAAATAATGTTTTCGTTAAATTTCCAGCCAACAATTTAGTGTCGAATTGTGTTTTTAGCTCCTCCTTTTCGGAAAACAACGAATGACTAACGGTGAAAAAACAATATATATGTACATAGTTTGATATTATTTTGGATAGTGGAATGACGTTATGGAGTTTAAACCTACCATTTTAATTCAATTCAAATTTGCAGCCAATTATTCAGTCTCGGATTACGTTTTTAACTTCTCTTTTTCGAATACGAAGAATGACTTTAATGGGGAAAACACAATATGATTTGATATACATATGTAAGTTCGGATAAGAAAATAATGTTAAGTGGTTTAAACTTACCAATTCAATTCAATTGCATAGCAATAATGTCAAAAGCAAACTTCGATTTGCGAAATTATAACAAAACTTAATTAATTAACGGTAACTAAGCGACTAAATATAGCTATTAATGACTTTAATTCGAACAGAAAAACGTTTATTTGATCGCTCACTTGTAGCGGATGGCAATGGTACAGTAGATGTAGTATAGGTACTTGGCTGTTAATTTTTATTTAAACCTATAGTTGTGAATTAAAACAGAATCTGAAACAGCAATGTTTATTTAATTTCCCGTTTTTAACTTGATGCCACCCATGGGACTAAAAAAAAAACTTTTCACACGCCTTCAACATACACACAAAGTGCAGTTAATTTGATTGTTAAACTGAACATGATAACATTGATAAATTGTGGCTTGAATATTTTGCTGCATTTGACAAAAATTTGGGAAAATAAAATGAAATTTGTTGTCCGAATCCCGTTTCCGATAAACAAAAGTTATTTGGAAAATGTTTTGGCAGACGCAATTGCACCAAATGCACCCGCTGTTCGTAGAGAGTATGATTTTTTTTGACTCGGTTCCATAAATCTGAAGCTTTCAACCTAGCGTTCAGCTTTTCTGCTGATGATGATCGAGATATATGTAAAGGGGAAGGTTTTTTGAAAATTACGGAATTCCAGAATTTTTGCTGATGTTTCAAACTGTTAAATACACTGGAACCATCCCTGGACCCTGAAATTTTGATATAAATTTGATAAGAATCCGTTGGGCGGTTTAGGAGTCCATACTGGACATATGTATATACATATATACATACATACATGCATCCATTTTATATATAGAAAAAACAAAAGAAAAAAAATTTATAAAAAAATTGAACCAACAGTTGTTAAAAGCCTGCATTTGTTTGTCCTTCACTCGATCAGCCATTCCGGAATTTTCGCTGATGTTTCAAACAGCTAAAAAATTTATGAAAAAAAATCAAAAATAAAAAAAAAAAGAAAATCATCCAAAAAATGTTAAAAGCCTGCATTTGTTTGTCCTTCACTCGATCAGCCATTCCGGAATTTTCGCTGATGTTTCAAACAGCTAAAAAAATTATGAAAATGTTAAAAGCCTGCATTTTATTTTTGTCTTCCACCTGATCGGAACCAAACCTTCACAGGAACCATCCCTGGACTTAACTATATTTACCCTGAAAATTTCATAAAGTTATATTGGGCGGTTTAAGAGTCCATAGACAACATACATACAAACATACAAACATACAAACATACAAACATACAAACATACAAACATACAAACATACAAACATACAAAAATACAAACATACAAACATACACACATCCATTTTTATATATATAGATTAAAGATGCGTCATCAAAATTTCCCTTCATAGCAATTTGCTTCATTACATATATTCTAAAAAAGTTTTATCAAACTTTTTCTTCCTAGACTGAAGTTCATTATACAAGAGGGCGCATCATTAAACTCGCTCTTTAGAGATTTTTTCAAACCATCCCAACTGCAAATACCGCTTTTCGTTTCAATTGCCAGTTTGGCAGCTCCTTTTAGTAAACGCCTCGCGTTCAAATATTTTTGTATGGGATTCCGTTTACACACTGTAGCTATGTCCTCAAAATCTTTTAACCAGAGAACCACATTTTTCCCAGATTCACCAGAAAGTGTATCTAACGATTCTTCAACGTCCTTAAAAACAAAATGATTGGATTCAGACATTTTTTCGGTAGCTTTAAAATTTTGTTCAACAATTTCTTCCTCTATTTCATCACCAACTTCTATCTGACTATCCGTTTCCTTTGTCTCCTTATCCGTTCCCTTTTTTGTAAGATCCTCCATAAAAAAAGTAATTGACACTCCTTCATTCAAAATAGCATTATATACTCTCTCTACCAATTCTGATTTTAAAATATATCGATATGATAGATTCTTTTCCTTTAAAATTGCTTGCAATTGTTTTGTAGTTAATATGTTTAAATCATCCATTCGGAAATTCAAACCTTCCTCCCCATCATCTATATACATATAATAAAATTGTAACGGGTCGATGTCTGTACATTGAAGATATAGATGCAAAACTAATATGGGGAGTCTCTATTAGACCCACAGAAGCCAAAACAACCGTTTTTAGAATTTTTGTCTGTCTGTCTGTCTGTCTGTCTGTCTGTCTGTCTGTCTGTCTGTCTGTCTGTATGTTTGTACGCGCATCACGCAAAAACTACTGCATGGAATTGAACGCGGTTTTCGCAGAATTATTGGTAGTACGCCAACTTAAAATATAGGCTACATTTTATCGCAGGAAAATATATAATTCTGGTTGTTTTTTTAATATTGCTGTAATCGAACGTTATTCAATGAACTTTACGCAAAATTAAAAGATTTTAAGGAAGTTAGCGTTTACATACATAATGGCGCTGGAAATCATAAAAAAAAACACCACACTTACCTACATATACATGAATAGAAATAAGTTAGTCGTTCTGAATAGAAGTTACATCAAAAACACCATAGATGGCGCTATTTACCACCATATAGACAATGTCTCATTCGGCGAAAGCAGAAATCGAAAAATAATGTTAGCATAAAGAACGGTGAACGAGCAATACTAACGCCCAGAACTGATGAAGCGGAGATGCCATAAATAGCAGTATCGGGGCGTATCATCGTTTTGAAAGTGGGCATTCCAATTAGGTATATTGCTTCAGAACTTAAATCTCCAACTTTGCCATTTAAACCGTTATGATACTTCGAAATATTATTATACAGAAACCAAAAATCTCACAGCTGTAGAGCTGGTAAGGTATGTAGTTTTCATACCACGCATACCCCCTATTTTGAACCGGTTGTGCAAAAACAAAAATATACTGAGATACCTACTTTATTCTTAAATCCACGCGTACGAAATAGCGGGCAAAAGCTAGTAACAAAAAAAAATATTGGGCTTGAAACTTGAAATTTTTTTTTCTTCTTAACCTTGTTTTGATTTTATTCGAGAAAAAAAAAAACAATTTACAAAATTATATGCGATAAAAAGCTTTTATTTGACAGACAAAAATGCCAAGTATTCGTTGCATGCGATAACTTTGTTCAAGCATATGACACAAGATCGTAAAATCAAATTTCTCTCAATTCAAGTCTAACTCAGCGCTTAATAGAAAATCGATCTTGGTTCAATAATAAATTAAATATTTAATGTAAGAGAAAAAGAAATATGAAACGATCTCACCAATTGTGTATGTGTGTGTATACTTCGTTAGCAAGTTATCTATCATTGGGCTTTTCTCTTATTTTGCTCTCTTTTTTTTCAACTTATGCACTCACTGTCACTGATCGCTTTAAATTGTTTGCTTTTTTTTTTCTATGCACTGATATGTACATATGTATCGCACAATTATCATTCTTTTAAGGCACTTAATATTTTTATTGCATGAACTTTCAGATTTTATTTTCAAGCTTAATTCGTAGCTTTTTATCTTTTTCGATCTTATCACTTTGTCACTATAATAACTTTTCGTTTTAAGTAGGTTTTCAATATCTTTAAATGCTTTTTTTTTAAAGACTTTAACAGTAAGTAGGTATTTTAAACTTCTGACACCAATTGTAGGGGGAGGGAAGGGAATAAATTAGAACACTAGAGTTTATTTAAGTTTCAATAGCTTTTTTTAATTCAATATACATAGGTATAGTTTTTTAGTTAATAATTTTAATGTAATTAAAGTTTTAATTAATGTAATTTAATTATGGAATCAAATTTAAAAAAAGAATAAATGTAAATCTAATTTAACCTTAATTTGACTTTGACTTAACTTTTCTAAGCTTGACTTTACTTTTCTTTTTCTTTGCTTGACTTTACTTTTCAGAGTGCAAGTATATTTCGTTAAGTTTTTTTTTTATCTACCTATAGTTTGTACATAAATTTTGTATATTCGAAATGGAATGATTTGGAAATATCATTTTACTTAAAATAGTAGTGAATGGTTTCAGTGTTGGATAGTTACGCGTAACTTTGAAATTTTAATTAGTTACACGTAACTAATGTAACTTATGTAACTAATGTAACTAAATATAACAAATTGTACCTTAATGTAACAAACTATAACTAATAGAATTTTTCAAATACGAAAACTCACATTTTATGTTAAATTGAAATTTAGAAGTTCTGTCCACAAACCCGATCGAATGACGATTGACTACACTGTTTTAGGGCAAAGCTGGATAATTGATATTGCCGTCGGGCCAGCTGCCAGCTGTGGCCACGGCAACCTGGCAGGGAGTACATTTTTAAATTACTATATTTCTGCAAAAAAAAATTTTAAATAATAAAACAAAATAGATCTCGTTTGATTTCCTTTGGGCGAATTCAGCATACAAAAATAAATCACAATAAACAAATATATATGCTCCAAGAATATAATATTTTATTAGATTTCCTTTTCATCAGGAACATATGTAGTTATTTCAATATGTATTCGTTGCCCTTGCTAATAAAAGAATTTTGTCAATAGTCGATTGGGATTCAGGATGAAATGTGATTTTTTGTATTTTTTATTATAAAGTTAGAGTTAGTTTTATTAAGTTACAGTTAGTTACATGTAGTTACATTAGTTACATTATAGTTACGCCAAAAATTAGTTACGCGTAACTAAACGTGTAACTTACTTCATGTAACCTTTGTATAAAAAATCTAGTGTATATATACAAAGGTCTGGATAAAAACCTTTTTTATTTACTATCCAAATGGGAGAGTTGTAAGGTCCTACACTTCTTCTTATAATTCCCTCATTAAGTAATCTGTTTATTTCTTTGTTTACAAAATCATTACAAGAGTGAGGGTATGGATATTGCCGACTCCATATTGGTGTATCTATTTTGATACGAATTCTTGCGCGAACATCGGTTCGAAATGGCAAGCTTGTATTTATTTCGGAGTGGCTTTTTTCTATGGTATTAATAAGAAATTCAGGATTATTTATATTGTTATTATTTTGTTCCTCTTCGGAGAATACACTTAAAGTTGAATGAAAAGCAACTGGTTCCAAATATTTTTCAACTTTTGAATCCTTTTCGGTTTCTGTATGAGTTAAGTTCCTTTCCAAGGTGGTATTTTTTTTATTCTTATTATTTTTAATAATTTCCCTTTCCAAGGTGGTATTTTTATTATTATTATTTTTAACTGTTTCCCTTTCCAATATATTATTTTTATTGTTATTATTTTTAATAATTTCCCTTTCCAAGGTGGTATTTTTATCTTTATTTTAACTTGCGATTATAGGTACTATAAGGCAAGTTATGCATTCGTCGAAAAAAAAAAAATTTGAGATACGTAACAATCAAACATGACATTACGATGATAGCGAAGACGAAAAAAGATGGTCTAAAAATTCTGTCCGTCTGTATGTCTGTCTGTCTGTCTGTCTGTTTGTATGTCTGTATGTATAGACACCTACAGCCCAAACGGGTAGGCCGAATTGCTTCAAACTTGGTATATAGACTTTTTTAGGTATTGTACAGAGGGGAAATTGAGAATTTTTTTTTTTAGCTCAAAAAATAACGGTACCTGCCATACAACCGTTACGTTAAAGCTTATTTTTCTCAAAAACGGCTCTAACGATTTCGAATTGAAAAATCAGTGTTGCTTTTTAGAAACGACTAGGCATATGGCTGAAAAAAAAAGTTTTAAAAAATGGCTAAGAACGGTACTTTCCATAGGACCGTTATTTTGCTTTCGACTATCTCGAAAACGACTCAACCGATTCTTTTGAAATTTCACACACATATAGCTGTAGGTAGCTCAATTTGTATACCAATATTTTTGAAAAATATTTTTTTGTATTTTTAAAAGAAAATTTTTTCAAAAAAAAATTTTTTTCGCAAAAACCGCTCCACAGATTTTTATAAATTTATTCTCATAAATTCAAATTTATCCAAGAAATAAAATAGCGTACTTTTTTTCAGCTCAAATTAGTTTAAGTATTTATTTAAGAATTTTGAAATTTTTTTTTTATTAAAATCTCAAGCCCCTATACCACTGTCACTCATAAGAGCAAGTTCGTGCGACCCAGTCGTGCATTTTATTTTTTATAATTTCCCTTTTCAAGGTGGTTTTTTATAATTTTTAATTGTTTCCCTTTCCAAGGTGGTATTTCTGTCATCAAATATTTTTTCTTTTTTCTTCCCATATTCTAAAAAACCCTCTTTTAGGTTTATAATCGCATTGATTTTTACTTGCTCTATAGGGCAAGTATTGGTTTCGTGCAGAAAAAATAAATCGAGGTTTTAATCAAACATGACATTACGATGATAGAGAAGCCCAAAATAGTGGTTTTCGCCATACCGTCCGTCGGTCTGCCTGTGCGGATGTGCGTATGTGCGGATGTGCGGATGTGCGTATGTGCGTCTGTGCGCTTTTTCACGTCATGCTACAGTCTAAACGGCTCGACGGATTTCCTTCAAACTTGATATATAGCAGTTTCAAGAAAAACGGTTGTCGAAATTTTTTTTATTTCGTCTTAGCCCGGCTCAAACTTGTACCTTTCAAGTAACGGTTTTTTTCAATTTGGATTTTCTGGAAAACGGCTCTAACGATTTTGATTAAACTAAAAATTTAGCAAACTTTAAGCATTTCTAACAAAACTGCTTTGTTTGTTTTTGGCTCAAATGGTCGTAACGAAAACCAGGTTTTAACGGCTTTTTTTCAAATAGCCATAAGTTCACAACGGCTTGATTGAATCGACTCAAATTTCGTTTGATATAGTTTTTCATCGTTTTCTATAGGATGGTTTAATAAATTTTTCCCTGAAGCCCTTCTAAACGGTGGCTTCCATACAACGAGCCGTTGAGTTTTAGCCAACTTTTTTTGGTTTTTTCTAATTTGCTCGAAAATGGCTCTAACGATTTTGATTAAAATTTGTGTGTTATATTTTTTTAGTGTTTTTAAGAGAACTGCGTTTTTAGTTTTTGGCTAAAAATGCAAATAACGGAGATCTGCTCTTAACGGCTTTTTTTCAAAAAATGGTCATAAGTTCGCAACGGCTTGATTGAATTGACTCAAACTTCGTTTGGCATCGTTTTTTATAGCGTTCTATAGGATGGCTTTGTAAATTTTTCAGTGAAGCCTTTCTAAATGGTCGCTCCCATACAACGAGCCGTTCAGTTTTAGACAATTTTTTTAGGTTTTTTCTAATTTGCTCAAAAATGGCTCTAACGATTTTGATTAAATTTGGTGTAATATATTCTTTTAGTGTTCTTAAGAGAACTGCGTTTTTAGTTTTTGCCAAAAAATGCTAATAACGGAGATCTGATCTTAACGTCTTTTTTTTCAAATGGCCATAAGTTGTCAACGGTTGTATCGAATTCAAACCAACTTTGTTTGGTAAAGTTCCTTACAGCTTCCTATCAGATGACGTTGATTTTTTTTCAGTTTCTCTTTTTTAAATGGTGGCTCCTATAAAAAGAGCCACTAGATTTGGGCCAATTTTTTCATTTTTTCTAATTTACTCAAAAAAGGCTCCCCCGATTTTTATGAAACTTTGTATGTAACATACATAGAATACTAAACAAAACTGCATTTTTAGTTTTTGGCTATACATGATAATAGTGGAAATAGCTTTTAACAGTATTATTAATTTGGCCATAAGTGGACATTTGTATCATTTATAACACCCAAAAGATAACGTCTTAATTTTAAATATTAAAGGTTTCTTAACGTTAGCTTCCGTATATCGGTTTTCCCAGTTTCAGTCGAATTTTTTTAGGTTTTACCAAATTTTTCAAAAATGAGTTGTTCTCATTGATCGAAAAGTTTGTTTTCATCGTACTATTGCACCCACAGAGCAAGTACGTGCGACCCAGTCGTGCATTTTATTTTTAATAAATTAAAGCCTACCAAAAGATCGGATTCTAAGTTATCGATCTCGTAAAAAAATTGTTCAATACCAAAGATTTGGCAAATGTGATAGTATTTAATTATGGAAAACCCGTTAACGGCTTTAACTCTTTTATGATTTGTTAGTTCTATTTTGTTGGGAAATACACCTGTTTTTATATAACATGCGGTGGCCCCAGAATCTATTAATATTTTTAATTCTCTTTTTGTGTCTCTGTCGACCTTATAAAGGCAGGGCAGTCCGACTGCCCCTGGTCTTCTAAAAAATTACTTTCGGTTATATTCTTGATTCTTTGTGTTTTAGGTTTGGGTTGATTGGACTGGGTGCTATTTTTGTGCCTTTCTTGAAAAAGTCTTCTTTGTTCCGATTGGAACTGATTTGGATAAAGACCAGAATTATTTTGATTATTCCTCTGATTTTGAGGATGGTTAAAATTTGTTGGTTGATAATGCATCTGAAGAGAAGGATCAACTTCCATTGGTTCTGGTGGAGTGTGAACCAAAATTGAAAGGTCTTGTGTTAGGTTCCCGTTTGGGATATCTTAGCATATTTTTATTATGATAATTTTTTTACGGCCAGAAAATTCCGGAAGGGACTTTATTATAACAAGCGATTCGTCGCACTTTATTTTTTCGTCGATTTTTTGAGTTTCGTACTCAACGACTTCAGAGTCTTTCGACTTCAATTGTTGTGTAAATTTATCGATATCATTTATCAAAGGTGCCGTTGTATTGGCAATAAGTTGAGTTATTAACTCAAGGGTCGATTCGTTTGCCATTTTGTGAGAAGAAAGATTTAATTCGTACAATTTTTTTGTTAATTCCTCCAGATTCATACAAATTTTTTTTTTAAAGAACGACTATCTGTTTTTTTAATTTAATGTTACTTTTAAGTATTTTTGAATATATATATTTTTTATTATATAATTAAATATATGTTTTAATATATATGTATAGTAGACTTTAATTACTTACAAAAGCATTTTTATAAAAATTTTCTATGTTTCTTGTGGCGTGATGTTTAGTCCTCTAGTTTGATGTGTTGGTTTACGACATAAATATTGGTTATATTCTCGTTCAGCACAGAAGGTGGCTTCTTTCCGTTTTCATTTTTTGTAAATGTTGATTTTGTTTTATAAAATTTATTCACAAATTATAGTTATGTAATTTTGGAATATAAAGCACTACACAAAGTGTAAACAACGTTTATAAATGCAACGTATTAAATATTAACGTTTAAATAATAAACTACATATGTTTATAGGTATTTCGTATTTTGAAATAGAATAATTATTTTTGTTTTTGTAGATTTCACGGTTTTAAATCACTATTTTTACTTCAACAGAAATCCTTGTGTTTAATTTATTTCACTCTTAAATTAATTTGCACTCTGTCTTTAAAAAGACTTAACTGGGAATTTTTCCTTTTTTTTTTTTTATCAGGCAAATAATATTTCACTGACTTGGGTATATAAACCTTTTACAGTCATATTTTGCACTTTCATAAAAATTATATGGTTAATTTCTTTTTCTTTAGAGTTCAATCACGTTGGGCGCCAGTTAGTTCACTTCGTCCGATTTTAATTAAAAAAATATTTTTTGTTTCTTTTTTACTTATTTTTTTGCTTAAACTTTATTTCAAAAATTTAATTTACGGTACTCAGTACCGGAGTCGACCGGTTACAATCAGTGGTGGCTTAAGACTAACTTTTAATTTTAAAAGAAGTTCGGGAAGCAGTATCTTTATTTGATTATGTTGGCGACATCGCCCACACAAGGGATGCACTTATATGTTATATCAAATGCATTAGTATCAAGTTGCTTTTGCAACGAAATATTGTTATCATTTGTATTGAACACTTATGCTGGGTAGCATTTAGTGTTGAAAGGAAATGGATTGTTGCTTTTGCAACAAAGTATTTAAGGAGGATCAATTATCGCTTTTGCAAAAAAGTATTTAAAAAGTATGGATGCTTTTATGGAGTTTTTATCTGTGAAACAGATATATCTAAGTGGGTGGCATAAGTTAAGATCAATTGTTGCTTTTGCAACGAAATGTTCAAAAAGAAAAGAATCCAAAAAGGGATTTATGGATGAATTTTAAAGGTTGTATCTGTGAAACAGATATCAAAGTGGGTGGCATAACTTGCATCGAAACATTGTCATCTGAAACTTCCTCAAATCCGTAGAATTTTTGCAGCAACATGTGAACATTAGCCTTTGAAGTCTGTTCGTAAACCGCTTTTAGTTTAACCTACATTTGCATGGCCATTTTTCAATTGATGATGTGGTGAAGGGGAATAGAACCGCCGCTGGTTGCAATAATCTGTTGAGCTTTGCTTTCAGATTTCTTCCAAGTCAAGAGCCGCCTATTAAAATCTGACTTTTGATGGGATAATCTGATTCGCCATCCGCATCGACATATTCAAACAGTCCAGATGCATTGAGCAAAATGGAGGCTTGAAATTTCCATACGGAATACTGATCCGCAGTTTGCAGTTGCTCTATTTTAAATGTATTTATTTCTATAATTCCCGACTCTCGTTTTTATTAACTTTGCTATGCAACAAAAAAAAAATATCTACCAAAGGTTAGGTATGCGTAGCAAAAATAAATAAAATTTTATTTAACTAAGCCTTGAATTTTTTTTTTATTAAACCGCGTGATGTGGGCGCATAACCTTTTGACATATCAGCTTCTAAATAAAAACGACCGACTTGGAGAAAGAACACTATGCAACTGAACTTTAATATTATGTAATATGGTAATACAAAATGAAAGCTTAAAACTAAGTGAACAATATTTCCAGTGAATGCGTTGGCAAATTAAAGTATTCATATTAGCTATTGCAGTTCATTATTTTCAACAGAAATCGAAGTTGAAGAAAAAATATAATTTTTATTTTATTTTATTTGAGTGCAAGATTTTAGTTTAAAAATGTTTACTTTTTTTCTTTTTTTGATATACATCAATATTTTCATATATTTGTTCCATTTTTAAGATTCGAATATGTCTATCACTTGTGACTGTGCCGTTGGGGTACCAACAGGTCCAACTCTTGCATCAACATGTGGTGGCAGTCCATTTATTCTTTTTATGGGACTGTTGGAGGTCTTCCTTCGTTCACAGTGTGATCTTGAAGATCCATGCGGAAGAGCAAGTGCTAGGGTAAGTAAAATTTAATTGAAAGTTTTTATTTAAATCTTGATTTGTTATGACGTGCTATTATTTTTACTTGCGATTATAGGTACTATAAGGCAAGTTATGCATTCGTCGAAAAAAAAAGTTTTGAGATAACAATCAAACATGGCATTACGATGATAACGAAGACGAAAAAAGATGGTCTAAAAATTCTGTCCGTCTGTATGTCTGTTTGTCTGTCTGTCTGTCTGTATGTAGATTAGATTTAGATTAGATTAAATAATTTTATTTGCAGAAAATATAAAATATAAAAGTTTGGTTTTCATTTCATTAAAATTAAATTGAATGACAATAACTTTTTAAGTTGCCTGTCAGGTTAAAGTGTTAACTATAATAAATTTATTGAAACTTAGCGATGGAATTATATTTTTATGAAAATTCATTTATAATAAGATTTCGATATCTAAGAGCGTTTCTTAAGAAATTGTATAGTTGGGTGTAATTTTGACCGTTGAGGATATTGAGGAACTGGTCACGGTTAAGATTTTCACTTCCAAGGAACTGTCTCCTGTGTGCTCGAAAACAAGGGCACACTCCTACAAAGTGGTATGTATTTTCAGTAGCATCAAGGTTGCAGATCGTACAAATGCCTACCGAGTGTCTTCTGAATGCCCTGGCATTGAGATTGAGCAATCCGCACCTAGACTTTAACACCATACTTATCATCTCGCGTGAGTAACTGTCTTCGAAGTAGTTTGGTACTTCTGCATATTCCAGGTTACAATACTCGTCGTGGAAACGTGATTGTTTCGCTCTATTTGTGTGTTCTGTCCAATGTCTTTCTATGAGTTTATTGCAAGTTTCTGTGTGCAATGTCCTCCACTCAGACTTTGTAACCCAGTCAAACTCAATGTCGAGTTCATTAAAAAGATTTGACCATTCATTGGCCCAGTAGATCTGTTTTCTCACGATGATATCCGAAAGTTTTCTCGGTAATCTGTTTTCGGGGAGGGTGCTTACTCTTTGAATGTATTTGAAATGGAGTTTGAGTGTTTCAAGGAATGCTTTTGGAAGTCCTGTTTCTAAGTTGATCACGTAATTTGGTGTGTTACTTGGTAGGGAGAAACATCTTTTGATGAAGAACCTTTGTAATTTTTCGACTTCATCATGTTCAGAATAACCCCAAACTTGGGCACAGTAGTTCATTACAGATTTTGAAGCTGCTTCATATATCTTATACTTGGCTGAGTGCTGTATATTTTTGTTTTTCATAAAGTTCGACCAGGTGGCGTTTATTGAGTTTTTGGACATTGCAAGTCTCTGCGTGAGATGTTCTGTCCACGACATATTGTAAGTAAGTGCTACTCCTAGGTACTTGTATTTATTAGATATTTTAATTTCGCTACTATTAAAATTCCATTTTTCTTCGGCTGCACGTCGTCCACCGTTTCGAAAAATCACTATTTCTGATTTTCCTAAATTTACAAGCAGATTCCATTTTGTGCAATAATTTGCGAAGCTATTTATCATTGCTTGTAAAGAAGATGGATTGTCAGATAGTAGAACAATATCGTCTGCATAAAGTAAGACTTTTACTGACACATCTTCAACAGTTACTATACCCGGAAGTTCGAGGTCAACGTCATTCAAAAACAGGATGAATAACAGAGCGCTGAGAACGCATCCCTGTTTTACACCTCGATTGATAGGAAAAAAGTCACTAATATGTGTTCCATTCCATACAGTTGCAGTGTTGTTGTGATATAGAGCCTTTAGTATTGAAAGCATTTTTGTAGATATTCCCATAAGCTTCAGTTTGTGGAACAATGCATTTCTGTTTATATTGTCGAAGGCAGCTTTTAAATCTATGAAAACGCATAAGGCTTCTTTTTTTGATTGAGTTGTAATTTTATAAGGCAGTAAAGATTGAATATTTGGTCCACAGTTGAATAGTTTTGCCTGTATGCAGCTTGGAATTCTTTCAAAATTTGATTTTCTTCGACCCATCGATTGAGTCGGTTCAAAAGGACAGTTGTGAACAGCTTGTATATAGTATCCATAAAGGACAGACCGCGGTAGTTGACTACATCGTTGGGGTTCCCTTTTTTAAAAAGAGGAAACATTATTGATTTTTTGAAAGAGTCCGGAATCGTTCCTGTATTAAATATGTCACAAAAAAGTCGGTGAATCTCTTGAATTAAGCTTGGTGGAGCATTTTTATAGAATTCGAAAGGAATACCATCGATGCCGGGGGCTTTGTTATTGTTTGCCAATGCTATAGCTGATTGGACTTCTTCCATTTTAATGTCTTCATCAAGAAAACTTATATGGACATCTATTGTATCTAAGGTGTACCCGGATAATTCTTCTGCAGATGTTGGATTGAGAAGATTTTGAAAGTGTGTTCTAAACTCAAATGATGTTATATCTGTCTTCCTATTGTAAGTGTTACCGCGCATTATCTTAGCGAGTTTCCACCAATCACTTGTTCCTTTGACTAATGCTAATTGACTTGCAATATTTGAGTAGTAATTTCGTTGTTTCATCATGCATAACGCTTTGTATTTTTTGGTCGACTCGCGGTAGTACTTCCTGAAAACGTCGATGTTGTATTTTCTATACATTTTAAGGTTTTTCAACACATTCTTTCTAGCATAAAAACAAGCTGTATCGAACCATGGTTTCTTGGGGACGAAATTAGGATTAGGTCGATTAGATTCTCCATTAGCGCTGAATATACATTCTTTAATTGCAAGACAAAGGTCTTCTCCTGTGTTGGCACCGGCAATTTTGTGAGGTATGTATCTTTCTAGACTGCATTTGTATGTGTTTTTTTGGTTATCGCGCCACTTAAGTCTTGGTAAAAGTTTCATAGGTTTGTCGACCGTTGGAACTCTTTGTGTGGCAAGACTTACTATGAGGGGCATATGATCAGAGAAAGTTTCACAACCAATCCTAAAGTCATTGCGTCAACAGAATAATATGATGGACAGCAGTAGTCAATGACCGAAGACCCTCTGCTGCTCACAAATGTAAATTCACCTGTACTATCACCATATCCTCTTCCGTTCAAAATGAATGCTCCGATTCCTTCCAAGAATTCTGTAAACGCGCTCGAGTTTCGATCACAACAATTATCTTTTGAAGTTCTGATTGCAGAAACTATATTTTCATTACTAAGTTGAATATCTACACTCCCTTGACTACCAGTTCTCACATTTAAATCGCCGACTAGAATAAAATTATTCTGATCTGTTTCATCAAAAAAAGTAATAAGTTTCTCAAAGTCGCTACTCCAATGGTTGCAGTTGATGTACGCAGGAATAAGGTTTATAAAAGCTCCTCCAAAATGTCCTCTAAGAAAAACAGTGTCACCGTGTTTGTTAAAGTTGAGTTGATAAACTCGTTCTAGGCATTTTTTGTACCCGTATAAACAGCCGCCACTAGCTCTTCCTCGTGTTTGTAGTTGTGTTCTTGTTGCTGGAATCCATTCAAGTTTATATCCCGGGAAGTATTTTTCGTATTTTAATATGTTTTCAGTTGTTACAAAAGTTTCGTATAAAAAAAATATTTCAAAATTATTAATATATTTAAAAAAGTTACAAAATAAAGTTTTATTTCCAAGACCAGCAATATTGAAAGATAAAACCTGACAGGCTTCTAATTGTTAAACGTGATTTAGGGAGCCGTTTGAACCTGGAATATTTTTGTTGCGTTCATTTAAAATAGTATTATAATTACATTCTGTTTTGCTTAATAAACTAACAATATATTCTCTATCTACGTCACTAAAAGCTGTGATGATTCCTTCGGGGCTGCATTTGTAACGGTGACCATTGATTTCAATTGCCCAGCGCTTGATTTCGACCTTTAGGTTGGGGATTGTTTTTAAAGATTTTTTGATTTGTCGTAGGTGGTACTTCTCCTTTCTCTCGTTGTATGTAAGGTCTCTGTTGATGAATATTTTGGAGTTTCTCAAGTTCCTTGATGCCAATAATACCGAGTTAACGTCATTTATATTTCCAAACTCGAAAACAAATGCGGACGAGTTCTTATTTGGTTGGCCGATTTTTTTAGTGTTGGTTGTCGTAACGCATACATTAAGGGTTGAACTACAGATTTGGTCGAATTGTTGTTTTGCTTCTTGAGGGTTTGTCGCAGTTAATCCGTTAACAACAATATTTAGCCTTTTGGTAAATTTCTCAAAATCTTCAATTTTTCGGTTTAATGAATTTTCGTTTGCTTTAAGTTTTGTGATTTCGGATTTAAGAGACTCGTTTTCGACTTGTAAAGCGATAACATCGTTCTTGATGGTGTTAATGTCATCTTTTGTTGCTATGTTTGCTAGTTTTGAGTCGAATAATTCATTCATTTTTGGAATTAAAGTGTTCATAAGAGTGGTCATTGAATTTTCTCCCATAGTGCAAGTTTTTTTACAATTTAAAGATTTATCAGAGTCTGGTGAAGTTTCTCTAAAAGACCTTTTTGGTTTTATAATTTCCATCCGTTGTACCACTGTAGAACAAAAGTTTGGTTGTCGTTTTTGCTAATAAGCTTTTAGTCCTGTGGTGAAAATCAAAATGGTTGTTGTCTTCGAAACCAAATTCGATCAAGTGAGCTTTTATGAGGTGAAATTCAAGAGGGGTTTTTGTAAGCTTTTTTGGTGTGAAAAGAATACTACTACGCTTAATGTGTGGGAGTACCGTGTAATTGTTTTCTACTTAAAGTTGTGTGTACTCACATTCACAATTATAGAAAGGTAATATGTATTATTATGTCCCGCTTTAAATTCTGAGTGAGTATGATGATGCTGCACTTTCTCAGAGAAAAGGTGAATTTCGGTTGTTGGTGCACAAACAATGAAATCTCTCACATTTCAACCAAGCTCGTCAAACAGGAAAAATTAAAGAAAAATTAAAGAAAAAATTAAATTTCCTTTTTAAACGTAAATCACAGAATCCAAGATCCGTCAACGAGCTCACAATATCGAAAATTGATTCCGAATCACTTTATATCTCAAACTTAACGCTTCTACAGTTCTTTTATGATCTTTTTGCAATGTACAATAAGGAGCTATACCAAAACACATCCGATCGCTAAGCTTACACTCGACGTCTGTATGTATAGAGACCCACAGCCCAAACGGGTTGGTGGAATTGCTTCAAACTTATTATATAGACTTTTTTAGGTACCTATTGTACAGAGGGGAAATTGGAATTTTTTTTTAGCTCAAAAGATAATGGTATGCCTGCCATACAACCGTTACGTTAAAGCTTATTTTTCTCAAAAACGGCTCTTACGATTTCTATTTAAAAAAATCAGTGTTGCTTTTTAGGTACGACCAATCATATGGCTGAAAAAAAAGTTCAAAAAAATGGCTAAGAACGGTACTTTCCATAGGACCGTTTTTTTTTTGCTTTCGACTAACTCGAAAACGACTCGACCGATTCTTTCGAAATTTCACACACATATAGCTGTAGTTTGCTCAATTTGTATTGCATACCAATATTTTTGAAAAATATTTTTTTTTATTTTTAAAAGCATTTAAAAAAAAATTAAAAAATTAATATTTTTTTAAAACTGTTTATTAATTTTTTTTCTAAACATTTTTAAAAAATGTATTTGCTGAATACCTATAAACTGGCGTTTTTGAATTTTTTAAAAAAAAATTTGTCAAAAAGATTTTCAAAAAAACTTTTTTTCTCAAAAACCGCTTCACAGATTTTTATAAATTTATTGTACTTTTTTTTCATCTGAAATTAGTTTAAGTATTTATTTAAGAATTTTGAAAATTTTATTTTTATCAAAATCTCAAGCCGCTAAACCACTGTCACACATTCGAGCAAGTTCGTGCGAGCCAGTCGTGCATTTTATTTCTAATTCAATAGCAAAAAATTTGTAAATATGTAAGTTAGTGCATTTATTGAGGCACTAGCCTTTACCCGCGGCTTCGTCCACATTTCAGCTGATCAAGAAGTAGCCTGTTGCCTGACGAGCCGTCTCTCATAATCTAGCTACTTTTATAGCCCGCGCTATATTATACCATACATTTCACAGGGATAAAAAGTAGCCTAGCTTAGTGCTATTCCAGACTATAATCTATCTCTGTGCTTAATTTCATTCAGATCCGTTCAGCCATTCTGTCGTGATCTCAAAAATTAAAACAAATCTATCCCACAAGAACCATACATTTTACTGGTTAAAAAAGAAGCATATGTGCTATTCCAGACTTAAATCTATCCTGTGCCAAATTTCATCCAGATCCGTTCAGCCGTTCTGGCGTTTTTGAGTAACAAACAGCCAAACATCGAAACCTTTACATTAATTATATTAGTAGGATCATCAGAAATAACAAAAAAAATATGCTTCATTGTTAAACGGAATGAATTAGCAATGATAAACATACTTAAATATTTCGTAAATATAAATTACTTTACCCGAAAAATAAGTGAAAATTAATTGAAAAACGAAATGTGCACCTTCAGCAATACCTGTTCAAAATTGTTTATTTTTCTTTTTTTCTAAACTTTAACTTAGCAACTATGGACAAACCTGCAGATCTAAGTGCCAAATTCGACCCAGTAGTTTCCAATTTTAATGTACCTGCAGTGCCATCTGTTAAATATTTTCGGACCTTCTTTTTTCCTTAACCTTCACGTTTCAATAACAAACAAACCCATAGAAGGAAGTAGTTTTCAAGTTTTAAGCGGTGGAACCTTTTTAGTAATACATTGTTATATATTTATATAGATTTGTAAATCAGTACATTTTTCTTCTTAAAACAAAACTTAAGTTTATCTATTGGTCGACTTAAAGATATGTCTGACTTGAGCAACTAGTCTTGCAAAAAAAAATGCTTGCAACATTTTATTAATTAAATTCATAAATTACATAATTTTACTTATTATTATTTTATTGTGTACACTTGCTCCCGGCGTTCAGTCTCAACTTTGCTTCAAAAGCGTCTTAACTTATGACTAGAACTTAAAACTAATAAAAACTAAAAGGGTCAAATTTTCAGTTACTTAAATTTTTCTGATAGAGGCTAGGATTAATCTTGAAAACAATTTTCAAGCTTAAAATTTCTTAAACACTACACACCAAATGGTTTTAAGAATGTAAGTTTGGCTTGAAGTTATACAATCGTAATAAGAACATAAAGAAAATGATCATTACTTTGAGCAATTAGGAAACTTACATATAGCAAGGTTCACAGTATATGCAAGTCTTGTCCCAAAAGCAGCTAATGGTTTTGCGAATATAAATTGCTAAATAAGCACTATCACTTTAAATTTTCTTAAAAAAAACAGTTAGCTTAATATTGTCGTGAATTTGATTTGATTTGATTTCTTTATTTTCTTTTCTTCTTCTATTACATTGAAAAAATAACCTTAAAAAATTCAAGCACAATAATTGTTAGCCTACATTATAACTTAAATTTTTTTTTTTTTTAGTAGTAAAATATCTATATAATTATAAAGTGTTTTTCATTTATGTGGAAGAAAAGGAAGGTACAATCTGTTATCGTACGATAAGAGTCGAAAGTACCCAACAAAAAATATAGTGTACTAAGAATTGCAAATTCATTAAGAGGTGTTGTGGGGTATGATGTCGAAAGGGAAGGAATTAAAGGTAAAAGGTAGAAAAAACAAAACAAAAGCTTTTATGTTCAAGGGAAAATTATGTGTTAAAATTAATTAAACTATAATCCTGATAATGTTATGGACTTCATCAAAATCGAAGTCAAAGAGCCATTTTTTAACATTTTTATTGAATAGATGAGCTGAACGAATGCATCGCATGTTAAACGGTAAGGTATTATAAAGCCTAGGTGCTACTGATGTATAGAAGTTCAAAAAAAGATGAGTATTGTGCACTGGTATGATAGAAACATTTCTATCGTTGCTGCGTAATGCATAAGCTGGCGTATTGTGACTTAAGAGATATCCACTTCTTAAGAAAAATATTTTTAAAACTTTATAATAATAAAGATGTTTAAGTGGGAGGATACCAGAGCTGACGAACAACGGAAAACTGTGTTCATTTTTCTTTCTCATCCAGATGGTTCTTAAAATATGCTTTTGGGTAACTAATAGTGGTTGTAAATTGTTTTTATATGTACCACCCCAACATATTATACCGTATTGCAATTTGGATTGAACTAGTCCATAATAAATTATTTCCATAAGATTTCTACAACAAAGTTTTCTCAAGTGAAACATGATATAAGTAGTTGATAACAAATATTTTTTAAGTGCTAAGGTGTGAATTTTCCAGTTTACATTGCTATCAATAGTTACGCCAAGATATTTATATTCAGTAACTAACTCAATCCTAAAACACAGTGGTGAACAATAATTATCTAAAGCATTAGGTGTAACATCAATAGATGCACAACAAGATTCACTACTTAGTGGAATTTTTTTGCAGTCAAAACTATGCTGAATAAGAATTGGTGGATTAATATCGATAGCGAATGATTTAAAAAACATTACTCTTGTTTTCTCACTAATAACAAGCTTATGAATTCCGAACCAATGTCTAAATAACTCTAAGTCATGATTTATATCTGTAACCATTTCAAGTACAGTAGGACTAGAATAAACACAAGCTATGTCATCAGCGAAACCACACACTTTTCCTTTTAAATTAAGACTAAATATGCTATTAATATAAACAAGGAATAAGATTGGACCAAGGACTGAACCTTGGGGGACTCCTATATCAATATTTTTGACTTCACTGTATGCATTACATATTTTGACCATTTGTTTTCTATCTTTTAAATAAGAAGAAAACCAATCCAGCATAAAACCTCTGAAACCAGCTTTCTCTAACTTTCTTAATAAAATCTCATGGTCTACTGTGTCGAAGGCTTTTTTGATATCTATATATAGAGCGGCAGTATACTTTTTTTGGTCTAGGCTTTCATATATATAACTACAGTGGATTAATAGTGCATCTTCAGTAGATTTTCCAGCTCTAAAACCGTACTGTTTTGCGCTGAAGTAAGACGACCGCTCAAGATAGTTTATTATTCTGTTCTTCACAGCTTTTTCAAATATCTTAGAGAAAACTGGTAATAAAGAAATAGGTCTATAATTATTAATACATTTTTTGTCCCCTTTTTTAAAAATAGGAATAACTTCAGCTATTTTTAAGCTTTTTGGGAAAACACCTTGAAATATACTTTTGTTAAATAAAAGCGATAATGTATCTACTATATTAAAGCAGACTTTTTTGATAAAATAATTAGAAAAACTATTAGATGTGGATGAATAGGAATAATCCAAAGCATGAATAATTCTATAGATTTCGAAAGAAGATATAGGTTCGAAGAAAAAAGTTTGTGATCGAAAAGTTTCTTTGAAACAAAGTTCAGAACAATTTACTGTAGAGCTGTTAATTCCTGCATTTGCTATTGTATCTACAGGTATTTTAATAAAATAATCATTGAAGATTTTAGCCATTTCAGAGTGACAATTAATTAATTTGGAGTCTAAAGTGAGATAAGAAGGTATATTAGAATATTTGTTTTTATTAAATAATTCATTAACTATACCCCATTCTTTTCTCAAATCTCCTTTGGCTTTATGGAACTTATCCATATAAAAATTTTCTTTAATTATTGGAATTTCATGCCTTATTTCTTTACATAGATTACTATAGTTTTCATGGTAAATAGCAGAATTTGGGTGTTTCTTACATTTAACCCTTAGTTTATTTTTAGAATCAATTTTATTCAATAGATAATTAGACATCCAGGGCTTTAGCCTTTTTAAATTGCCTTTTTTGTTCTCTAAAACTACCGAACTTTCGTCCACATAATATTTCAAAAAGGATACAAATTTGTCAAAAGCAATGGAAGGATCAGGATCACTGTAAGAACTTGACCAGTTTTCAAATAGCAATAAGGAATTGAGATGTTCAAAGTTTGTTACGGTAGTTTGTCTATTCAAGACCTGATTTCTTATTTTGATTTGGTTGTTATCTTTAAAATTGAAAAAAAGACACGTCATATGATGATCGGAGATCTTAAGATCACATACTGAACTAGTGAGGGTTAAGTTAGTTTTCAAATCTATTCTAGCTAGTATATGGTCAATGCAAGTTTTATATGAACAAGTTATCCTGGTTGGTACATTAATGCAAGATATAAGACCATTACCTGACATTAAAGACTTGTAATTTTCAACCACTGAAGTTTCAGATAGGATATCTATATTTATGTCACCCAAAATAAATAAGTGTTTAGCGTAGTTATTATTCAGCAATGAATTTAGTTCCTCAATAAAAATATCTTCATTAACATTATTAAATCTGTAGAAACACAAAAAGACCAGCTTAACAGAATTACAGACTACAGTTATACCAATCATATCAGAGCTTTCTAGATCTGTGCTATAACAATCAGAGTTTAAACTGTCTATTATAAATACAGCAGTACCACCTGCAGCATAAGTATTGTTACACCTTGTATAAAAAGAATAACCGGGAATGTTAAAAAAATCTTTTTCATGCTCATATATCCAAATTTCAGTCAGAAAAATTAATTTCGGCTTATTGACGAAGGATTCCAAGTGAGTTAATAACAAATCAAAATTTTTTCGAAGACTTCTAATATTTTGTTGAATTATAAAAAAACTATCATTATAATCTTCAGAATGAAAAACACTTTTACATAACTCTTTATCAAAACAGCAAAAAGGAGTAACTAACGAATCAACATTTAAATCTGTTAGATACGATTTGACCATAGGTACTAAATAATTTTATTGAAATCATCAAAAGATGAAATGCGATGCGCGGTTTCTCCTTCTTGCTTCCTAATTAAAATAATTCCATTTTTTATCCAAAGATATTGATATTCTTTTTCATTTTTAATAATTTTAGCTCTATTAAACAAAATTCTATTAAAAGTAGTTAACGATTCATTTATAAAAACAGGTTTTCTGTCCAATATGTTATCAAATAAACTTGTATTGAGGTGTTTCTTTTTTTGATTAGACATAATATTCTGCTTACATTCGGTTCTTTTAAATTTAACACAAACGATATCCCTTTGTTTAGTTATTGCTGAAGAGGCGGTGTTGTTGTTGTTGTTACTAGCGTTCATTTTACCTTTTATTTTTTTAACATAACAATATTTAATGTCATCAGCTGTTATGTTTTCATCAATATTTTCTAACAGCTTTAGTGTCGAGGTCAATGCACTTTCTTTGTTGACGTTAGGTATACCTACAATGTCAATGCATTTATTCAGTATTTTTTGTTGCATAGAGTTGACTTGGTGCTGTAGTTCATCCACCTTTTTCAGCAAATTACTTTTGTCCTCTTCCAGTGTGCGAATGAGAGATAAAAAATTACAATTGATCTCCTTCAAAGAAATAATTTCATTATTCATTGCCATAATCTCTTTATGCACAACTTCAAGCGTGATATGAGTTGTGTTGTTGTTTTGAGTAGACAAGATAGCAGCTGGTTGCGATTGAGGTGACGAAGGCGGTTGCTGTGTGGCTGACGACGATGGCTGATGTGGTGAAGCTTTGGGTGGGGTTGGTGGTGGAGGCGGAGGTGTATTTCTAGATAGGTGTTTGGCAGTTTGCAGAGAGTCAGGTGTTGAATGTATGTTCCTCACTGGAGGTGGCGAGAGACGAAGTGAATCACGCCTTGCTTTACTACACGGTGGGCAACTATATTCAACATTGTTTCTTTTCATATTGTCTTTATCACTTGTTTTTAATTTTACACATTTCAAATGAAAAAGTATATTGCAATTATTACATTGAATTTTTGCAGCATTGCGCTCTGCTTTGATTCCACAAATACAAGACATTATTATTGAAATAGGAAAAAAATAATTGAAGAGAGAGTTCAAGAAACGATTATACCCCTACAACGTTCAAGAATCAACTGATTTAGTTGTGAAAGAAAAAAATCTACGTTTTAAAAAATCATACCAAGTAATGCTAACTTGATAGTGAAGTTATGGACTGCTTTCTAAAATTGGTTGTCTAATTAATATTAAAAAACGTGATCCATGCAGGGCCCAGGGCTGTTTGTGGGACCTGATGTAGATTGTTTCACTGTTCTGTAAAAGTTTCGCACCTCTTTTATGTAAAAACAGCTCTGCATCTCCTCGACGTGTTGCTGGTGTTCTTTTTCCTTCCTCCTGAGTAAGCGTTTCTCATCCTTGCTTTACTCACGAAAGAGATTACTGGACGATTAAGTATCTCTCTGGAGCCACGACTTGTGTGCCTCTGTTTTATGTTTGTTTGCATAAGCACATTCGGAGTCGAGGATTTTAATGTCATGTCTCTGGCACTGCTCATAGGTCTTAGCGAGGACCTCGTAGTAACTTTCTTTGGTAGCCTCGTCTTTCTCTTCCGTAGGGGCATGGGTGCTTATTAAGGTTAGGTGGTAAAGTTTCGCTTTAGTGCGGATTGGGGTCACTCTCTCGTTGATAAGCAGAGGACTTTTTGCCTTAGTCTTCCTCTGACAGCGAATCCGCACCCAAACAAGCGCGATCTCTCATCAAGGTGGCATTTCCAATAGTGTAAGTCACAGTCCTCTGTGATTTTCAGGCCGAGTCCATCCCATCACATCTCTTTTCTAGGACTGTTATATCAGCTTTGAGACTGGCGACGGTCTCTGCTAGGGGGGGTTGAACTACAAATAAAACTATTTTGATAACCAACGAAAGACAATCAAAAACATTTTTAAAAAAAATTTGCAAAAATTTGCCAGCCAAATTCAGGTTGGACCATAATGTGTTTGCGTTGTTGAAGTAGTTGCGCTTACATGATGGCAACTAAAATAGAACAACACAAACCTAACGAAAATGACCCTGAATTTACTGAAGATGTTGAAGGTCAATTTGCATACTAAGTTGAATTTTACTTGAATTTTTTATTCTATTTCAATTTCTTATTATATATTCAGCCCAAAGAAACAGCGATTAGCAAGAGTTATTCTGCGTTTGATTTCAGCGCTGATGTTGTTGCCTGTGCTTACGGCAGTACCCAGGTAGACAAATTTTTTGGCTACCTCGAAGTTATACCTATCAATGGTCACGTTCTGACCAAGTTGGTGGTGAGATAGGATTTTTGTTAATGAAAGCATATACTTCGACTTGTCTTCATTTATTTTCAGTCCCATTTCGCTTGCAGCTGACTACATAGTAGTGAATTCTCCGGTTACTGCTCGCTTTGTTCTTCCTATCACGTCAATGTCGTCCACCCAAGTAATTGTGTCGATTTATTAAAGATGGTGCCCGATGTGCTGGCATGGGTGTTTCGTATGACATTTCCCAGCACAAGGCTAAGGCAAACTAATTTTTTGTGGGTCGGGCAGATGGTACTGAGATTCCACTGATCGGGCGTTCTTTCCTCCGATCGTATTTTACAGATGAAATGGTGTATGCTCCTTACCAGGTTATCTCCAGCGTGCATAAAAATCTTAGCTTGTAACCCATCGCATGCAGCTGCTTTGTTCATCTTTAGTATGGTGATGGCTCATTTGATTTCATTTTGGTCAGGCGGATATAGCTCATGGTCGTCATCTAGATTAACTGGTATAAGTTGGTATGGGGTGAAATCTTGGCTGTCATCACCATTTAACAACTGGTTAAAGTAGTCGCTCCAGATGCCTAACATCGCCTGCGTTTCTTTTATGGTGTTCCCTCCTGATCTTTGCATGGCCCAGGGCGGCTTGTGAAACCTGATATAGACTGTTTCAGTCTTTTGTAGAAGTTTCGCACCTTTCCTGCTTTTCTGAACACACCGAGTTAAATATTTTAGTAGTTTTTGTGGTGTACGTACAGAATGAAGAGGATTGTACAGCAAAATCTTTGCCTTATACTTCTTTCTGGGGCATTTAAGAATGTCAGAACAAATAGTAATTCTATACGATAACACATCATGAACACAAAATATACAATCAGTTTTTCTCCTTTTTCTAATCTTTCTATCCCAATTTACGCAAAGCGTGTTCTATTTAATGGCATTCCGTTAAGATTTCAGTTTAGTTTTCTTATCATATACGGATAAAAGCCTTTTGTATACATTCTAAAATTAATTTGCATTGGAACTACATGTACACCATACAATAGCACAATACTCAGGTAAAGAATGTATCAATGACATATGTATTTGTAAATTGACTAAAGAGGGTAAGGATTCGAAAACACCAAGCCACTTCTTTTTAAAATTCTAAGTAAAGAGCTAGCTTTCACCACAACAAAATCAATGTGAATTGAAGAAAAGTGTTTTCTATCAGAAATAACACCTAAGTCATTAACTTCTGTTACTTGTTTAAGATAAAAGTTGGAGATTGAAAACTTAAACTGCACAGAAAGAAATAACTTTGTATACATTTCATTAAAGGCGAATATATTCCGAAAAGCTTTATTTTACCTAAGAGGAATGTGCGACAAAAAGTGTCAAAAGCTTTATTGAAATCGGTAAGGATTACATCCATTTGGCATCCTGGTTGAAGGAAGTCGAAAAGGAACTTGGTAAATGAAATTAAACTTGTAAAAATTGATCTGCCAGATATAAATCCATGCTGGTTCGTGGATATTTGTTCTTTATAATCAAAATAAATCTTATTAGTTGCAATATATTCGACTAATTTGTAGTTGAAGTGTATCGTGCCATGTCAAACTTAAGAATCCCTACTAAACTGATAGGCCTTATCAGGATGGCGTCAGAAAATGCTTGCTGTTCCGTCCAAGTTGGTAGGGACCCTACGCAGAGACAAGACACTAATAGAGAGAGGCAACTTCTACGGCAGCTCTCTTGGTTTGCGTATTTTGTTTTACACATGATTCTTTTTCTTTTTTAATTCCTATTCATTCTTTCTTTGTTTTAATTACTTTTAACGGTTGTTTTTTTTAGAGGTTGGTTTTTCGAATAGGGATAAAACTAAAATTTTGTGGTCAAATCGGGCAACTCTAATGTCATTAATGTTCAGTTTGGTTTGCCATTTCACCATGAACAGGCTGACAAATAATGGTTCAGTTCGCGAAGTTTACTGCAAGCAATTTTTTTCAGTGATAAGGCTCATTTTTGGTTGAATGGCTACGTCAACAGGCAAAATTGCTGCATTTGGAGTAAAGAGAATCTACATGAGGCCAGTGTCGGATTTTCATATTCGCCGCCATTAGGCTATTCAAACTTTACTGCCCTTACAAGTTTTTTAATGTTTTGCTTTGAAAATCAAAGAAAATTATTTGTTGGACACGAAGAGCTCAAAAACGTGCAAGCTTGGAGCTTGCAATTATTAAAAAGTTTCAAGATTATCCTGCAGGGCTTACCGCTTTTTTAATTATTTTTAGTTTTTTTAAGATAACTTTGACACTTTTCATTCAAACCATTTTTGTCCTTATATAAACAAAATTTGGACTCGTAAGAATTCAAAATTCAAAAAGCTCGATAATCCCAAGTGCATTTTCAAGCGCTTTGAGGCCGAAAATAGCGGGAAGCTTCAGTTATGGCCTGTGGGGCAATCGCTTTTCAAATATTTGTCAATGAGATTTGCAACTTTATGATTTGTGAATAATTGTCCACATTAGATACATCAGCTTATTCTCGTTATTAGCATGATCTTGCACTAAAGGTTCCTCTTGTTTTTTCCTTAACCTTGGTTTTTTCTAACCTAAGAAAAGCTCAATTAGCTACTACTTATAGGGATAAGGTATGCTTTAAAACAACTTACACAATACGAACACGTAAGGTTAAAATAGTTAAATGTTTTTATTTCACTTATAGTTTAAAAACAATAGGAAAAATATCCCTATCAATTTTTTTTTCATCCGGTTGATAACATATATTTACATATTTTACAAAAAATTACATTGCCTTTTTGCGCCATTTTAAATCCGCAAATCATCAATTACATCGTCGTATGAAATCCTGTTCATAAGCTCTGATTCTATGCATAAAAGAGCTAATGCGTTTAGTTTTTCTTGACTTAAAGTAGATCGAAGATAATTTTTTACCCGCTTTAAGCAAAAAAGCTTCTTTCACCTGAACAATTTATCGCTGGTGTACACAAAGCCATGCGAAGTACGATATTCAAATTTGGATAAATGCTCTCCAAATTCAGTTTTCGCTGGAACAAATATAGGCTTTTTAATGATTAAGAATCTGGTTTTATCAAAAGATTTTGAGAAGAAAGGTGGCATTGGAAGTGTGTGCAATCTTGAACCAAGTCAGTTTCTAAGTCATAAGAATACATTATTTCCAATAAAATGGCTTTTTCCTTCAAATTTGATATTAGCAACTCATTAATTTTGGTTAGGAATGAAAACTTTTCATTAAATCCGCTGTAGGCCTTCTGCCGTTTTTCTAACTCTGAAGCGAGGTTATCTATGAGGACGAGAAACGTGTTAACTCTGAAATTTTCAGTTGCAGTCATTGTTGTTTCTTCATCAGGTGTTTCATCAAACCTTTGTTTTCTTTTCGGTTGTCTTTTTCCAATTTCTTTACTATATTGCTTTGATACACTTAATTCCAACGCCTTTTCTTCGTAATGTTTGAAATTCTCCCGTTCAGCTACAAAAGTGAATTCGTAAAGATCGGCAACAGGTATCAAATCTACGGTGGTAGCCTGAACTTGAACATTCACTTTGTGTATTCTTTCCAAAAAGACATTCCATAAAACAACCATCACCGCCGTTTCCAGTTTTTCCAGATTCAAAAGTATTCCCGCTGCTCCGTGTACAATCATCCTTAATTGATTCCAAAGTTTTAAGAACTTTGTGATAATAATCTCCTTTCCCGATTTCACTCGTTAATTTGCGTTGTGTTGAGCTTACAAAAAAAAAAACATAAATATCCTAAAGCATCATGAAAAAACGACAAGCTTCTGTACACAATTCAACAGCCACGGTTACCACTAAATTCAAAGAGTGGGCAGAACAAGGCACGTAAAAGGCGAAAGGTGCTATATTTCCTATTTTGGCCTGCAAGCCATTGTACGTGCCAAACATATTAGCGGCATTGTCATGTGATTGCCCACGACAGTCTTCAATATTTATACCCAGTACTTGGAGTTCTGAAAAAATAGCAGAAAACATTTCTTCAGCTTTATGTCCTACTGACGGAAAAAACTTGAGAAATCTTTCACACGGTTCACCTGATTCCAAAATAATAGTGCTCAAAAAAATATATTTAATCTCAGAGGCAGTAGATTCTGAGTTAAAATTCAAAAGTAAGTCCTTTAGAATCTAAGATTTTAATTCATCAAATCTGCTAGCCAAAGGACACTTGGAAAAACATTTGTTCATAGCCTTATGCATAAACGCAATATTGGTGAAATATCCCCCGAATTCTCCGATAACAAAAGACTGCAATGCACTGAGATGGCTGTTAGTAATATGTCCAGTGATGATTTAAGCCGACTACTAGATGCAAAATTTGGCTACAAAATCTGATTTGGATGGGCTGGCGGACAAAATGGCGATTTTTAGTGAGAGGCAATCGGCCCTTGAACAAAAATATGCCGAGGTAGAAGAAAGATGTGTTAACCTCGAGATATAAATCGAACGCATGATTCAGAAGTCTAACGAAAAGAACATCGTACTACATTTGCCTAACGATGAGACTCTGGACCCTCTAAAACAGGCAAAGTAAGTTTGCAAAAACCTTGCTGAAGGAACGGAAAATACGGTTGAATCAATTCGTATCACTCATAGCAGAAACGATAATATGAATCACTGTATCGCCACGTTAAAGCACAGTTCGGATGTTATTAACATTTAAAGCCTCCGCTAAACTAAGAGGCACCGGAATTAGTGTACATAGAGACTACCCGAGTTCTGTACGAATCAAACGAGCGAAGTTAATTCAGCTCAAAAAATCACTAGCCATACAGTGCCCAGGAACGAAAGCACTTTTGAGAGACGATAGATTGCTTATTGAGGGAAAAACATTTACATGGAACACTGAACATGGACTCAAATGCGGAAAAGAGTGTGGAATTAATATTTTAAAACAATATTTCCTCATTTTAGATGTGACACCTTCAAAAGGGCTGTCAACTCTGACACAAGTCAACAGGTACGTCAAAACACCCCCTACAGACTGCGGCGCCATCTACATATTCAAAGCAAAGTCAACAAACTTTGAATTCTCCGGGGATGTTACAATCTCAAATAGCGAAAAATTAAAACATAGCCGTCTGTCAGTCGCATTGTCCCAATATACAATTATTAAATATTTTAAGCTACAACATAAATGGATTAAAAAGTAAATTACTATTTTCAAATTTTTTTTAACTTCGTAAGGATATATGATATATTTTTTTTTTTTTTTTTTTTTTAAACTTTTTTATTAAAAGAAAATTATGAATTATTTAGTGGTCACTTTAAGGACTACGAATTAAAATGGATTGAGGCAGTTAAAATAAAAAAGTTTGGACGAGCAAGTGGAGGTTGTAGGTATATATGGATTCAAAAAGATTTACAAGGATTTCATGAAATTTGAAAACACTGGAGGTTATAATGTTCTCAATGTAAACGTTTACAACAACTCCATATATTGTATGGTCCCCGCATACATAAACTGCAATCATTGGGAAGATGATTTCGACTCTCTTAGTGACTTCATTTGTAGCAAGCAGGCGAAAAATCTGATTTTGATTCTAGATCTTAACGCAAGGATAGGTGCTGAACAAGGTACTTATAAAGATAATGGACAGCAACTAGAAATTATGGAAGAACGAGCATCTTAAGACTCTAAAACGGACAGGAAGGGAAGAATTCTTTTGGATTTCGCGGAAACGTCTAATCTTATAATACTGAACGGAAGATCCCAAGGTGATCCCAAAGGAGAGTACACGTTCATAAGAGGAAATGCATGCTCTGTAATTAATTACTGTTTAGTTTCGGAATACTGGCTCTTTGAAGTTGCAGACTTCACAGTTCACACGAAGACATTTTCGGATCATATGCCAGTGTCAGTCAAGATGAAAATGAGAGATTTAAATCAAGAATTAGAAGACACTGAGCTTAGCTACCCCAGACTAAGATGGAGAAATAATACAAGGAGGCATACCAATCAGCGCTAAATTTGGAATTGTAAAACATGAAACAAAGGGATGAAGCATTTACGATCGAAAGTATACAAGATGTTATACGAAAAGTAGCACCCAGAATAACAACAAAAAATTCGTCAGTACGGGAAAAACAGGAATGGTTTGAAAGAAAATACAATTCTGCTTTCTTATGACAAGAGTACGCGAGAGCAAATACAAGTTTTGAGTCAATATGTGCAGCTAAGAAAAAGCAATATTATGAAGAAAAAGTCCAGGTGATAATAGGAACCAGGAACACTAAAGAATTTTGGAGAGCAGTTGGACACATTAATGGAACGAAGCTGAGCATTGGAATAAACATTCATATGAATGACCTTAAACTGCACTTCAACTCTCTTCTGAATTTGGAAAGGACTGCACTACCCTTTCATTACTGTGAAAATTATGTTGAAGATCAAAACATAGATCAGCCCTTCACATTATCAGAACTCAAAATAGTCCTTAACGAATTGAAGGAAGCCAAGGCTCCTGGAGAAGATCTCATTCCTCACGAATTCTATAAGAACTGCACCGTGGAGTTCGCCAGTTATCTTCTACAAATTTTTAATGATCTATACGAGAATGAAGAAATCCCACCAAGTTTTGACTCAGCTGTGATTCTTCCAATTTTTAAAAAAGGAGACCGAAATTTGGTTGAAAATTATAGGGGAATATCACTGCTGAACACTATTAGAAAGATTTTTGGGGGTATCTTGTTCAAGCGTCTAACGAATGGGGTTGACAAAAATTACCTACTTAGTGAATGCCGAGCAGGTTTTCGGCAAGGATACTCCACTGTTGACCAAATCTTTACACTTAGTACTCTCTTGGATATCAACCGATCACACTGTAGAAACATGTATGCCTATTTTGTAGATTTCAAGGCCGCATTCGATAGTGTGGATCGCGATTTAGTGTTTTTTAAACTAGGTGTCTTAGGAATACCCACCAAATTATTGAAAACTCTAAAAAAGTTGTACAAAAATTGTGCTGCTAAAGTTTGGGATGGTAACTCAATGTCAGAAATGTTTATTACTGCAACGGTACTCCGACAAGGATGCACATTGAGTACTCAGTAAAGGATCTCGGATCCTTAATAATAAAAAAATATATTTTTCGGGACCTTGGCACTGGTCCCAGATAAACACTTTAACTTCGTTTTTATAATCTTTACTTTATTTTCGTGCAACTGCACCGATCTAAGTCACAAATAACAATACCTCAAAATTAAATCATAAAATATTTCATCGCTTAGCTTATTCCTGCTGACAAGCAGTTTTCATACCATATATCTTAATCTAATATTGCTGACCAGCAGTTCCCATCCAGGCCGTGCGCAAAGGTAATCGCCCGGCTCAAGTTTCCAGGTGGGAAACAATTCAAAGTGCGAAGCGGATGCTCGTGTGCATCGTCGACACATTTATCTGGTTGGGTCAATGCCTGACCGTGATAACTGCCACCCCTTTAAATATCTGCGTCCCGCAGATCGCTTGCTAAACTAGGGCAACAACCTGAGCTTCCGTTGGTGTCATTGACTCTTGGGGTAGGTTTTGGTACAGGTATCGGTTTCTGACGAAATGATAAGCGAAGCTGTGGGATGTGGGCTCTACCGTAGATCTTGTTCCAGAGTAGACAGGCGATAGCTACAACTATTATAATGATGAGAACTTCTGTGAATATGGAAGAGTTAAGATTTGTATGTAATGATTTAATGAGTTCAATATTTTTTGCACTAAGGTTGTGCACGTATTCCAGGTTCGGGATGATCCTTTTGCCAGTAACATTTGATAGCACAGGGGGCAATGCTTAGGGGATGATAGCAACCTTGCTCTGATACGTTCTGCCCTTGATTTGAACCGTATCATTATCCAGCTGGATCAGAAAGGTACCTTCTAAAGGAATAGATGAATTTTTATTTAATACAGTTCCGTTGAAATTCGAAACAAAAATCGTATTCTCGCCAATCAGTTCAACTATTTCGTCATTGCTTGTCTTGTAATCACAGAAAGCGTTGCCACCCTTAAGTATTTTAGGTAGACATGAATCTTCTGCCAACCTTTTAAGGGTGTTTTCTTGGCACACATACTTAAGTGTTTCCAATATTAAGGCATTCATCTTTTAGTCCGTACGTCTCGTCATGGCTAATAAGGAGTTTTGAGAATTCTAAGTCAATTTGTCTAGCATTTTTGATTGCCGCACGAGCAGTTACTAGGTGATAAATCTTTGGGTTAATTTTGGGTATAGATAGGACATAGAGCATGAATGTCCCGTTGCAATAAATTGAAGGTTGGCTGAACTCGACGGCCTCTACCACATTCTGGTAAGGCAAGGTTTCAAGTTCGTTAATAATAGTGTTGATTTCTTCAGAATCCAGAAGGTTACTATTAACAATACCTTTTTTTGCCATTTGACAAGCTCTTATCAGTTCGTTTACCCCCTCTTTTAGAATGAGAACTTTATAAAGAAGGTCCTGTCTAAGTCTGTCCGTCTCCCCTTTTTGTATAGAATTGTTGTAGTCCTCGATTATTTTATTGAGTTTCCCTGCGATTTCTTGAGTCATGTCGAATAACTTTTCATTAATCAGATATTGCCGGTTATTGTTATCTTCGATATCCGCTTGTTTTTCCAAGAGTTTATCCCAGTCGGATGCGTCAGGAGAACCACCTATCCATTTCCAGGCGGTTCCTATCCAGTTAATTGACCTTGTTTTTCTTGCCCTAACGTCCCTTAATTCGGCAAGACGAGCTTTGATTTGTTTAAGATGGTAGTTTAGAACAAGTTTCATTTCATCGTCCTTAATGAACTAATTCACCAGTTGATCGGTGTCTTCAAGGAGTGCGTCATATTTCCCCAAATTGATAACATGTATAAGTTTAAAGAAACCATTCGTAACCCAAGCGTTACCCTCTTTGATTGTTACGACTGGAGAATCGTAAGCGAATATATGCAAGGCATGCATGGGAGTAAAAAGAACTACTAATCTGCAATATAATCAAAGTTTATTAAGCATGAAGTTTACAGAATCTAGTTTCTTATAATCTAAATTATAGGATTTGAAATTGGTATATTTTTTTATTTATATATATAGGTACATATTCTTGCAATTTCAATTTTTTCCAAAATTTGATTCTTCGTTAGGAATATTTCTTAGGTATATCTATTAATGGAAAAATAGTTCATTTTGTTTTTCAATTCCATATTTTATATATTATTATTATTATTTTTTTCTTCTTTTTTTTCTTTATTTATTTTTTTCTTATTTTTTCATTTATTTATTTTTTTTTTTTTATATAATTTATAATTTTTCTTTTTGATGCTTGATGAGTTAGCACTCCATTAAATTTTCGGGGTAGTCACGCCGGATCGGAAGGTTCGTATTAATCCGCTTTAGCCGTAAGGTTAACAAACGACCTACTAGGGTACGAAGATCAACACCACCGTAATTATGGTTAAATAATTGTTAACGTGAACAAGCCCTTGTTTCTTGAGAGCCAACCAAACCAACAATATTTAATGCATTGTGTATTGAATTTTGTACATTTGTTCTTTTTTTGTTATTATGACCATTCTGGTTTACAATCATTATTATTCTGTTTTTTATATATATAAAAAATATTCTTTTTATTCAATGTATGTTCTTTAAATGAGCCTTGTGAATTTTTTTTCCACTTGCTGTGGTTATTGTCACGTGATTGTCTTTAGCTACAGTTTCTTTTTTGAACAAAGGCTTATTTTTGCTTTGTATGCCTTTTATAGCAACGTAGACAGCATCACCCTTATTATACTTTCTTGGGACCACTCTTTTTAGATTCTGTCTGTTATTCCTAGCCATCATGTTTTTCCTAATTATCCCCCTTAGATCTTTATTTATTTTAGAGCGGATATTCAAGAGATTTTGGTAATTGATTCTTTGTGATCTGTTGAAGAAGATATCAGATGGTTTCTTGTTTGTTACTGAGTGAACAGTATTGTTATATCTATCAACCGCAACATAAACAAGTTCTTTAATTTTTGTATCCGAATATTCGGATCTCAGACACCTATAAATTTCCAGAACAGTGGAATGGACTCTTTTAATTTGGCCGTTGACCTCACTCCTATGAGAGGGTGTCAGATACAGTCTTACTCCCAGGCTTTTAATAAGGTTTAACACAATGGGACTTAGAAATCCTCTTTCGTTGTCCGTGACAAGAATTAGAGGTACCGTAAAGTAATGCAGAATTTTTATTATTTTTTCCCTCATGTAAATCGCCGACCTATTTTTAATATGAAAAAATTTACTAAATTTTGAAAATTTGTCTACGACGGTTAAAAACTTTTCGTTTTGTATTTCCATAATATCCATGTGAATAATTTCACACGGATATCTGGGGACGGGTGTAGATTGTAATTCGGGTTTGTGGGGATGTCTGTCATATTTGCTGGTTTTACATATATCACAAGAGTCAGCGAATCTTCTGATGTGGGACATCATTTGGGGGCAGTAATACTTTTCGAGGATTTGATCCTTATTTTCTCTGGGACCCCGATGAGCCCTTCTATGTTCCGCCTCTATGATGGAAAATCTCCGCTCTTCGTTCGCCACATCTTCGACTACCCTCTGCGTAATTCTTATTTTATATTTGCTAAAAGACTCTAAATATAAATTTTGAAGTAAAGCAAGGTAATTCTCCGGAATTTTCAATCCATTTATTACATTTGGATTTAAGTTTTCCCTCAGAGCTTTGGAAAGTTTTGCTTTGTCTAATTCTTTCATAGAAATATAATGGCGATGGTAGCCAGCATGTGGTTCTTCGTAGGAATAAAGGTTGATGCCGATTTTAAAAATCAATTGACTCTTAAAGACATTAATCGGGGCTTCTACGTGTGGTATCAAGTCCGAGCTGTCTTGTTCTGCACTGTGCATTGTGCCGGAGTCCTCTTCCAAGGATCTTTCACACAACCCTTCTTCGGCAGTAGCGGTTTCTATTTCAGTTGATCTAACACTGCCCTTCGCCAGCAGTGTTTGTGGCTGAGGAAAAGGAACTTGAACCCGTGAGATGGTTAACCTCTGTACGGAGCCGTGATAGAGCGTCAGCCACAGAGTTTGATTTACCAGGTGTGTAAATCAGCTCGTAGTTATACTCTTCGATCCTAGACTTCCAACGCTTAAGCTTCGCATTGTAATTTCTGTTACTTAATGTGAAGGTTAAGGGTTGGTGATCAGTGTATATCCTAATCAATTTCGCACCGTAAAGGTAATTTCTAAGGTTGTCAAGGGCCCAAACTATGGCTCGAAGCTCCTTTTCGTTAGTTGCATATCCCTCCTCTGTTCTACTTAAAGAACGGGAGATAAATGAAATTGGTTTATCTTTTCCGTGTTCACCCTGAGACAACACAGCACCAATGGCGTAATTTGAGGCGTCTGTCGTCAGGTTGAAGGGTTTTTCAAAATCGGGAAAAGCCAGTACTTCTGCTGAAGTAAGGAGTAATTTCAAGGTTTCGAAGGCCTTAAGACCTTCTGAATCGAGCTGAATAGGGACCTTCTTGGATTGATTGGCCCTTACTCGGGACAATTCTCCGCGCGTCATGTTTGTCAAGGGTTTTGCCACTTTGGCATAATCTCTGATGAACCTTCTATAATAGGAGGTCAATCCGAGGAAGCTCTTTAATTCTTTCAAAGTGTTAGGGGGAAGAATTGCTTCAATTGCCTTTACTTTTTCGGGTTTGGAAAGGATACCATTTGAAGTTACTAGGTATCCAAGAAACTCCACGCTTGTGTCTAGGAAGTGTGTTTTCTCCAGATTGATTTTCAGTCCGGCATTGTGAAGTTTTGCAAAGATAATTTCAATATCCTTTAGGTGATCGTCTTCTGATTTGCTATAAATGATGATGTCGTCGATATATACATAGCAAATTTTCCCTATTAATTCCTTTAAGACATCATCTATCATGCGCTGGAAAATCGCAGGCGCATTTTTTAGTCCAAAAGGTAGTCGGACATACTCAAACTTGCCATTCATTGTGGAAAAGGCAGTCTTGGGTATGTCTTTCTCATGCATGGCTATTTGATGAAAGCCCGATGTAAGATCCAATGTGGTGAAGAACCTAGCTTCACCAAGGCTTGCTAAGGTGTTATTAATGTCTGGAATCGGATAGGTGTCAGATATAGTAACAGCGTTTAGCCGTTTGTAGTCTATTACCATCCTATATTGTTTTTCGCCGTCAGGCTTAGGTTTTTTTGGCACAACCCATACAGGTGAATTGTATGGGCTTTTTGACGGGCGGATGATTTTTTCTTCCAGTAATTCATTAAACTGCCTCTCAATTTCTTGCCGCATTGGGGCAGGGTACGGATAGCTTTTCGTATAAATTGGCTCATCCGTGCTTGTTTTTATTTCTGCTCTTACATTAGTTTTGACCATTTCATTTGTTACTGGTCCAAATAGATCAATAAACTTATTGCAGAGGGTTTCGAGTTTTTGTTTTGACTGTATTGAAATGTTTTTATTAAGAATTATTAGACTATTGACTGTATCAGAGGCTTTGTTCTTCAGGGGAATTTTAATGTTCGGTTTTATTACTAATTCGTTTTTATCTCTGTCGATTAAGGCTTTTAGTTCCTTAAGCGTATCATCACCGATTATTCCATCGAATGATTCTAAACTTGGAAGGATAAAAAACGTTACTTCTAAGTCACAACCGACGAAAGAGAAAAATTTCCCACATATTTTATTTCTTATACAAATTCGTCCAGCAGGACTATTTATATAAAATGGGGTTTTGACAGGAGAGGGCTCTGGTGCTAGCCTAGGTTTAATAAAGTTTTTGTTTGCACCAGTGTCTACAAGGAAATGTAGAATTTCCCCGCCCCGCGTAACATACTCTATGTATGGTACGCTGGAAACGAGGCACCTGTCATAAAATTTTCCTCGAAATTGGCCTCAGGTTCGTCGGTCGGCTCAGAAGAGTCAGTAGTTATGTGGTTAAGCCGTTGTTGCTTACCACGATAATTATCGGAACTACTGGCCTCTCGTTTGAATGGATTGTTAGCGGGATTATTGATGTAGTTAACATTCTTCGTTTGAATGGAACTATCTACTTCCATTTTAATCGGGGGCTTAGGGCCAGTTGGCCTTGGTGGCGTATATTGCCTCCCTTGGAAGTTTGATCTCCAGGATCGATATGACCGTTCGTTGTTCCTATTTTGACCACTCCCAAACCTGTTAGGGGTCCTGGCATGAAAAGGGGGTCTGCTCTCTTTCCTGAAAGCATAATGTACAGGGGATGATATGACATTAGGAGCCTGAACATGAACCGTAGTATTTCTGTACGTTAAATTCTGCATTTCGAGGCATGCTGAATATGCCTCCGGAAGTGTTCTCGGTTTCTGAATTATGAGGAGCTTTGAAAGGTCTCCACTCAAACCCCGCACGAATACGTCCAAGGCTCTATTTCGATAGGCTTCCACTAATGCGTCCATGGTTTCGCTAGAATATGATTCTCCTCTTATTTTGCTAATTATAAGGGAGATCTGATGGTTGACGGTGGCGTAAAAATCATCCATCCTCGAGGTACCCTGGCTCAACTGATTAAGTTGATGTTCAAGGGTCCTCAGATCCCTTTTGTCTGCATAATGCAGCGAAAGAATTTTTTTAATTTCTGCCCAGTCGTTATCAAAGATATTGTATGATACTAGGGCAGAATCAGCTTTGCCCCTTATCTTCTGACGGATGTGCTGAAGGATTGCCCTATAAATGGGCTTTTTCCGGACGATCTCATAATCCTTCAACACCGTCTCCACGCTATGGACCCACGAGATGTAATTGATGGGGTTTCCATCGAAAACTTGCAACTCTTTTACCGAGTCAGGGAGTTTAGAGATATCTCTCAACTCTGCCTCGGTACTTGGTCCTCGTAGAGGCTCTTCAGTTGCATCGGGTTGGGAAGCACTTTCTTCAGTTATATTCTTACTTTCTATTGATTTGATTTTGTCCTCAATTGAACTCAACTGTTCTAATAACGTATCCATTACCTGCCTCCTCCCATAATTTTCTAGTTGAACAATACGCGTTTCAAATCCCCTTAGTTGGTCTAACACCGTGTTTACCGCCCCTGTTAATTGAGTTACGGAATTCTGGAGCTGATCCATTTTTCACTCAGAGTGGTACCAGAAATAAGTATAAAGGGTTAAGTAACTTAAATTGCTCTTTTTGTATTAAAAAATTGGATTTTTTCTTTTATGGAAATTTGCTTTTCAGAATACTTGTAAAATTTAATTAAATAATTAAATAGATTTGTTATTCACAAGAATATATTATTTTATATAATTTCTATTTTTCTATGAATTTTTATTATTTATTCTTACGCCAGGAAAAACAGCATTTTATCCTTGATTTTAAGAAAGTCCTCTTCTCTGAAACAGCACGCTTGGTTTAAATCTTCACTGGCAGTTTTCTTCCTTTGTATCACATTTAAGGGTGGAAGCCACTAAGTATCTCTTTATATCTTTTTTATTCGTTTTATCTTTGAGATTTTTTTCTTTTTTTGAACACTGGGGAAGGTTAGTACACTTTTATTTGCGTAACCTTTTTATTTTTTTTTCTTTTGAACACTAGGAGAAAATGGATTCACTTTGTTCTTTTTCGAAATAATTTCTTGAGAAATCACAATTTAATTTTGCATTTAGTGTTTAACTAGAGTTTTTTTCTTTTTATTGAAAGGACAGTTCTTGTCCCTGCTCGGGCGCCAGTAAAGGATCTCGGATCCTTAATAATAAAAAAATATATTTTTCGGGACCTTGGCACTGGTCCCAGATAAACACTTTAACTTCGTTTTTATAATCTTTACTTTATTTTCGTGCAACTGCACCGATCTAAGTCACAAATAACAATACCTCAAAATTAAATCATAAAACATTTCATCGCTTAGCTTATTCCTGCTGACAAGCAGTTTTCATACCATATATCTTAATCTAATATTGCTGACCAGCAGTTCCCATCCAGGCCGTGCGCAAAGGTAATCGCCCGGCTCAAGTTTCCAGGTGGGAAACAATTCAAAGTGCGAAGCGGATGCTCGTGTGCATCGTCGACACATTTATCTGGTTGGGTCAATGCCTGACCGTGATAACTTACTCTTTTGTTCGCTTTATTTATAAACGATATAGCCTCATACTTAAATGGAGGGATTCAAGTAAATGACGTCACAATCAAAGTTTTAATGTACGCAGATGACATCGTCCTGTTAGCTGATACCCCAATAAAACTCCAGATGATGATCACCAAACTTGAAGAATACTGTAGACTATGGAATCTCACAGTAAACCGCAGAAAATCGCAAATAATGATTTTTGGTAAAGGAAAGAGACAGCGTCAGGGGCAATATGTTTGGAGATATGAAGGAGAACCAGTGGAAATAGTTGAAAACTACAAATACCTTGGCTTCACATTGACCCTAAAAAACAACATAAAACTACATTTAGAGCAAAAACTTAAGGTCGCTAAAACAACAATAAGCTCAACCTGGAAAACATGTATGCAAAATCAAAACATAAGTCTATGAGCAAAATACCACATCTTTGAAGCAACGGCGCGTTCAATTCTTCTTTATGCAACACAGGTATGGGGATACCATCAAAATGATAGCGTAGAGCAATTGGTACGTTATTTTCTAAAGCGAATACTCCATCTTCCCATGACAACGCCAGCATATATGCTATACCTACAGACAGGACTACCACCTATGTTTATTACGACACTAAAACTTCACTTTGACTACGTCCTTAAAGTCTTTAATATGAATGCGTCACGGCTCCCCAAAATAGTAGCAAGACTTGCTCTTGATAAAAAAGTATCATGTTTTGAACAATGGAAGGATCTAGCTGAAAGAACCCAATGTCTCCTAAATTTTGAAACCACGAACATTCATCATATGAAAGAGGAACTTAATACAATATACCTAATTAAAGAATATGATGAAATGAATCGTTCATAGATGAAGCACGGTCCTCGATTTATAGAATATACTACTCTAAACTGGAATATAACTTAAACAGGATTAGTTATTTTGATATAATCGCAGGAGTTAACCAAATATCAACCATCTTTAAAACGCAAGGTGAACTGTTGCCACTAAATTTCATACCATATCGTCCAGATCTACCTATTCTATGCAGTCTATGTAACATGAACACCAGAGAAGATGTAATGCATTTTCTAGGAGTTTGTCCAATCTTACGCGAACTAAGAAAATAATATCTTGGGTACGCTTGTTATTCATCGCATGAAGTTCTACTTTTTCTCAATGGAAGCAATTGGACGGCTCTGTATAGATATGTAATCGCTGCACTACGCTACAAAAATCAAATTTTAATGGAGGAATTCTAATGAACTAAATTTAAATTTAATTTTAATTATTTTTTTGTTTTGTTTTTTTTTTTAAGTTTTTAAGCATATGATGCACATGTATCTATTTATTAAATGATGTTAACAAAATAATTGTCAATCTGACAGACGGCTTTTGCCATGTCATAAAAAATTTGCAAACGAAAAATGTATATATTATTGATAGTTGCAATAAAATCAATCATTCATTCATTCACTTTTTGACACATCAAGAGAATAAATTCATCGCAAACGGTCTTCGATAAGGGACTGGTAATTCCAGATCCTTGATTACCAAATTGTTCAATATGAGTAGCTAAAAAAGGATTGAATTTCGCTAACACTTCCAAAATCATATAATAATAACCATTATGAGGATCACCAAACTTATCATTTGTTCCTCTTAAAGCGAGGCAACTTGAACACAGCCGCTTAACTAGGGCAACAACTCTCTTCAGAACATTTCTCCAATAAGTAAATCCTTGATCAATATTGAAATGCAGTAAATTGTCGAGTCGGCCATCAATTTAATTTCTAGCTTTCAAACAAAGGATAATAGATTTGTGACGCGCAGTTTTCATATTGGGCCACTCGGTGTTCTGCATTTTCCCATTCACTGAATCCTACGTTCTCAAACTGAGTCCTATGTTCCAATGGACCAAATACCAAACAGGTTGCACAAAATACAGATCTTTTACTTTCAGAATAAACTAGCCAATTTCGGTCTTTTACATCAGTATTCTTCATTTTTCTTTGAAAAATACTCACTGGCAAGAAACGGCACTGAACAGCATATAGTTTTTCACTTAAAGAGAAGTCGCAAGACTTGTTTTGATCAAAGCCCTATCTTGCGATGATCTCCCTTGAGTTATCTTTCAATTCCCATTAAGCTGGATCTTTGCTTATTAGGTATATATGTTATTTGCACTTGGTCATTACTTGTACTGGACATCTGATTCTGAGACGCATCTTCAATGCTTATAGATTTTGATGATTCCTCCACCGCTTAGTCAGAAATATAAATATCCGCTTTATGAAAAGCTGATTTTTCAACAGGAGACAATTGCTGTTGGGCTGCAGAGCACAAATCAAGTTCATCTTTTTCAGATAGATTTGTATCAGTGCATGTGGCTGAATTTCCTGGTCTTACAACACTGCTTCTACTTTCTTTTTTAAGAAAACTTTCTATTTTTATCGTTGTACGGATAAGTTGTTCCTGTTCTTCCTTTTTCAACTTGGCTTTATTTTTATAATTATGGGGTTCAGTCTCCATGTTGTAGTTAATGTTAATTAAATAAAAATAAAGAAAATTTTATTTTTTTTTTAAATGAAATTTTATTAAAATTAAATTTAATTCTAGTCAAATTATGACACAACATAAAATTATTAATAAAGTAAAAAAATTACAAATTATTAAAGGCGACGCGTTTCGAACTATGTGTTCATCATCAGGCGCGACGGATGGTACTGCCAAATGTGGGTGTCTTGTTTTATTTTATGGTGAAAGGTGATGATGATTAGAGATGAAAGTATTATTATATTTTTATTAATGCGTGTTTATCTGTCTCTTGTATTATAATTTGAATATTTGATTGCAATGTCGTATAGTATGTTTGTTTTGATTGTTAATTTGTTGTTTAATATGCTGTCTCGTTCTAATTTATTTGCTTTATAGATCTCAAACTCCTCAAGTGCTTCTAATGTTTTTCCTTTTTTGCACAGGTGTAAGGGAGTCAAATTAGAATTTAGATCGGTGTAGTTATGGTTATTGTCAATTAAATGTAAAGCAAATGTTAATATGGTGTTAGGTTTAGGTTTATGTTCATTGAATCTCTCTTTAAATGATCTACCAGTCTGTCCTATATAAAATTTTTCGCAGTCATTGCATTTGATTTTATAGACTCCGGAACAGTTTTCTTTGTTATTAATGGGTTTTGCTGTTAAAAGTTTTTGAATATTGTTGTTGGTTTTATATGAAATGTTTATGTTTAGTTTTTTGAATTGGTACTGGAGTATGTGTGGAAGAATGTTGGTGTATTGTATTGATATGTAATTATTGTTTGTATTGTTATTTTCTATGGTATTGTTTTTGGTTTTATTTTTGATTTTCTTTATCTTGTTGGAAATTAATGTATCGATTATGTTTTTATTGTATCCGTTTGCAGATGCTATTTGTTTTATAATATTTTTCTCGTCTTCATAATCTTTTTTGTCTAATGGTATGTTGAGAAGACGATTGATAAAAGCATTGAAGAATGACATTTTTTGTGAGTATGGGTGGTGGGAGTTTTTATGTATTACTATGTCTGTTGTTGTTGGTTTTCTGAAGATTTTTTATTTGATTTTGTTATTGTTTTTAGAGAGACTCAAGTCTAGGAAGTTAATTGTGTTATTATTTTCTATTTCTGATGTGAATTGTATTTTGTTTTTTATTTTGTTTATATATTTTTCTAATATGTCGACTTGTCTATTGGTGCCATCGAAAATAATGAATGTGTCGTCAACGTATCTTGTGTAAAAAATGATTTTTTGCTGTTGGGGGTTAAGTGATGATCATATGTATTTGTTTTCGAAATAATTTAAGTAGATGTCTGCCATGATTCCATTTAGGGGTGAACCCATGGCGAGTCCTTCGTTTTGTGTGTAAAATTTGTTATTAAATGTGAAATAATTTTGTTTTAAGGTGATTTTTAGTAAATGTATGAGTTCGTTGATTTGGTGTGTGGGTAATGTTGCGGTATTTGTGAGGTTTTCTTTTATTATTTGTATAGTTTCATCTATTGGTATATTGGTATACATGTTCGTGACGCCCAAAGAAATTAGTTTTTATTGAGGTAGTATGTTGAGGTTTTTAGTGTTTTCTATTAATTCTGTGCAGTTTTATATGCTTTTGTTATTATTGATTGTAATGTTATTTTTGATTATTTTTTGCAAAGTTTTTGCGATTTTGTAACAAGGTGCTGTAGTGTAGTTAATTAAAGGTCGGAAAGGGGTTCCATTTTTATGTATGTTTGGTAATCCAGTGAAGTTAGGTGCTTGTGCGTTTAGCTGTTTAAATTTTATTTTGTTTGTGTTAGTAAATAAGTATTCGCAGTTGTTGATGGCTTGGTTTATTTCTTTTACGTAAGTTTATTTTTATACTCAGCTCAACTAAGTCGCGCTCTCCCATCACTCATTCTAACAATTTTTTAATCAAGAATTGAAACAAAATAAAAATATTAAATACATTGGAAATTTTGTTTTACATATATAACCACATACTTGGTTGATTTTATTTTATTTAATTTATCAATGCAGTATATAGAGTTTGTATTAAGAAAAATTTAAAAACTACTTCTGAGCCAGGCCACGGGCTTAAACTTCCTTCTTAATGATTAAAATCTTAATCTTGTTGTATATAGTTCACATTAGGGTTTTTTCAAAAATTCTATGTAAGTTGTACTAGAAAAATTTAAAAATTGCGTATTGACAAGGTTTCTTTCACTGTATGTCAACTGATGTCAACCACATACGTTAAGACTTCTGACTTTGAATACTTACTCGAGTGTTTCAAAGAGTCCGACTATTTTTTGTTCTTCAAATTGTATTCAAAATTGTTGTCTCGGTTCAAGATTTTCCCCTGAGTAGAGGTAACTTTTTCATCAGTCAAGTTAACTTTTTTATAGAAAGGTATGGTATAATAACACAAAAAATCTTTATTTCTCTGCAAATCTTCCTTGCTTCCTTGCATACACTGAATGGATAATGAATAGTGGGATTTAGTTAACTAGACCAAACAAATATTTATGTTTTGAATTTAGGGTTTGTTCAGAATATGATACCACGATATTATTAATATTAAGTTGTTAACTCAACGCCTACTCTAAGTTTGTATTGTATGGACCGGTTTTGTTATGTTATAAAATTATTCGTAGATATAATTCACGAAGCACTTTGAAAAATTATAGCATACATACAGACAAATGTGCCTGCAAACTAGTTAGTACCACGGAATTATTATGTAAAGCGGCATTATATACACTGTTAAAAATCTCATCAAACATGTGAGAGTATGTGCACCATGATTGAACAACAAAAATTGATTTTTCTTCAAGCATTCAACGTACGTATATACGTACATATTTCAATTTCACATACTCTCACATGCTTCATGAAATTTTGACCAGTGTATATGCCGCTTAAGTACCTTAAATACACATCGCTACGAACAAACGGTCACAACAGAAATATACTAATTGATTTAAAAAAATGCAGCATATAAGTTCTAACAGAATATGTTGTCGACCCCAAACAACACGCGGGTTATATCAAGGTCAGGGAACCAAACCACAACGGATGTTCCCACCGTTGCAACCAACAATAATGGCACGTCAGCGTCTACGAACATGACGAAATCCAACACTCACATTGGATTGCCAATCGATTGGACTCGTTAAGGGTTCCAGGAAAACGTTAACTTGATGACCCAGCATTATTATGCATAGGCATAATGCTTCAACATAGAATAGATACAAATGAAAAGTCAGTCTAAAAGTCTGAGATCGCGAGCTAAGTTCATCCATAAAATATATTGTAAATTAATTTAAGTTGTGAAATTTTAAATAAAGTTTTTTTTAACAAAAATCCTTTCGTACGAACTTTAATGGCGCAGTCGGTAGGATTTTAATCCGAAGATTAGAATTGCAATACACATAGATACATAAATATTAAAAAGTGCATAGTGACATACAAAACTAAACTTAAATTAATTTTGTGTCGCCGGAATCAAATTGTGAAATCCGTAATCACTTGAATATAGTATCATAAAAGAAAGGAAAAGAACATTATTAGTGAAAAGTGAAAATAAAAAGACTCAAGTCTGCGGAATAAAATTAAAATTGTTTATCCGTTTTAAATTCACCACAAAAAAAAAAATATATAAAAAAAATGGACGCAGTAGAACAGGCGCTAGCTCAAGCTCAGGCTCTAGCTCAACAGCAGCAGCAACAACAACAGCAGCAACAACAACAACAACAACAACAACAGCAACAACAACAAGCTCCTCCTCAGGTTCCTATAACAATTACTTTGACTGAGTTAATGAAAGAGTCCTCTAAAATACGAGAATATTGGGGTACATCAGAATATGCGCTGACATCCTTCATAAGAGAAGTAGAGATCTTTCTACCTTTTTTCAATGGAACACCGTTGGAACAATACGTTTTACAACGAAACATAATCAATAAAATACAAGGACCAGCACTTCAGGCGATCAGGACATTGGGAAATTACACAACGTGGGATACAATTAAAGCCGAACTCATCAGGAATTTCGGAGTCCGAGAAACATACTATAACTTGCACCACCAGGCAATCAGCACCAGAAATAATAATGATGTTAGTGAGTATTTTAACAAATTAAAAGAAATATTAGATAAACTTAACACAAAATATGAGTTCGATGTTGAAAAACCTTTCGAGTTTTCGCCTTCAGCGAATGAAACAATGATTCTAAAAACTTTCATTAATGGCCTTGACGTAAATCTTGCTAGCATAGTAATAAGTAGGCAGGTAGATAATTTAAGAGATGCCTACTACACCCTTGAGGAAACAGGGATGATCCAAATTAATAGGCAGAAAGCTAGTAAACAGATCCCAACTCACAAAAACATTGCCACCAATAATAATTTTAATCGTCCACAATACAATACAAGAAACGATCAAGTTAGATATAGAAATAATTTTTCAGGTCAATATAAAAATAATTCAGGCCAATTCAAGAATAACAATTTAGGACAGCAAAGATATTATAACAATTCAGGTCAATATAGACAGAACAGAAACAATTATTATTCAGGGCAGTTTAGAAATAATAATAATTTAAATCAAAGGACTTTAGGGCATAATAACCCAACACCAATGGAGTGTGATCACGTTCAAACAGTTAAAAGGGAGGAAGAAAATTTTCAGTCGCAGCCTCCAAATCAGACTTACCGATAATAGAAATAACAGTAGGGAAACATAAAATAAAATGTTTAATTGATACAGGGTCCACTACGACTCTTTTAGATAAAACAAAATTAAATGATTATAAACGAATTCCTTTAACGGAAACTACAACTTTTAACACTCTTAATGGAAAAACTTTTATTGATACAGAGATAATAACTGAATTGCCTCAAGAATTTAATGAAAATAGTAATATGTGCTGGAAACTCACATCATTTCGAGATAAACAGTTCGATGGAATAATAGGTCAGAATTTACTTAAGCCTTTACAAGCTAAAATAGATCTAGAAAAAGAACACATAGAAATAAACGGGAATCAGATAAAATTTATTAATGCATGTCCATATATATACGAGGAAGTTCATATTTTAGAAGCATCCATAAATAATGAAGATATACCACAATGTCTCCTTGGTAACCATCTTAATAATGAGGAAAAAGAAACTTTAAAGACTCTTCTAAAAAAAAATAGGGATTTATTCTTTCATGAAGGACAGCATTTAAGCAGTACCCATGATATCCAACATGAAATTGTTACTACAACAGATAGGCCTATTTATGCGAAAATTTACAGATATCCCCAAATCCACGAACAGGAGATCAATAAACAAATTAAAGAGATGCTCATGCAAGGTATAATACAAGAGAGCAATTCTCCTTACAATAGTCCTTTGTGGGTTGTGCCCAAAAAACTAGACAATTCCGGGCAAAAGAAATGGAGAATAGTGGTCGACTATAGAAAGTTGAACGAGGCCACTATTGACGATAAATTTCCTATTCCTAATATAGAAACTATATTAGATAAGCTAGGAAGATCCCAATACTTTACAACTTTAGACCTAGCTAAAGGCTTTCACCAAGTCCTAGTTAGGGAAGAGGATAGAAAGAAAACAGCCTTTTCGACTCCTCTTGGGCACTATGAGTTCACAAGAATGCCTTTTGGACTTAAAAATGCCCCTGCGACTTTTCAGAGATTGATAAACTCAGTTCTAAGAGAATGCATAAATCAAATATGCGTCGTCTACCTTGACGATATTCTCATATTTAGTTCATCTCTGAAAGAACACATTATAAGTGTTCAAAAAGTTCTAGATAAATTAAGGCAGCACAACCTTAAAATTCAAATAGACAAGTGCAAATTCTTTGCGAAAGAAACAGAATATCTGGGACACGTCTTAACGACGGAAGGAGTTAAACCAAATCAAAACAAAATAGAAAGCATACAAAAACTTCTGTTACCAGAAAGTACGAAACAAATAAAATCGTTTTTAGGCATAACTGGTTATTTTAGAAAATTTATTAAAGATTACGCAAAAATTGCGCAACCAATGACCAGATATTTAAAGAAAAATTCAAAGATCAACTTAAATGATCCAAACTATATAAGTGCTTTTGAAAAACTCAAAATTATCCTCACAGATTCACCGGTTTTGAAGTATCCAGACTTCAACAAAAAATTCCAACTTACGACCGATGCGAGTGATTTCGCTATTGGGTCCGTACTTACACAGGACGGTCACCCAGTTTGTTATGCAAGCCGCACTTTAAACGATCATGAACGGAATTATTCCGTGACTGAAAAAGAACTTCTTGCAATAGTTTGGTCTGTAAACTATTTTAGGCCATATATTTATGGTAGACCCTTTGATCTGCTAACAGACCACCAACCACTTAAATGGTTGCAAACAAAACATAAGGGTAAAGATATAAATCAACGACTTCAGAGATGGTTGTTACAGCTAGGAGAATATAATATTAATATTGATTACATAAAAGGAAAAGAAAACAAAGCTGCAGATTTTTTGAGTAGAATTAATTGCGAAACTGGCGAAATAAATGTGATCGAGACGTTCACAACTAAGGAGGGAGAGAAAGCACCCCATTTAAATTTTGAAATTGATAATATGAGTGTAGAAAATACGATCCATTCACAACAAGAGGATCAAAATGATCATTTCCCCATATTAGATACAGTAGTTAACAGATTCTATACACAAATTATGCTTACAAACAATAAAAGCAAAGAAATTGAAATAGTTAATAATAAAAGAATTATATATATTAACTCCGAAGATATTCAAGAAGAAAGACTTATAGATATATTTAGAAGGTTTATAAAAAGAAAAGGTAGAATAGGCATCTTCTCAGATTTAACAGAACACGAGTACAACTTAGTACAATTAAAGCTCATTGAATTATTTGACCCCACAAAACAAATAAAGTTTTATAAATGTATGTATCACGCACAAAATATGAAAAATGAAGATGATACCTATAAACAGATAGCGAAATATCATAAAAATGAAACAGGTCATGCTGGCATAAACGAAAATTATGCAGGTCTAAGAAAACTCATATACTTCAAAAATTTAAAAGAGTTGATTCAAAAATACATAAATAACTGCGATACATGTAATCAGGCTAAGTATGATAGAAAACCAATAAAACCGAAGCTTCACTACACAGAAACTCCAACAGATAACAATCAGATAGTACATGCAGATATTTACACTAACACCAAAAATAACTTCTTAACCTTTATAGACAAGTTCTCTAAGCATGGCATAATATTTGATTTAGAAGATAGAAACAGTATCACGATTAAAGAGAAATTACGACTATACTTTTCCATTAAAGGCAAACCTAATAAAATAGTTTTAGATAATGAATTTCAAAACACAAATGTAAAAGATTTCTTAAGACAGGAAGATATAGAAGTACACTTTACGAAGCCAAATAGCCATACTGGCAATTCCGACATTGAGAGATTTCATAACACCATAAGCAAAAAAATGAGAGTACTCACTACAGAAAAATCCAAGCTAACAACGAAAGAAAGAATATATCAGTGTGTAGAGTGGTACAATAAATCAGTGCATTCCTCAATTAAATTTAAACCAATAGATGTTTTAGAAGGTAGAGTAGATAAAGAAAAGGTCCTGGAAAATATGCAAAATATGAAAGATAGGGTTATTAGCAAGCTTAACAAAGATAGGGAAGAATACAATGAAGAAAGAGAAGAAGGATTAGTGAAAAATTACAAGGCTCTTAGACACAAACAGGAACCTAGATATAGAAAACTTAAATTAAAGAACATCCATCCTACAAATATAAAAAGACCAAATAAATTTTGAACACATTCAAAATAACATTGCTTCAAGTAGAACAGGAATAATGGGAAACAATATTTTAAGTAAAGAAGAAATAATAAAATATGACGTAAGTTTTGAAAAATTAAAAAATATAAAAATTGGAACAGCCCTATATGAAAATGAAAAAAATGTTTTTGTAATTAAAATACCGAGTGAACTTATAGAGACAAGAAAATATTTAGTTACCTCTTTAACAAATATGAATTCTGAAGAATTAATAATAGATGATGAAGAAATTGTAAAAATAAATGAAACTGTATATAAATATGAATTAAATATAGACTTCAAAAATTTAAGGAAATCCAATTTATGTTTATATAATAGCGTTTGTATGAAAACAAAGAATTCCCAAATGAAAATTCATGAAATTGAAAATGGTTTGTTATTGTTAAAGAATGTTAAGAATATAAATTTATCAAGTACTTGTGATGAAAGAACCACACATTTAAATGGAAACTTTTTATTAAATTTTAATAGCTGTGAGTTAAAAATCCAAAATGAAACCTTTGTGAACAGAAAAAATATATTTGAAGAAAGATTTATTATACCTTACGAAATAAATTTAAATACAACTCAAGAACAACTCAGCTTCAATGATATTGTAATAAAACAAATAGAAAATATTGAAAATATTAACGAATTAAAGTTTAATCATAAAAATCATGTAATGTTTAATATATGTATTGGAATTATAATTCTACTGTTAATTATTAATTTAATAATTTACGTTTATATAAAATCAAAAAAGCTCAGACGTACATTCTATATAACTCAGGAGAGTTTTCATCCTAAGGAGGGAGAGGTTATATCAAGGTCAGGGAACCAAACCACAACGGATGTTCCCACCGTTGCAACCAACAATAATGGCACGTCAGCGTCTACGAACATGACGAAATCCAACACTCACATTGGATTGCCAATCGATTGGACTCGTTAAGGGTTCCAGGAAAACGTTAACTTGATGACCCAGCATTATTATGCATAGGCATAATGCTTCAACATAGAATAGATACAAATGAAAAGTCAGTCTAAAAGTCTGAGATCGCGAGCTAAGTTCATCCATAAAATATATTGTAAATTAATTTAAGTTGTGAAATTTTAAATAAAGTTTTTTTTAACAAAAATCCTTTCGTACGAACTTTAATCGCGCGACACATATTTCTTCAAAACAGCGAGACTACACCAGTCAGCGCAGTAAATGAGCTGACGCTCGCACCTTCCCACAATGAAGCAAATTCCGGGAATCAACCAGTGGAGTGACCGACGTAATTCAAGGAAGCAAGCTGGTATCTGTACAAGTTTAAATACGATATGTAAAATTATTTTTAAGTTGAGTCTTGTTTGAATAATAAAGGTGTTCACACCATAAAAAAAAGAAAAAATATTTTTTTTTTAAATCTTAAACAAGTGAACACATAATTATTTATACTCAACTTTTTTTTACTTAAAAAATTTTATGTGTGAAACAACTGTGGTATTTAAAAGAAAATTCTGCAGCCATTATTTTTTGTGCAGCTCTAATATACACAATTATATGTGAATACCTATAATATAATTTTTTTTTTCTAGAAAGCAAAAAATATTTTACAAAATTTGCCGCCCCCTAAAATCTGCCGCCCTAGGCTTCAGCCTACTCAGCCTATTGGTAAATCGAGCACTGCATGAGGCCCTTGTGAAGCCAATACATCCACAAAAACTGACTCTTTGGTGTGCTTTATAGGCTTGTGGGCCATACTTCTTCCGAAATGATGCTGGCGAGTCAGTTACCGTTTATGGAGACCGGTATCGAGAAATGATAAATGACTATTTTGTTCCCGAATTGGATGACATGAATGTGGATGAGATGTGATTCCAACAAGACGGCGATACATGCCACACAGCGCACGTCACAATCGATTTATTGAAGGAAATATTCGATGAGCGCATAATTTCGCGGAATGGACCTATCAATTGGCCACCAAGATCGTGTGATTTGACACCATTGGATTATTTTCTTTGGGGATATGTGAAATTGCTCGTCTACGTCAACAAACAAGAAACGTTAGGGGAGTTGGAAGCCAATATTCGTGGCATTATTGAAGACGTACTGCCCCCAGTGTTGGCAAGTAAGTTACATGAAGTAAGTTACTCGTTTAGTTACGCGTAACTAATATGAATTAGTTACGCCCAATATTTGGCGTAAATAATGTAACTAAATGTAACTAACTGTAACTAAATAAAACTAACTCTAACTTAATAATAAAAAATAAAAAAAAACACATTTCATCCTGAATCCCAATCGACTATTGACAAAATTCTTTTATTAGCAAGGCAACGGCAACCCGGCAAGGAGTAAATATTGAAATTACTGTATTCCTGTTCCTGATGAAAAGGAAATCTAATAAAATATTATATTCTTGAAGCATACAAAAGATTTTTACTTACATTTAAAGTTTTCCCCTCTTTCTTGAGTATCTTGGACATTTCTTTGTTTATTTTGATTTATTTTTGTGTGGTAAATTCAGATTTGATCTCAGATTTGGTCTCAAATCTCAGATTTGGCTCGCCCAAAGGAAATCAAACGAGATCTGTTTTGTTTTATTATTTTAATTTTTTTTTTTGCAGAAATATAGTAATTGAAAAATGTATTCCTTACCAGGTTGCCGTTGCCACAGCTGGCAGCTGGCCCGACGGCAATATCAATCATCCAGCTTTGCCCTAATACAGTGTAGTCAAACGTCATTCGATCGGTTTTGTGGACGGAACTTCTAAATTTCAATTTAACATAAAATGTGAGTTTTTGTATTTGAAAAATTCTATTAGTTATAGTTAGTTTCATTTAGTTACAATTAGTTACATTAAGTTACATTAGTTACATTAGTTACATAAGTTACATTAGTTACGTGTAACTAATTAAAATATCAAAGTTACGCGTAACTATCCAACACTGACTGCCCCAAATGCTCAAAAAAGTGTGGTTGAAAGTTGGACCTCTAGACTTGGCTTTATTCGGGCCAGCCGCGGCGGTCTTATGACCGAAATCATATTTAAACATTAATGGCATACAATTATCTTTCCAATAAAGTCAAATTGATGGCCATTAAAACGATTTTCTTGTGTTTTATTTCAATTCGAAGTTCTATACCTCTAAAAAAACACTAGATACTATAGTATACCCTGGATGGAGATTCATATTGGACTTGATTTTTAATTTAGAGGTGTGAGTTCGAGCCCCCTCTAGGCATCCTTTTCAAGCTTCAGTTGGAATTTACCAATGGGTTTTCTGAGATAATTACGACCCCCAGTTTCAACAAAATGGCGGATTTCATATATGAGGGGTATAATTTCTTAAGTCACAGATTTGTTATTTCTTATACTTTTGAGCACTTCAAAAGTGAAGTTTTTTTCGAATCTACACTACTCCTCTCAGTCGTTTAATTTAAAACTCAACTATTCCCATACAAACCCAATTTTGCACCAAATCTGCTTTTCCTATGCAAATCAAAGTAGCCGCTTTTACAACTCGTGTATTTCAATGCACTGGCGGACTAAAGTAGGGGCGGTGGAGGGGCGGTCCGCCCCGGGTCTCCGGTGTCCGGGGGCCTCCAAATCAACCTCCATCAAATTCTTTCATAACTTTTAATTTGTTTAACTAACACAAAAAAGGTATCCGTAGAACGGATGAAGGGCAGCATCAACAAAGTCATGCTACTATTAAGTTTTTAAGGAACTCAATTTAAATTAAGAATTTTACTACCCATTTGTTGATTTTCTGTTTTTATGTAGTACGCACATTGTTAGGTACTAGTTTTTTTTTTTTAATATTCAATGCTCTTTTCAATTGTGCTAAAACCCAGATACCTTAAGTCTTCCAGTTTTCCTAAAAATCAAAAATAATAAAAACTACTTCTGCTTGTTTTTTGCTTTATAAACCTCAAAGTACTTGTACAACCATGTTGAAACTGTGACACTAATACATGTACAAATTTAAATAATGTTTCGAAGTTTTTAACTTCAGTTACGGCTATGAAGGAAATAAACAACATTTTCCAAATTGTGCAAACAAAGTTTATGCTTGAAGCTTCTGATAATGCTTTGGCTATTGCTCTGGACAATCTCAATCTGGTACAAATTTACGATGAGTTTTAAAAAGAACAAGTGCTTGCAGAAATAAAGAGATATCGAAGACATCCTTGTGCAACCGATACGAGTATGGATGTATCTACAAAATGGACAAGAAAACCTGCAGTTCATTATTAATTAGGAATTCAGCAAATTATTGCCCTGCATATCACTTATTATCTAATATTTTCAAGGGAAATCGTTTTCAACGATGTAATTGAGGAGTTCAGCAAAATGAAGGCACGAAAACATATAAAATTAAATACGGGCTATTTACCTAATTTGAAAAAATATTTGGAAAATTCTTCTAAGCTAATAATAAATAATAAAAAAAAATTTATTAAATCTTAAGGATTATTTATTCCTTTCAAAACTCCTTTATTCGTAAAAAGGTTGAATCAGAAGTCAACTATTCCAATCGTTATTTTTAAAATTCTTCTTTTCCAAATTTAAATGATTTTTTATAATTTTTAGGTGTGCCTTAGAGGATTAAAACCATAGGAAATAGGTAAAGATTATAACAAACTTATAACGTTTCGTTGAAACCAATAGCCAATATCATTTTAGCAACTTCTAACAGTTTTTTTCGTTTTACTCAAAATTAACAAAAGTGGAAAAGAAGAGTCTTGAAATTATACCCCTCATGTTAATTACAAAGTTTCTGAACAGATCCTCTTTACAATTATTTTGTTCTCTTCTTACAATCAAGAGACCTTTATTTAAGAGAGAAAGAGACACAAAAATCAGAATCTCACCACTGACTTCATTGATTTTTTTGTTTGATTTTTTTTTTTGTTCTGCCGAGCTTAAAACATGTAACCGATAGCAATTTAACTCGATATAAAAATGTAAAAAAAAAGGTTTGTCGGGACGGTGGCGAGGAAAGTTGTCTCTCTATATTAGTTCCTTCTCTCTGCCCTCTGGAATTCTGCGAAACCACCATAGGGCTAAGATAAGGTGACGCACTTACAGCTGTTTTAACATAGTGCTTGAAAATGTCATACGACTGAAAATAAACGAAGACAAAACGAAGTTATTGCATCTTTTCTGTAGGGGGGCAATAATCTTACTTTTTCCAAAACGATGTAAAGATTGGTTCCACTGTTCGGTGAGATATACAATCATATCACCAGCGGACCTATTGCTACGAAAACCGTACTGCCGGTCATAAAGAAGTTTCCGTTTCTCAAGATATTTCTTGATCTGAAAAATTTTGGTTCTTTGAATGTGAGCATTACAGGTCTTTCTAGCTTGTTTGAACTTTTTCCGGTTTTCCTCAGAAGGGTTGGCTTTATAACATCGGAAGGTTACTTTTCTCTTCTTGATAACCTCTTTACAGCTCAAATGAATTCTCTTTTGTTTTGATACTTTTTGTCCTATTCGGAACAAAATGTCTCATCCTGCAGAGAGTAATGTTTGTTATTATATCAGCACTGGAGTCTACGTCACTATGGAGGAAGCATAGTGACCAGTTAAAGTTTCTGAAGAAATTATTGAGACCGTCCCACTTGGCCTCCTGGTATCGCCATACGGTTCTCTTAGGGATGTTTTCTTTAACTCTTCTGTTGAAACACGAGAAAATTGCTGATATGATACAATGATCCGACGTGCCTAGGGGTGATAATACATTAATCGTGTATTTATCAGGATGAGAGGTATCAAACAAGTCTAAGGTGTATTCGGAATGACCTGCAATGTCAGGGATTCGTGTTAGCTCGTCCACAAGCTGAGTCAAGTTTTTTGACTCAGCGAAGTACTCAGCATACCTTCCTTCGGGTCAGGGCCTTCCCGAGCTAAATTAGCGCCCTGTGCAAGCTTTATCATTGGCGCCCTCAATTGCGGTGATTTTTGGAAGAAGTCATTTCCTCATTACCCAAGACTTTGCAATGCGTTTTTTTTAACGAGGTATCCATAACAGGCCTATTCCATATACATATCAAAAAAATAATAGTAACTTATACAAAAATAATTGTAAATTTAAGTCAAAAAATACATCACAAAATTATAGGAGATATACAAGATATATTTGAGGTAGGTTGTGTAACGTACAGTTTGTGAATTTTCATAAGCGAAAGCTTATGAAGGGTGATTCACTTAAGGTGTGCCAAACAGCTAGAGCGAGTAGGTTGAGTTGGAACTAGAAAAACTCATGTGGGAGGGGGTCTATTCCCTTCCGTTTAACTGAGAGGGGCATTTTTTTTAAAACATGACTTAAATTGGAAACAAAAATTATTAAAAAATAACAAAATAACTTCTACAACGCCATGCTATGCCATTTTTTAAGGCCAAAACCCTCTTCTTTTACCTATTTTGTTTTGAAAAATATTTATTTTAGTGAAATTTTTTCAAAATATTAATTTTCAAACTTAAAATTAAAAAAAAAAAAGTTGAAATAAAATTTTCAAACTAATTTTATTTCAAAATTTTACCTTATTTAGTATTTTCTTGCCATAATTCAATGCTCTTATTTGATTCTAGTCAAACATTGAAAACCGTATGTCTCTAGGATTTCTTTTTGCCAAGCTATTCAAAAATAAAAGGACCTTTTTCTGCATAAAAACACAAAAATCTAGCCCTACGAGATGGCACAAGTAATGCAAGTTTTTGTGTGTTTTTTATGACCAAGTAGGTTGGGATATTTTTGAATAGCTTGGCAACAAAAAGTCCTAGAGCCATACGGTTTTCAGTGTCTGACCCAAAACTAATAAGAGCATTGAGTTTTGACAACAAAAATAATACTTGAATACAACAAATTTTGAAAAAAAAAAATTTTGAAATTTTTTTCTATTTTTTTGTTGCCATAATTTTGAGTTTGAAAGTTAATATTTTGAAAACGGATCACTAAAACAGCTTTGTTTGAAAACACAAAAAAGGAAGAGATTTCTGGCTTTACAAAAAGATATGACATGGCATTGTAGGAGTTACCGTTATTTTTTAATTATTTTTGTTCCAATTTAAGTCATGTTTTTAGAAAATTGCGCCTCCTGGCTAACTGCTGGAACACAATAAAAAAACGCAGCTGGAACCGCAGCCGCAACCGTACCGCATGCCATACGTACCTAATTAGAAGTGCCCACAATAGAGTCGTACGTACTCCACGTTTTTTTACAATTTCCACTGAGAAACATACATACGAGTATATATGCATATAAAAGATGATTCTCTTTTCTATAAATTTGTAATTACCTGACCTAATTTCTAAAAGGATTTTATTAGCACGTTGCTCTTTTTTTTTTTTTTTTGTATGGAATGTCAAAAATACGCACGTATTTAATAAAGTTGGCCAACTCGTCCGTCGCGGTTTGCGGCTGCGTTTGCGGATCCGTCTCGTTGTGTTCACATTGAACAACATTGAATTCGTGTGTATTCAATATTTTGACATGCGATACGGCTGCGGCTGCGGTTCCGGCTCCGGCTCCATTGTGCTCCAGCAGTAAACGGAGATGAATAGACCCCCCTTCCATACGATTTTTTTTCTTGTCTCAACTCAACCTACTCTCTCTAGCTCTTTAAAAAACCTCACACCAAAAATAATACAACAAGTATTTTTTGTTATATTAGGTATCTTTGCTCACACCGATATTACCCTGTATTAGTCAAAAAATTCTTTTTTTTTTAATGGAAACATTGACTGGCAGGCAAGAACAAAAAAAGAGAAAAAAGAAAATTGAACAAAAAAGATTCACTCAATAACGACAAACGACAAACCTCATCATCAGTCATCAGTCATCACTCATCACTCATTATTTCCTATTAAATTTCAAACCAACCCTTTGTTATCTCTCATCTCTCCAGACGAGTGATAAGATTCCACTCATAAAGAAGAATGACAAACTTAAACATAGTACAAAAAACACTCAACCGAAAGAGTTAAAATTCATAGGTGCAGTTTTTAATTTTGCACACTGTTGTGTACATGAGTATGAATTTTGTACCTCAGAATTTCTAACAGTAACATTGCTCACTTTGATTTCATATAGAAGTACTGACATCGTGTGCATGTTACCAACATGCACACTGTTAATTATCTGTATTTATGCTGTTGAAATTTTTTTTATGTTACACTGCATAGGGGTGGGTTATGAAAATAAAATAAAATTTCTCATACGCGGTGCTGGTGAAGGTGATGCCTTATAAAGAGAAGGATAGCATATAGCTAGGTAGGTAGGTTAGGTATTGAAGCTAACTTGGTAGATAAAGTTTTTTTTTTTACTGGGGGACTAGGGTGGGTGTGAATAAGAAGTCAAATATGGATTAATTTTTGGAATAGTAAATATGTATATAATTGTATATCTGTCATTAAATTCAAATTAGCTGTTAGTTATAAAATGAATATCAATATTGGTGTGAGCTACAAAAATAAATGAGAATTAAAAAAGAAGGTAGTGATAACGAGGTGACTATTTCAACGCTCGCCCAAGGCGCCCATTGGTTTCAGCGCCCTGCGCATTTGCACCGCTTGCACGTATAGCTTGTCCGGCCCTGCTTCGGGTGTTGTCTGACCAGAATAGCGAAGCTACGAAGAATTGTAGACATTGAAATCGCCCGTAACAACCATTTCAGTGCGAGGATAAAGGGAAACTATTCTTTGGATGGAGTCAGACAGTGCATCGAATTCGAAAAAAGTCGAGTTACTGTCCGTGTCCAGATTTGGGCTTCTATAAATAAAACATTCATGGATGACGTGCTTTTGGACGGTTAATTTAATCCACATGAAGTCTGTGCTTAAACACTGACCATATTGTGGTAGAAGCTGGTAAGCAACGTTGCTTCTAACGTATACGGCTAAACCATGAAAGGAAAAGAATAATGGCACTAAAGTGTACCCGTGTAGCAGTATGGACATTCGCAGCATAGAAATTCTTTCTTAGATCCCGAATGTTGCTGAAATCGACAGTAAAATTACCTGCCATTAAGAGAAACAAACAAAAAGTGAAAACCAATAACGAACGACTAATCTATAATAATTTCAAATCAAATACCAAGAAGACTTCATAACAAACACATTAACATGAGTTATTATGCCTCCATGTCAATATATTTCAAATCCACCCCTGGAAATCTACATGCAGCTACTAAAACATTCGTCTAGTATTATGATTTTAGTTGATACCTCCAATGCGTGTATACACATTAGAACGTGACAATTGAAACCAATATAGGCTGTGTAGAAGAAGGGGAAGGGAAGAAGAAGGGACCACTTGATGCTAATCCAATGATAGATAACAACGGCAATGAAATTTGCTATTGCGCACTGATGGTAAATTTGTTGTTGGATCAGCAATGTACTTTGTGAATTTGGGTTGGTTGGGCCTATTTTTTGTTTGTTCACGATTATGACCGAATGCGGTTGCGGCCGATTCGTTGTTGTTTATAATTAAAAACACACATAATCTATGCACTGAAATTTTTTTGTGCTCGCGGCTCGTTAGAATTAAATTATTGGGCTATTGTAGTAATTATTTTTTATTTAGGGTTATTGAGTTGCAATTTTTATTGAAAAAAGAATTTTGGGAGAATGATGAAAAAATTAAACAATGAAACAGATAACATAAATGCGACGTATACGAGGGACTTTCGACGCCGACGATACACAGCGCGTGCGCTGCCGGTGGTAGGCAGCACGACACCCTGTAGGTGTAGATAAGAATGTTAGTGTGTAGTTGTTATTTTCGAAGTTTTCGTAAGGTGTTCTATACATTACGAAAAGATAAGATTGATAAGAACTTAGCACTCCATCATTAAAATGGAGAAACTATTTCAAGTATATTTTGGTTATTATAGTTATTGACATAACTAGGAAATTATAATTCAATATATTTATTAGCAATCGAAAAGAAAGAAAATCAAAAAAAATATTATAAAACAATTTTTTTTGTTCTCTTTTTAGTATTGGAAGGTAAAAAATGTAAAACAAATTGTGGCAAAGTGTACAAGTTAGCACGATCGCTTAAACATCCGCCAAGCCACACATCGTCATAGTCGTCAACAACAAATTATGCTGACACGGCTGCTTTTATAAACGAAGCAGATCAGTGTCAAGAACCTACGACGGGAAGGATGCTTGCACAAGCTGTAAGATATCCATTGCATTCAGGGTTTTTAGTTATTAAGTCAGAAGTTTTCATTAAGTCTTAAACGTCAAAAAAAGAAAGTAAAAAGTAAAAACTGCTTCTGCCAAGGCTATATTTTTTTCAGACTAACCCATTTTGGCCGGCTTGAAAAAATTTATCAAATTGCTGCTTCCTGCTGTGGACTGTACTATCTTCTTATGTTTATCCGTATCCAAATGGCTTATTATGTCATACCGGCCACTGGTCATGGCGAAGTTGCTGCTGCGAATTGAACAAAACACTGTGGAGTCATTAATCTTGGTTTTTTTTATGAATGGATAATTTGCAATATGATAAAATTTCAATAAAAATCCTCGAAAAAGTTGGAAAAAAGCCAACGAAACGTCGGAAAAGAATGAAATAATCTTTTATTTGCATTCCAAAATTACTGATCTGTAAGCCTGTCATAAAACAAAAAAAAATTTATAAAACACATTCAATTGCATGTCACCCTGAGTGACTTGCGATTTTTTTAAGCGATAGAACGACCGACGTCGCTCTGTAATCAAATCTGTTTTAACGTCATCCAAGCGACAATAATCAAAGGCAAGTTCAAAGGCGAAGAAGTTCTCATTCCAAGAATTCCTTTGTTACCAACCGACTTGCCATTCGAGTTTAAGCGGATTCAGTTTCCCGTTCGACCCGCATTCGCCATGACAATAAACAAATCGCAAGGCCAATCGTTGCAAAAGTGTGGCCTTAATCTTGAATTCCCTTGCTTTTCACATGGACAACTGTACGTGGCGTGTTCGCGTGTCGGAAAGCAATCTGCATTTTTTGTTTATGCACCGGACAAAAAAACAAACAACGTTGTTTATCACAAAGCGTTGCAGTGACCTTATCATTTCTGTTTAAATAAAAGTAATTTTAATCAATTTAATATCAATTGTTTAATTCTTTCTTAAGAGAGGCTCGACTTTCGAAAGGGACATTTAGTCAATTTAAGGCGGAACGAAGTTCGCCGGGTCAGCTAGTCTTTAATAAAAGAAAAAGATTGAATATACCTACACATACTTTTTTGAGAACGGAGCTTTGGGGCACACCAGCATTCATTTTGTAGGTAGCAGACTGAAAACTGTCAAAAACAACGCGAAATGAACGGTCCGAAAGGTAATTTCTAATCCATCGAAAGAGGGGTTCATCGATGCCAAATACACGAATATCAAGTGCAATAATTTTACTTTCTCCAAAACGATGTAAAGATTGGTTCGACTGTTCGGTGAGATATACCATCATATCACCAGTGGACCTATTGCAACGAAAAATGTACTGCTGGTCATTAAGCAGTCTCCGTTTCTCAAGATATTTCTTGATCTGAAAGTTTATCAGAGTTTCCATGGCCTTGGAAAGAAGGGAAGTAAGTGCAATTGGTAATTTGAGGGGGATGAAGATACGACTTTTTTGGGATAGGCTATACAAATGCTGTTTTCCATCCACTCGGAAAAAGACCAGTAGGATAGGATAGATGGAAAAGCTTACGCAGTGGTTTTGCCAGCGTGGAAACACACTTCTTAAGAACTCTGGGAGAAATACTATCCTGGCCAGCGGATTTGTGTGTGTATGTTGAGATCTTTTAGTACTCTTGCAACTGTACGAGTGCGAAAGAAGATTTGTCAAATAAAACCATTCACGTTCTCAAGTACAGGATTAGTCATATCACATATTTTGCTGCAAATAAATCTGCTTTCGCTTGGGAGCTTACCACAGGAGGGTTTTTATGGACGAGTGCCGGAACCGAGGAAGTAGTGGAGTTGCGAACGCTTTTTACAAAATAACAAAAAAAATTACTACCGCTGGGAAATTGGGGTATTTTTTGCCTTAATTTCATGCAAAAATTTGGTTCTTTTAATGTGAGCATTACAGGTCTTTCTAGCTTGTTTGAACTTTTTCCGGTTTTCCTCAGAAGGGTTGGTTTTATAACATCGGAAGCTTTCTTCTCTCTTCTTGATAACTTCTTTGCAGCTCAAATGAATTCTCTTTTGTTTTGATACTTTTTGTCCTATTCAGAACAAAATGTCCCATCCTGCAGAGAGTAATGTTTGTTATTATATCAGCACTGGAGTCTACGTCACTATGGAGGAAGCATAGTGACCAGTTAAAGTTTCTGAAGAAATTATTGAGACCGTCCTTCTTGGCCTCCTGTTATCGCCATACGGTTCTCTTAGGGATGTTTTCTTTGACTGTACTGTCGAAACACGAGAAAATTGCTGATATGATACAACGATCCGACGTGCCTATTGGTGATAATTCATTAATCGTGTATTTATCAGGATGAGAGGTATCAAACAAGTCTAGGGTGTATTCGGAATGACCTGCAATGTCAGGGATTCGTGTTAGCTCGTCCACAAGCTGAGTCAAGTTGTTTGACTCAGCGAAGAACTCAGCATACCTTCCTTCGGGTTTTGTCTGACCAGAATAGCGAAGCTACTAAGAATTGTAGACATTGAAATCGCCCGTAACAACCATTTCAGTGCGAGGATAAAGGGAAACTATTCTTTGGATGGAGTCAGACAGTGCATCGAATTCGAAAAAAGTCGAGTTACTGTCCGTGTCCAGATTTGGGCTTCTATAAATAAAACATTCATGGATGACGTGCTTTTGGACGGTTAATTTAATCCACATGAAGTCTGTGCTTAAACACTGACCATATTGTGGTAGAAGCTGGTGCAACGTATACGGCTAAACCGTGAAAGGAAAAGAATAATGGCACTAAGATGTACCCGTGTAGCAGTATGGACATTCGCGGCATAGAAATTCTTTCTTAGATCCCGAATGTTGCTGAAATCGACAATAAAATTACCTGCCATTAAGAGAAACAAACAAAAAGTGAAAACCAATAACGAACGACTAATCTATAATAATTGCAAATCAAATACCAAGACTTCATAACAAACACATTAACATGAGTAAATATGCCTCCATGTCAATATATTTCAAATCCGCCCCTGGAAATCTACATGCAGCTACTAATACATTCGTCTAGTTTTATGATTTTAGTTGATACCTCTAATGCGTGTATACACATTAGAACGTGACAATTGAAACCAATATAGGCTGTGTAGAAGAAGGGGAAGGGAAGAAGAAGGGACCACTTGATGCTAATCCAATGATAGACAACAACGGCAACGAAATTTGCTTTCGCTCACTGATGGTAAATTTGTTGTTGGATCAGCAATGTACTTTGTGAATTTGGGTTGGTTTGTTTTTTCACGATTATGACCGAATGCGTTCGCGGCCGATTCGTTGTTGTTTATAATTAAAAACACACATAGTCTATGCACTGAATTTTTTTTTGTGCTCGCGGCTCGTTAGAATTAAATTATAGATAGATGAGTATTTATTAGCGTATTAATAAGCTTTAGATAACAATTATTTAAAATTTTTAAAATTATTCTTACATTAACATTTTTAATATTTCAGTCTTACAAATTCTATAATACTTTTTTATATATATTTACATTAGTTTCACATTTAACATGGTTAGGCATTAGATTAAAAATCCTAAAACCTTTTTATATAAGAGAGTTTTGAGCTCTGGCTGTTAAGAAATTTGGTAATTTAAGATCATTCATATTTCTAAGAGAATACGGTTGAATATCACGAACATATTGAACATATCTTGTTAAATAATTTGGCATTAATCTATTTTTAATTTTGTACACAAACATTAGCATATTCATAACAATTCTCTGTAACAGACAACCATTTCAAAGCATTTAACATAAAATTTATTGATGTGTATCTACTACATTTTAAAATTTCCCGCATCGCTTTATTTTGTAATAGTTGTAATCTAGCAATACTGATACTTTGGCAACCCTGGTTTGCAGTGATAAGTCTTTTTTTTACGGTCGCTCTTATAAATTTTTTGGTTTTTTTAGATTTTTTACTATTTTAATCATTCATAAAAGAAGAAAAAATCTCCCTCATAAGTTGTTTATACCATAGCACTCATATTAAATAAATATTTGGTGAGTCTATTTGTTTAAACAATTTAAATCAGCATTAATTAAGGCCAACTACGCTGCACATAAATTGGATATAAGCTTAAACAAAGGTTTCAATATGAATCGAACCCCCCCTGCGCGCAAATCACCCAATGGAGACAATCATCAACACAAAAGACCATATAAAGATGTTGCTCCAGATTCTCCACGGAATGGGAATGTTGGCCCCAGTCGTTACTCCTCAGCTGTTGGTATGATGGAAGTGTCTGAATTGAGGATCATGATTCAGGATATAATATCAATGACATTGGAAGACAAAATGAAGGACATGCTAACAAGATCTGATTTGGATGCCATTCATACAGAAATCCACATTCTTAAGGACAGCAACTTAGCCTTGCAGACACAGGTAAAGCATTTTGAAGCCCGCTGCAGCACATTAGAGCGTCAAGTTGAATTTCTAGAAACGAAAGCCAACGAGAATAATGTAGTCGTACATATTCCTGTGAATGATGCGGAAGAGGCAGGTGAAAAAGCACAGCAATGTTGCATGGACCTACTGCAAACGAATGAAGTAAACGTTATTGCTTCAACAAGAGTCTTGCACTCCAAGAACAATAAAGTGGCTAATGTCATCGTGAGTCTGAATCGAAGGGAAGACGTGGGACGAATAATAAAATCAACGCCTAAACTACGGAACACAGGTATTTCAGTGCACAGAGATCTACCGGCTTCTGCAAGAGCCCGAAGGAGACTTTTAATTAAGTTGAGAACGGATATTTTCGCGAAAAATAAACACCTGAAAACGCAATTACGCGGACAATCATTAATTGTTGGAGGTAAAACATTCTACTATGACATCGAAAACAATCTAAAATGTGACGGCAAATGCGGAATGTCATTGCTAAACCAGCTGGTGAATGACATTGCTGGTGGCTGCGTTCAGGACCATAATCCGATCAACGAAAATAGCACCGATTCACACACGATCTCGTTGATGTCAGGATCTAAATTTTAGTTGTAATGCCGTCTGCCCGTTAAATAGTTACAAAAGCAAAGAAAATAAAAATGTTATTAATGTTAAGGAAAATGTTAAGATTATAAAAATTTTGTCATATAATATAGCAGGACTTAGTAATAAGTGTATTTTTAACGACTTTTTTAGTTTTGTAAACAAATTTGAAATAATTTTTTTATATGAAACTTATTTAACTGATTATACTCTTGAGAAGTACGATAACAGGTTTATAAACTACGAACTGAGAATATTGCCTGCAATTAGAACCCATGCAAAAGGAAGAGCGAGTGGAGGTTGTATTTTCGGATATAAGAAAGATATGGATAGCATCAAGTGTGAATTCAAGCTTCAGAGTGAGATAATGTGTTTGGACTTAAAAATTTGCCAAAAGAGGTTTCGTATATTACCAACTTATATTAATTGTAACCACTGGGATACGGATTTTGAGAAAAATAAAGAATTTTTATCGTTTGAAGACATCGGAAATTTGTTGATGGTTGGCGATCTCAATGCAAGAATAGGCAACGAAGGAGGAACGGAGAATGATCGGCTTGGGAAAAATAGAAAGTCTAAGGATTCAACTAAAAATCAAAGAGGCGTGAGGGTGTTAGAACTCTGCAATTCATACGGGCTTCGAGTTCAAAATGGTACGAGTGAAGGAGATAAAAATGGTGAATTCACATTTGTGGGAAAACAAGGTAGTTCTGTCATTGACTATAGTCTGGAAGGAGGGGAATGGAGCTCTTATATAACAGGCTTTGAAGTTGAAAAGAAACCTTATTCAGATCATATGCCTATAACTGTATCATTCAAATGTGGACAAGAACAAAACGTAGAATGTTTAGACTTGAAACTTCTGCCTAAACTGCTCTGGAAAGAAACAGCAGCTTCCGAATATAGGAGACAGTTGGATACACTTCTGCTGGCCGACGGAAATCAAAGTAGTATAACCAAAATAGAAAACTGTATAAAAGGAGCACATCATGGTCATGGTTCGGACAATTTGCGACAGAGAAAAGATACTTTCAGAGAACCATGGTTTGATATAGAGTGTATGCAGGCGAGAAATCTATCATATGCTTGGCTTAATGAGTATAGACGGTCTAATGAGAACTTCGCCAAAAACTTGTACATTGAACGCAATCAAAGTTATAAAACGCTTTGTAAGGTAAAAAAACAGAGATATTATGAAGCTATGGCTCACGAAATAGCTGTGTGTAAAAGTGCAACAGAATTTTGGAAACTGGTCCGTAAACTAAATGCTACAAAATACACCATCAGTCATAGACTAGATTGCAATAGATTGCAAATTCACTTTAATCAATTGTTGAATCCAACCAATACAAGCCCATTCATGGTTCAATACGCGCAACCTGGTTTTCAAAACGACATTTTGGACATGGTAATATCGCAGGAAGAGGTGCTTGTAGCGGTTAACGCGCTGTCGGATAGAAAAGCAGCGGGCTCTGACAGAATACCTGCAGAGTTCTATAGATATGGAACAGGCGAACTTAATAAAAATTTAACTAGCGTTTTCAACCAAATTTTTGATCAAGGAACCATCCCTCAACAGTTCAAAGATGCCATGATATTTCCAATTTACAAAAAAGGCAGTATTGATGAACCTTCAAATTATAGAGGAATCTCCTTTTTGAATGCATCCTATAAAATTTTTACATCGATATTACTAAAGCGACTGAATATGTGGATAGATTCAAAAGATTTGTTAAGTGAGTACCAAGCTGGGTTCAGAAGAGGTTACTCTACTATAGATCACATATTTGTGCTCAATAGCATTGCTGACTCGTTTTTGTCGAGGAATAAAAAATTGTTTGCTTGTTTTGTTGATCTAAAAGCAGCCTTTGACACAGTGGACAGGAATGCATTGATGTACAAGTTATTCAGATCAGGTATGTCACGTAAATTTGGAAGAGTACTCCAAAACTTATACATGGACACCAGAGCAGCGGTCTGGAATGGCACAAATGTATCTGATTGGTTTCAGACGAAGTCAGGAGTAAGACAGGGCTGTGCGCTCAGTCCAAGTTTGTTCGCACTATACATCGACGATATAATTGATGCATTATCAGGTGGTATAGATTACGCAGGAGTTACCATTAAAGCGCTACTTTTTGCAGACGACATTGTGTTGCTTGCCAACACACCGGAAGCTCTTCAGCGTATGATTAATAGATTATCCGAATATTGTATGCAATGGAATCTGGTGGTTAACATAAATAAGACAAAAGTCCTAGTGTTTAAAAAAGGTGGAGGCAGATCCAGCGCAAATGAGAATTGGTGTTTCAACAACGAAAGAATAGAAGTTGTCAAAGAGTATAAATATCTAGGAGTCTACTTCACAAAGAACCTTAACATGGAAATGCATCTCACTGAAAAGCTGTCTAAGGCAAAAACCGCTATAAATGTAGCATGGAGAGAATGTTTTAACAACAAAGATATTTTACACAGCAGTAAATATAAAGTGTTTGAGGCAGTTTCCGAATCAATTGTTTTTTATGCAGCTCAAGTGTGGGGAGGTAAAAAATATGAACCAGTAGAAAAAATTCTCAGATATTACTTAAAAAGAGTTTTTCGCCTTCCCCCAAGCACTCCGAGCTACATGTTAATGTTAGAAACGGGTATGTCACCACTGTTCATCAAAACATTCAAACTACATGTCGACTACATAGTTAAAGTGCTGAACATGCCTAATGATCGCCTTCCGAAGAAAGCAGCTCTCCTAACTATACAAAGAAAGACAGGATGGTTTAAGAACTGGGTGGAGTTATCTCAGGAAGTTGGTGTAGAACTAGACGTCAATGATCAGAGTTCATGGAAGACTACGCTCTATAATATGATAATGCGTTTAGATGAAAACTTTAGAGATATATTCAAGGAAGAGGCGAAAAATTCATTGCATCGAATGATATATAGTAAATTGAATTATAACCTCAACCAAAGAAACTATTTTCGAGATGATAATACCATCGAACAAATATCTTGCATGTTTCGGCTAAGAGGTGAACTGCTGAACCTAAACTTTATACCACACCGTGACGACTTAAGAATACTTTGCAGTTTGTGTAATATGTCAGAGCGTGAGGATATTTTGCATTTTGTGGGAAGGTGTCCTATTCTGAGGGAAACGAGAAGATATATATTGGGCAGTGACTTTTTAACTGATGACGAAACATTAGACCTCCTCAATGAAATGGATGTATCCAAATTATTCAAATTTTGCAAAACGGCACTTAATTACAGAAGCAGAATAATGGGAGAATATTTTTAGTTAAGGATTGTTACTTTAAAAAAAAAAGAATAAGAATAAGAAAACAAACAGTATTTAAACTCATTGTCAATCAGGCAGACGGCAAAGCCATGCTTTATTGATTGTATTATTTAAATTGTATAAATTATTAATTTGAAAATAAAATCAATCTAAATCTAATCTAATCTAGCAATTAATCCATCATTACATAAAAACAAAACTGTTGAACAATATTCGAAATGTGGTTTCACAATAACATTGTAAATATTTATTGCCGTAAGCATCGTTATATCTTTTCTTATTCTTTATAAGAAACCTATTTTCTTTTAAATCTTTTTACATATATAATCTATTTGATTTTCAAACGATAGTTTATTATCAATCATAATGCCAAGGTATTTTATTTCATCAACTCTTTCTATTATATTGTTTTCAATCACTAAGTTCGAACTTAAAGTTAGACTATTTCTACTTGTTATTATCATGCACTTAGTTTTTTCAGCATTTATTATACCCTATTCCATAGAATGGGTATATTGTATTTGGTGTGGAGTTTGTAACATAGAGAAATAATACCATTAGGTATAGAAAAGTATATATATTCTGACTCAGAATCAAAAGCCTAGTCGATTTAGCCATGTCCGTCCGTCCGTCCGTCCGTCCGTATGTATACTCTCTAGAGGTCGCAATTTTTGAGCTAGAAAGCTGAAATTCGGTATATATAATCTTTGGTTCAAGAGTAAGGCTAAGTTCTTGAACCGGCAAAATCCGCCCACAAACACGCCCACAATCGCCATTTTTGTTGAACAACCTCAATTTCGTAAAATTAAATTATGTTTTTTGTACAGTTACGATAAAAGCATTACGCTAAAATTTTGCACACGTAAGCGTAAGGTAAACTTTCTTCCAATTAAATAAAAATATTTTAGTTTAGGCGTGGCTGATGCCCATTTTTCATACAAAACCATCAATATTGTTTTTATAAAATAACAATTGTTATATTAATGCGAAAAACATTAAATTTTGTGGGTATTACTTGCCCATAAACATCTTGTGTATGAAATCAAAAAAATTGATTTTGGGCGTGGCTGACCGCCCACTTTTCACTAGAAACTATTAAAAAATTGTTTTCGTAAATAAACGGTATTTATAATGATTCCGTAAGCCAAAATTTTGCGTCTCTTAATAGAAACTAAAAAGTTTGTGTATGAAAAGAAATTTTTGAATTTTGGGTGTGGCTTACGCCTACTTTTCATGAAAGAACGAAAAACGTAGTCTCAAATATTTAAGGAACTTCCAATATTCAATTTAAACCTTTTTCCTTCCGTTCGTTATTTGAGAAATATGTCTCTACATTTTCTTGTGTAAATTTTTTCAATACGCCCACTTTTGAAGGCGGAATTTTGATAAAATACCTTAGTTCAGGTAAGATTCTTTAAAAGCTTTTCGATTAACCTGTAGTTTTACACATATGCCTAAATACTGATCAAAGCTCAGTGAGTGCTTCAAATTTTTCAGACACGCCCACTTTTAAGGGGCGTTTCCGTCAAAAATCGTATAATGCATTAATTTTTTAACGTTTTTTAACTATCGGTCGCAGTTTTGAAGTAAAAAGATGAACACTTAGATTTATATTTTTTTATTACGTAGTAGAGTGTGGTTCAAGAATTGTTAAAAACACCCATAAACGCTATTTCCATTCAAAATCTAATTTTTAAAAATTTAAGTTTTCCCTTGTTTTGTTCAAATCGATCTGCAAGAATAAAATTGAATGTCACTGAGCTCATACTAATTGCCTTGGCAATAAAAAGTTTAAACTTTAGGCGTGGCGCACGCTTTTTTTACTGTGCCAGCACTAATTGAACATCACACCACACAAAATTAATGTTATTGAATTTTTTTCTGTCTGCTAAAAAAGAATTTTGTTTCTGAAACTGAAATATCGGCTGGCTGCGGCCTGCGGGAGGCAGACGCATACACATACAAAAATATAGGGAATAGGGTATCCAACAGTTCGCTGCAAACGTACTGTAGCTCTCGCTTATGTTTTTTAGTCTGTTTTGTCATAACCAATCATATACACTATTAAGATCTTCTTGTAGTTTCTTATGGCAGTCTTTAATGTTTTCTCCGGAGATGTAGAGCAGGGCATCATCAGCAAACAGTGCGATTTGACAATATTGTAAAACACGTTCTATGTCATTAATATAAATAATAAACAGAAGAGTCTCGAGTACCGATCCTTGAGGAACTCCCAAGTTTACATAATTGGGCCTCGAAAAATTTCCGTTTATTTTAACTTTTTGAGTTCTATTTTCGAGGTAAGTTCTAAACCAAGCAAGTTCACAGTTTTTAGTAACATATTTTTGTAGTTTTTTTAAGAGGATCGATCGATCAATAGTTTCAAAGGCACGTTTTAAATCAAGAAAAACACCATATATATATTCTTTTTTTGATATACTCTCTTTCCAACGAATTAAAATAAAGTTTAAGGCACTCTCACATGAGTGAGCTTTTCGGAAACCGGATTGTGATTCAATTATCAAGGCATTGTTTTCGAAGTAGTCTTCAATTTGCTTAAACGCGATCTTTTCTATGATTTTTTCGTACAGGGGCATACTGTTGATTGGTCGAAATTCTTCACACTTTTTGGTATTTTTAACTTTTTCAATAGGGCTAACCGTTGATTCTTTCCAAGAGTCTGGGAAAATACCCTCTTGAAAAGATTTATTAATAATGGACTGTAGTGCCAGTCCTAAATATTCAAAGTTTTCTAAATATATTTTCGGGGTCAGAAAAGTACTATTGTAACGTGGATCTGGGCGCCCTCGTCTTCGTAGTGGTTGTATAGGGTCTTCATTGTTTTGTGTGGAAGATCGGTATTTAGTTATAGCAGAGACATGGTATGTCCCTAGTGGCATGTTGAGGTCGTCTTTAAATGCAACTTGGTATGTTGTTGAACCGATCTTCTTAATGATCACATACGGTCCGTCTCGTTTCGGGGCAAATTTTGAAGTAATGCCCTTAGAAGCTTTACTTAGCGTGTGAGTGGTGATCAAAACTTGATCACCTATTTTTAAAATTGGTTGCTGTCTTCGTTTTTTGTCGACATAGCATTTGTTTCGGTCTTGTGCTCTCTCTGTTGTTGAGTAATTTCGTTCTGCATCTGTGAAGAGTCTTGACTCTTGAGGCATGTTCTATAGGATGCTCATTCTCCCTCTCCCCCTGGCTTAGAACAGCTCCGATGGCGTAATTACTTACATCTGTTTTCAACGTGAAAGGTTGATCTTCTTTTGCTTGTTGAAGGATAGGTGCTGAAGTGAGTAATGTTTTAGCGTGTTGAATGCATTTTCCTCATCTGAATCCCATTTTCACACAGAATTTTGTTTTGTAAGTTTGCTTAAAGGTTTCGAAACGTCAGCGAAGTTTTTTATAAAGCTACGATACCATGAACAGGTTTGAAGAAATGACAGAATTTGTTTAAAATTTCTTGGTTCTGGTCGATTAACAATTGCAGAAACCTTTTCTGGGTCAACTTGAATACCCTGCGACGTAATTATGGGTCCAAGATATGCAACTTTTGGACAACAGAATTTCGACTTTTGTCTGTTCACTTTTAACTTAAATATTCTTAGATGTTGAAAAACTTTCTTTAAGTCCTGATAATGTTCATCAAAATTGTTTGAGCATATAATAATATCATCAATGTATATTAAGATTGATGTTGCAAAAATACTTTGAAAGGTTGCCGGAGTATTTCGAAGTCCAAATGGCATACGGCTAAATTGGTATAGTCCAAAGGGTGTTATGAATGCTGTTTTTTCGACATCACTTTCATGTATCTTTATTTGGTAGTAACCCGTTTGAAGATCTAGTGTGCCCATAAATTTTGTTTTCAACGTTGAGTGTAGTAGATCGTCTATCCTAGGTAGAGGGTACTTATCTGGGACGGTAACGCTATTAAGCATCCTATAATCTATGCATACACGTATCCCTTTATCTTTTTTAGGTACCAACACGACAGGCGCAGCCCAAGGAGATTCACTTTCTGTTATTATGCCTATTCCAAGCATCTTCATAAGTTCTTCTTTCAGCTGTTCCTTCCTGATAGGTGATAGTCTGTATGGAGTTGTTGATATTGGCTCGTGATTACCCGTATTTATTTTGTGTCCAGTGTACGGCGTTGGTTCTGTTGGCTTACTGAACAAGGATTCCTCCATCAACAATAAATCATTTAATTTAATTCTATCGTCTTCAATTAATTCTACAGCCTCATCTTCCCTTAACTCGATATCAATTGTTAGGATTTCTGTGAAGAAAGTTTCAATATATAGTTCTTCTGCTGTCCGTACCAGTGATGGGAAAAGATTTTCTTTTTCTCGTTTTCGTTCTGGCGTCATTTCATCTCTCAATGAGTCCTTAAATATATTTTGGATAGAGTGTGGAGAATAATCATTCCTAGCATTCGAAATCGCTGAAAACGTCCGTTTCATTTTAGAATGAAGTTTTGAAGTACTTTCCATGTGTTTAGGAGTTTTTAGAGGATTACATTACTTGGGTGTTGCATTTATTGGCGAGACAACTTCAATTGCTTTAAACCAGTTAAGAAAAGCGTTAATCTGTTCCGTAGGGCTTCCATTATTTGGTGATTAAGCTAGTTCAGCATTAAGGCGAGGTAACTGTACTGCATCGGTATTTTTTACTATGCGTGTATTTTTGGTGTCATAGAAATCAAACTTTATATCCGGTTGGTCAGCAAAATACCACAATCTTTGTCCAAGATCGAGAACCATTCCATTTTCTTCGAGAAAATCGATCCCAATCAGCGTACGATTGTCGGTTGCTTTTGGGAGAGCGACAAATTTTATCGGTAGAGTGCGGTTTCCAATTATAATATGAGTCTCACCCACAAAAACGTCATCTTTGTCGGTATTGCCATCTGCCAAGGTTACATTTGCTGGAATTTGCGTAAATCTGGTTCCATTTTTTACGAGGTGAATCCATAATTCCCTTCCGCAAACGCTCGTCCGTGCTGCAGTGTCCAAGTAGGCTATACCTTGTTCCCCATGTTCTACAATTGGTATTGTTGGCAACTCTGTTCCAAGCGATGTCCTTATGCAATTAAACGAAACTGTTGAGGGACCCTTCGGAAGTTCTTTGCAATTAGGGCAGTTGGACCGAACCACACCCGGTAATTTGCATTTATAGCAGTGGAATTTTGGTTCAATTTGTTGTGCAGGAACTGGAACGTTCTTTTTAAAATCATACCTTCCTTTTTTCCTGCATTCGTTTATAGTATGACCTGCGTGTTAGCAGAAGTTACATTTATTTTTCTTTGCATCTGATTCAGGTTTTTCAATATTGTGCATGGTTTTCTCTGCTAAGGATTGTTCCACATTTCTGGCTTTGTTCAGTAGTTCTTGAAAGTTTTTAAAACTACCTACTGGAACGCCATCCCTTATGCGAATATGCAGAAGTCCGTATACCATATCGAGCATCATCCTTTCAGATGGCTTTGATACGTTTAATTTTGCGAAAAGTGCTCTTTTTCCACATATGAACTCATCGGTTGTATCCGTTATTTTTTGTTTTGATTCGAAAATTTGCACATAAATTCGATAGTTCGGCTGGGCTAGAGCGTATGCGTTGCGGAGAAGAGTGATGACATCGTCAAAGGTTTTGGCCTCATCTTTAAAACCCTGCCACCAGATGGTAGCACCTTCTTCTAGAAGCAAGGGGAATCCCTTTACAGCATCTTCATCGCTAATACTCTCGACATCCTTAAAAACAGTTATCGTTGATATGAACCCTTCCACTGTACCAGCGTCTCTTTCACCTCTTAAGCGAGATGTGCAGTGGCTAAAACTTCTTTTTATGCGATTTTGGTTTCTTAAAGCATCAATAAAAGTTTTAAACTGTTAATCCGTGAGGTTGGCCATTTTGTATGATTTGGATTGTTCTTCCAATTAGTTGGGCGCCAAATTGTAACGTGGATTTCTTAAGGTCTCAGTTTCGTGTGTTAAGAATCTTTACAAAACCAAACAATAGTCCAAAAAAATTAAAAGAAATGCAAAGATTGAAATTTTATAAAACAAATACGTTAATTTTATTTAAAACAGGAAAAAGTAGGACATTTAAGAAACGGAAAAAGTAAAGTTAATTTAAATTAAAATTAATATGAAACAAGAAGACTGATAAATTAATAATTAAAATGGATCGAACTTGTGTGTGAAATTTTAAAGGTGGAGGAGAACCCGTCCGTCGAAGAAAACTCCCAAAACAAGTCTTTAATAGCGAAATATTGCTCGAGCTTCAAGTCTGATACTTTTCTGTACTGGTCAGTGGATTACCCGACTGTCGTAAGTGAAATACCAAACGAGAATAAAATCAATAGAAGAAATCTCTCCTTTTATACAAAATTACTGACATGAGTTTTTAATATTAACATTTCAATAACCATAACAACATGAACTATGATTATTATTTTTTCTAAACAAAATTTCATAGTCGGTTAAATAAAATAATAATAATGTTGAAATTAATAACAACATAATAAAATAATAAAATATTGAAGTGCTACACTATCTTTTTTGTTTTTAATCCGTAAAAGCACAGAGTATATATCATTTAAAGATACACAATTGAATTTGAAAGTGTAACCCGAATACGGTATTGAATAAATTATTGTATGTCAGAAACGGAATCTCACTATTTATTTCAGTTATACTATTCACAAAAAAATCGTTAAATTTACTCGCAATAATTTTATCATCTGTAATAAGTTCATTATTGAATTCGATACAAGTTATCTTTGAATCTTCTTTTTTTAAAATATATTTTTTTAAGTTTCGCCACATTTCTTTTTGATTTGTTTCATTGTCTATTCTTTCTTTTATATATTTTCGTTTAGTTTTAATAATTTCATTTTTGTAATGGTTTCTCGCCGCCTTGTAATTTTCCCAGTGTTAGAAAGAATCGCTTTGGCTCGTTTGTTTATTTCATTTCGTTTTAAGCTATGTAAATAGTTACTGAACCAAGTATTTTCACTTATTCGCGTATTAAATTCTTTTGTAAACTTTTGAACTATTTTATCTAAATCTTTAACAAAAATATTTGATGCTACGCTGTTTTGATTAATATTTTCAATGTGCAAAATTTTGCTACTTAAAAGCTCACGTTGAAAGTTATTTTTATTATATTTGAATGACTTTATTTTTCGTTGGATGTTTTTAACACTATTTTTTAATGGTAATATTAATTGTCTTATTTTTAGTTCTTTAACAGTTTTAGCTTCTACATCTTTGTTGTTAGTAACTACATAATCGATTAGAGTCTTCGAATTTTTAGTGATTCTTGTTGGTTCACTTACCAATTAATAGAAGGAATTATCAGATATTTTCTTAAAAATGTCTTTCCTATATGTATCTGTTGTGGCAAACCAGTCTATATTAAAGTCTCCTACGACTATAATATCTCTATTTTTTCACATATTTCATCCATTTTATCCAAAAAATTATCACAGAAAAGTCTGTTAGATACTCTTGGTGGTTTATATAAGGCAACCAGCAAAAACTTATAATTATTGAAATACAAATCACACTTCAACCACCATATGCACGGAAAGAATTTTTAGATCAGATCAAGAAAAATGAGCTGCAAATCACGAAAATCTTATGCAGTTTCTCACCCTAGCTCGGGGTTTTGTAAATTACGACTCCTTGTTCGCAATTTTCAAAATTGAACGAAATGAAGATATTGCCACTCAAAAATAGCAAATTATCACTTTTTTGGGTCAATAATTCGATACTGAGAAATAAAACATTGCCATCGCGAATCGAAAATTGATCCAAATTTGTATCAATTTTATATTTACTCGATTGTAAATTGCAAAAAGCGAGTCGTAGATTTCCATCTTTTTGTTTTGAATCAAAAACATATTTTTTTAAAAAATGAGTGGTAAAATCGTAAATTGCAACCCCATTTTACTCAATTTGTAACAAATTATATTGCTTTGAGAGAGGAGGAACGTTTTCTATTTATTGAAAAGCATTTATTATTATTTATTGAAAAATGTAACTTTTACTTACTTGGCTGATTCTAGGAATCGAACTCGAGACCCTCTGCATACCAACCTAGCACACATCTACTAGGCCATGGTGATGCATCAAAGTCGGATATCAAAATTAATAATAAGAAGCAACCTGAATATGAGTTACATTTTAGGGGTGTTCTGAATTAATATTATGTTTTATTGGCGAGAAAAATAAAGTCGTCTTATTTTGAACGTCTAACCTCTAATGTACAATTTTTTATGATGATCATTTAAATTAAGGTAAGAAATTGTATATAATGTGTAGTTGAAATTCAACCTTGTACTCCCTATGTACATAATAGAACTACAAAAAAGGCATTATTGGAGACTCAAGTGGGGCCAGGGCCTAATTACTTATATTCTGAACGATTCCTGTATGTGCGTTGATATTCTGGTGGAATATAATTTCCCGCTGAATCCGAATGGCTTACAAAGATCCACTTTTAATATAAACCAGATTTATTTTTCGAGGATTTTTCATTTTCCAAACGAGACAGTACCAAAAAAAAAAAGATAATTATTAGTTAGAGGCAGGGATCGAACTCCGGACCTTCGACGTAGCCGTCATACACACTTGAGTTGATTTTAATGCAAATCACGAAAAAATTTTAGCAAATCCAGATTGGTAAAAAGTATAAATGGAATTATTCCCTTGAAGTAGTAAATTGCGACAAAAAGGTTGTAATTTACTTTGAAGGGCACAAGCTTGAATTATAACTTTTAATTGTAAATCTCAACTTAGGAATTGTTGTAATTTGAGATGAATTGAAAGTTAAATTGCCAATTGTTCTATCAGTTTCGAATCAAAGCGCCGTGATTTACAAAAAAAACATGTTTTGTAAATTGCAACTGAATATTTCGCAATTGGTGATTTTTCAATTCTCTCCATGTGTTATCATCTATAACAACCTTACTAACATTTAAAGTTTGTATAAATTTTTTTATGTATATAATGACACCACCAGTTCGACTAGAATTCGTATCACACCTTATTAAATTATAATTATCTACGCATATTTCACTGTCATAAATGTCATCCGTTACATGCGTTTCTGATAATACTATTATATCGAAGTCTTCATCAAAAATGGTGTTTTTAATTTCATCGAAATTATTTATTAAACCACAAATATTAAGATAGCAAATAATGTATTTTGATTGCTAATATCCAATTCTACCTCTTTGGGTTTCAATTTTTTTTTTTAAAACATCACATACATTACTTCTACAGTCATGGTTTACATCAAAATTAAATCCTAAGTTTTTATTAGCTATATCACAATTATTGCACTTCGAAATATTTTTATCACAGCTATTAGTATCATGTTGTTCAGAACATTTTGCACAAACTACATTTTTCGAACAGTTCTTCGACTCATGGTTGAATCCCCAACATTTAAAACAACGTTTTACTGGCACGAAATCAAAAACAAAACATCTATCCCAGCCAATGTTCAGGCTTCCCTTATTTATTATTTCTTTATAGTCTAAACTTTCTATTTCGATGATTGCCTTATATACATTTTCGTTTTTCTTATTTTTTTTTATAGCATTAAAAAGTTTTAAGCACTTAACCGATCCTTCCATTTTATTTTGTTTCTTAATAGCGTTTTCAAATTTTTCTTCGTCCCAATCACTATTTATACCACATATTATTAAACAAGGTTTTTTAACTGCGGTACTAAAATATCGTAATCATTTCCCAATTTATCTTTTGCCTCTTTCTCAATAACATCTCTGGATTCGACATCGTCGCAATTTATGACAACCATACCATCTTTCTTATTCACCACACTATTTACTTTTACAGATAATGACGTTGGATCGATTTTCTCTTTAATTTCATCATTTGTTTTCTTGTTCTCTTGAATTTGCTTTGGTTTAAGAATGACAGGTGTTTCCTTTCTCTTTATCAAATCTGCATAAGAAGGAGCACACACATTGCCATTGCCACTCACACTTGCTTCTATATTCTTTTTTTCGTTTTTTCCCCGTTTTATTTACATTATTTACTTCACAATTTGTGTATATTTTCAATTTTTCTATGATTTCATTAACTGCTTTTTCCTGTTTTAATGCACTTTCTTTATTTAAGTTCACAGATTCCAAAATATCTTCCAAACGCTTGTAAATTGCATTTGTTTATCTAAACAATCATCACATATGAAAACGATGTTCTTGTTCGTTCTCACCACATTAATATCATACGTCGCGATACCCGTACATTTCTCATGAAACGATTTTCCGCAAAAACCGACACATCTTATTTTACTTATTGTTTTCGTAAAACGGTCATTGCACTTTTTGCAATCTTCTTCCATAATTGAAGTTTTTTTTTTTTACTATTTTTTAATTTTAAACTTCTTATAAAAAAAGATTTTTAATCGCCCGCACAAATAAAACACGTCTTTACAGCTCAGCTGTCATTTCTCATTCTCTTATTGGGCTATTGTAGTAATTATTTTTTATTTAGGGTTATTGAGTTGCAATTTTTATTGAAAAAAGAATTTGGGAGAATGATGAAAAAATTAAACAATGAAACAGATAACACAAATGCGACGAATACGAGGGACCTTCGACACCGACGGTACACGCAGCGCGTGCGCTGTTCAGAACGAACCATACACCTCACCTAGGAGGCAGGCTATATCATCTTCGAACGAAAACTCGAGGTGAAACAACAGTTAATAAAAAAACCAAGAGAAATGCCTACATTGTCCGAGATGGATACCTTTTTAATCAATCGTCATCAAGTTTTAGAAACCGTATCAGATATTCGTCTCAAACCCAAATCCAAATCTGCTTTCAATAATTCACATTCACAAGCACATACATCTCAACTAATTCTTGAAAGATCTCATTAAATTTATCATAACAAGCAAATAAACTTTACTTGCAAAATTTGCAATCAAAATCATCCCTTACGTTTTTGTAGAAAGTTTTTGCAAATGACAACTGAAGAAAGAATACCTACAAGCTGTCAAAACTCTTAATTATTGTTCCAATTGTCTTGTTACTTCTCATCTCAAAAAGGATTGTAAGAGTTCCAATACATGTGTCGAATGTTAAGGACGTCATCATTCACTTCTTCACCTTTTACCCATAGCTCAATGAACTCAAAAAATTTTAATAAAACCACAGAACCCATTACATATTATGAGCACTCGAATATACAGTCCACTTAACCCCAAGCTTCTTCCACTTCGTTTTTACAATCGTATCATAGCACCAATTTAAATCGTGCTACAGCATTAGTTGATATTGAGCATCATGGTATCACGTTTACGGTGCGTGCACTTGTAGACCCGGGTTGTTAGTAAGCAAATTATACAAAAAGCGTAACACAAGCACAAAAAATAAAAAGATAAATAAACAAATACATTACAAAATAGATACAAAAACATAGAGAACGTACTAAACATAAACTATGAGCGTGGTGCACTGGTTTTGAATTTTTTCTTTAGACAAGTTTTACTAATGTTAAAATCAACTATACTTTTATTCATGCCATAATTAGTACGGTGTTGGGGACAATGCAATAACTCTAAGCTACGAAGATAATGAGCCCCTCCGCGATAGTTAAAACCGATAAAAGATAGTAGATCGGGTGCATCTAAAAATCCCGTTAAGAGTTAGTGAATAAAAATTATAGGTATCATTGTTGATACATACTTCTTTGTGACAAAGTTTGAATCTGTAGAAGTTGAATCCGGTGTTCGTTAGGTGAGGGGTTGTATGGATCTGCCCAGGAGAGACCTTTTAAAGCAAATCGAATGAAATTACGCTGAACTGCCTCTATCCTAAACTTATGAACATCATAGAAATGAGACTATACCTGTGATGCGTATTCTAGATGGGGACGAACAAGAGAGTTATATAAATTATAAAAAAATAAAATACAAAATCCGTGGCCTGTGTGCGTTTCGCCCAAGTATGAACGGTGGGCTCATCAGTTAGATGCCGCTCATACTCTTCTAAGACCAGTGTTGGATAGTTACGCGTATCTTTGAAATTGTAATTAGTTACACGTAACTAATGTAACTTATGTAACTAATGTAACAAATGTAACTAAATGTAACTAATTGTAACTAACTATAACTAATAGAATTTTCATATACAAAAACTCACATTTTATGTTAAATTGAAATCCACAAGCCCAATCGAATGACGATTGCCTACACTGTTTTAGGGCAAAGCTGGATGATAGATGAATTGCAGTCGGGCCCGCTGCCAGCTGTGCCAACGGCAACCTGGCAAGGAATACATTTTTTAATTACTATATTTCTGCAAACAAAAATCTAATAATATATGCTCCTGATAAAAAAGAAATCTAAGAACATATTATATTCTTGAAGCATACAATAGATTTTTACTTACATTTAAAGTTTTCCCTTCTTTCTTGAGATTCTTGGACATTTCTTTGTTTATTGTAATTTTGTTTGGTAAATTCAGATTTGATTTCAGATTTGATCTCAAATTTGAGATTTTGCTCGCCCTAAGGAATTCAAACGAGATCTATTTTGTTTTATTTTTTGTATGGGTGCTTTTTGACAATTAATGTACATACAAAAAACCTAAATAATTATATAAATACAATATGCACTCAATTTTCAACAAATATTTATTCGATGTGATAAATCTAAAATTTGAGATCAAATCTGAGATCAAATCTGAATTTAAAAAAAAAAAAAAAAAAAAAAAAAAACACAATAAACAAATAAATGTCCAAGAATCTCAAGAAAGAAAGGAAAAATTTAAATGTAAGAAAAAATCTATTGTATGCTTCAAGAATATATAATATTTTATTAGATTTCCTTTTCATGAGGAACATAGTAATTTAAATATGTATTCCTTGACAGGTTGCCGTTGCCCTTGCTAATAAAACAATTTCGTCAATAGTCAATCGGGATTCAGGATGGAACCTTGTTCAATTATTGTACAAATGTAGGTAAAATGTGAATTTTGTATTTTTTTATTATTAAGTTAGAGTTAGTTTTATTTAGTTACATTTAGTTACATTAGTTACATTAGTTACGCCAAATATATAATTTTTAGTGCAAAACTACACTGCGAATTATATATTTTTAGGGAGCTTTATAAAAAGCATAAACCCTAATAAATGCCATGCCCGTTTGGCCAAATAATAGATGATTAAAAAATTCAAAGAAAAAATATTCAATTGAAAAAGTTAAAAGAAAAAACAACAACAAAAGTTGTTGCTTTTAAATTCAACACGAGCATGTACCTAGTTGGTTGTTTAGATTATAAAAAAATAAAATACAAAATCCGTGGCCTGTGTGCGTTTCGCCCAAGTATGAACGGTGGGCTCATCAGTTAGATGCCGCATGCCGCTCATACTCTTCTAAGACGCACTTTTGTTCGATAAAATCGACACTATATATAATTTTTAGTGCAAAACTACACTGCGAATTATATATTTTTAGGGAGCTTTATAAAAAGCATAAACCCTTATAAATGCCATGCTCGTTTGGCCAAATAATAGATGATTAAAAAATTCAAAGAAAAAATATTCAATTGAAAAAGTTAAAAGAAAAAACAACAACAAAAGTTGTTGCTTTTAAATTCAACACGAACATGTACCTAGTTGGTTGTTTAGATTATAAAAAAATAAAATACAAAATCCGTGGCCTGTGTGCGTTTCGCCCAAGTATGAACGGTGGGCTCATCAGTTAGATGCCGCTCATACTCTTCTAAGACGCACTTTTGTTCGATAAAATCGACACTATATATAATTTTTAGTGCAAAACTACACTGCGAATTATATATTTTTAGGGAGCTTTATAAAAAGCATAAACCCTTATAAATGCCATGCTCGTTTGGCCAAATAATAGATGATTAAAAAATTCAAAGAAAAAATATTCAATTGAAAAAGTTAAAAGAAAAAACATAGAAGAGTATGAGCGGCATCTAACTGATGAGCTTAACTTTTTCAATTGAATATTTTTTCTTTGAATTTTTTAATCATCTATTATTTGGCCAAACGAGCATGGCATTTATTAGGGTTAAGCCAAATAATAGATGATTAAAAAATTCAAAGAAAAAATATTCAATTGAAAAAGTTAAAAGAAAAAACATAGAAGAGTATGAGCGGCATCTAACTGATGAGCTTAACTTTTTCAATTGAATATTTTTTCTTTGAATTTTTTAATCATCTATTATTTGGCCAAACGAGCATGGCATTTATTAGGGTTTATTCTTTTTATAAAGCTCCCTAAAAATATATAATTCGCAGTCAGTGGCGGATTAAACGTTGAGAGCGCTCTAGGCAAGCATTACATCGGCGCCCCTATAACAAAAATAACTCGTAATATAGTTTGACCGAAGCCGCTGTACCGCGCCTTAGGAAAACTCTGTGAAATGGGGGACAAGGAAAAAAGAGCATGAATTTATATAAGATTGATAATGTCGGAAAGATCTTACGAATTCGGTTTAAAATTATCTTAAAGGCACTCTGGTAACTTAAAGTTTTTTTATTCAAAGTAAAAAATGAAATTATAATGTTATGTACATATTAACATTAAGCAGCTTTTTGGCTGACCTCCAAAGTTGCTAATTTTGATCTACTTTTTGTTACAGCTTAAATGACAATCTTAAAAAAAATTAAAAATTTCTGCGCCTACATTTTTGTCTTGCGAAATTGTCAATAACATCATCATAGTTTGAAGATTGCAATAAGTTTGATTCTATGTTAAGTATTGCTAGCGAATTTAATCTGGTATCTGTCATAGTTGAGCGGAGATAATTTTTCACTCTCTTTAGACAGGAAAAGCTCCGCTCACCGCTGCAATTGCTGACTGCCGTCGATAAACACATTCTTAAAGCTATGTCAACGCTTGGATAAACTGATTCAAGTTCTTCATTTTTTAGAACCTTTAAAATAGCGTTGGTTGTTCGGGGCAGTATTCCGTCTCGATCAAACGTTGTTAAAAAAGAACGGAAGTGAATGCATTCATCCACAAAACACTTTTCCAAATCACTGGAATACATTGTTACTAACGTACTTGCTCTATTTTGAACTTCTTCAATACTCAATGAAAAATCTGCGTTTATATTTTGATTCAAGCCATTCAGTGAAACATACGAGTATTCTTGTGTTTCGTTATTGATATCCCACTTGACTGGGTCACAATCCACGATAAACAGTTTATTTTGCGAATGTCTCAGAACTTCTACTGCTGGCGGAGGAGGCGGCGCGGCGGCGGCGTAGGCACGGACAAATTGTGTGGTTTTTTATAACTAGTAGGAATATCATTGCATAGGGTCGGCAGCAGTTGCAATTTGGGTTGCCTTGAAAGATTCAGAATCATCACTTTTTATTTTTTTAAAAAACGTCTCAATATTTTTCGTGTGCTTTATTACCTACATCATGATGTTTTTCTTCTTTCTCCTTAGCCTTCTTTTTATATTCTGCATCACTAGGTTTTTTCTTTAATTCACTCATTCTTTAAGTAATATATAAACAAAAACTAATTGGACTAATCAGCAGCGCTGCAGCTGAAAAAAAAATCGGTGTGCCAACTTTTATTCACTTGGTTGCCACAGAGTGCCAAGCTATTAAATCCAAGTAAAAAAATCTGATGTTCAAACAAAAACTATTAATATTTCTTATTAATAACTAGCTGTCCTGGCAGATGTTCGAGTATGTACATTTATGGGAATTTGTAGTTTGCATCTGAAAAAAATTGTTTAAAAAAATTCAAAATACCCGTTTCCAACGTATTTCAAAAACAAAAATTTTGTTATAAAAAAAAAAAATTATTAAAAATCAAAAAAAAAAAATCAATTTGAGAATTTTGAAATCCCATATCAATGGGGTTATAAATGACTTATTGTTTTCAAAATATTTATAGTAACTTGATTTAAAAATTCTAGTTCTATGCGAGGTACCATTATAAGGCAAATTCTGAAAAATATTTTCCAACAAAATATTGACTATTCTAAGAAAAATAGAATTCTGAAAGTTTTATCAAAATCGTTAGAGCGGTTTTTGAGGAAATCAAAATTTTTGTTTAGGATTACATGGCAGGTACCGTTATTTTTGGACTTATAGCAAAAATAAAAAAAGACCTCGCTAGAGAATTCCAAATAAATACTAAATACCAAATTTGAAGCAAATCGGCCCATCCGTTCAGGCTCTAGAGGTGCGAACAGACAGACAGACGGACGGAATTTCCAGACCCACTTTTTTCGACTTCTTTATCATCGTAATGTCATGTTTGATTCTTAGCACTTTTTTTTTTGCACGAATTGCCTTATACATAGTACCTATAATCGCAAGTAAAAATCAAATCAATCAAAAAATCACTATTGGACACTTTTGACATTTTCTTCGAACGTACAAGTGCCAGTGTTGTAAGCAATCATTGTAGTAGATTTCTTAGGGGTTTACACAAAAAAGTAACAAATGTGAAAAAGTTATTTTAATTTTTAATGTTTGTTATGAATTTGTTACTTAAATGTATAATATTTAATTTAAATAAAAAGTGCCAAATTTTAAATTTTTGAGTGCCAATGGGGGCCACAGTGCCAAACAATTTTTATGATGATCATTTAAATTAAGGTAAGAAATTGTATATAATGTGTAGTTGAAATTCAACCTTGTACTCCCTATGTACATAATAGAACTACAAAAAAGGCATTATTGGAGACTCAAGTGGGGCCAGGGCCTAATTACTTATATTCTGAACGATTCCTGTATGTGCGTTGATATTCTGGTGGAATATAATTTCCCGCCGAATGGCTTACAAAGATCCACTTTTAATATAAACCAGATTTATTTTTCGAGGATTTTTCATTTTCCAAACGAGACAGTACCAAAAAAAAAAGATAATTATTAGTTAGAGGCAGGGATCGAACTCCGGACCTTCGACGTAGCCGTCATACACACTTGAGTTGATTTTAATGCAAATCACGAAAAAATTTTAGCAAATCCAGATTGGTAAAAAGTATAAATGGAATTATTCCCTTGAAGTAGTAAATTGCGACAAAAAGGTTGTAATTTACTTTGAAGGGCACAAGCTTGAATTATAACTTTTAATTGTAAATCTCAACTTAGGAATTGTTGTAATTTGAGATGAATTGAAAGTTAAATTGCCAATTGTTCTATCAGTTTCGAATCAAAGCGCCGTGATTTACAAAAAAAACATGTTTTGTAAATTGCAACTGAATATTTCGCAATTGGTGATTTTTCAATTCTCTCCATGTGTTATCATCTATAACAACCTTACTAACATTTAAAGTTTGTATAAATTTTTTTATGTATATAATGACACCACCAGTTCGACTAGAATTCGTATCACACCTTATTAAATTATAATTATCTACGCATATTTCACTGTCATAAATGTCATCCGTTACATGCGTTTCTGATAATACTATTATATCGAAGTCTTCATCAAAAATGGTGTTTTTAATTTCATCGAAATTATTTATTAAACCACAAATATTAAGATAGCAAATAATGTATTTTGATTGCTAATATCCAATTCTACCTCTTTGGGTTTCAATTTTTTTTTTTAAAACATCACATACATTACTTCTACAGTCATGGTTTACATCAAAATTAAATCCTAAGTTTTTATTAGCTATATCACAATTATTGCACTTCGAAATATTTTTATCACAGCTATTAGTATCATGTTGTTCAGAACATTTTGCACAAACTACATTTTTCGAACAGTTCTTCGACTCATGGTTGAATCCCCAACATTTAAAACAACGTTTTACTGGCACGAAATCAAAAAACAAAACATCTATCCCAGCCAATGTTCAGGCTTCCCTTATTTATTATTTCTTTATAGTCTAAACTTTCTATTTCGATGATTGCCTTATATACATTTTCGTTTTTCTTATTTTTCTTTATAGCATTAAAAAGTTTTAAGCACTTAACCGATCCTTCCATTTTATTTTGTTTCTTAATAGCGTTTTTAAATTTTTCTTTGTCCCATTCACTATTTATACCACATATTATTAAACAAGGTTTTTTAACTGCGGTACTAAAATATCGTAATCATTTCCCAATTTATCTTTTGCCTCTTTCTCAATAACATCTCTGGATTCGACATCGTCGCAATTTATGACAACCATACCATCTTTCTTATTCACCACACTATTTACTTTTACAGATAATGACGTTGGATCGATTTTCTCTTTAATTTCATCATTTGTTTTCTTGTTCTCTTGAATTTGCTTTGGTTTAAGAATGACAGGTGTTTCCTTTCTCTTTATCAAATCTGCATAAGAAGGAGCACACACATTGCCATTGCCACTCACACTTGCTTCTATATTCTTTTTTTCGTTTTTTCCCCGTTTTATTTACATTATTTACTTCACAATTTGTGTATATTTTCAATTTTTCTATGATTTCATTAACTGCTTTTTCCTGTTTTAATGCACTTTCTTTATTTAAGTTCACAGATTCCAAAATATCTTCCAAACGCTTGTAAATTGCATTTTGTTTATCTAAACAATCATCACATATGAAAACGATGTTCTTGTTCGTTCTCACCACATTAATATCATACGTCGCGATACCCGTACATTTCTCATGAAACGATTTTCCGCAAAAACCGACACATCTTATTTTATAGGGTTTTCACACTGAGCTGAAAACACGGTTTTCGTTGAAAACCCCCAAAACCTGAACGAAAACACAAGTTTTACCATACATTTTTGCTAAACACAAGTTTCCGAAAACAACTAGTTTTATATAAAACCTGTCGAAAACTTGTTGGAATACAAAGTAAACACACCTAAGTTTGTTGTGATTCTTTCTGAACACATCTAAGTTTGTTGTTATTCTTTCCAAACACACCTAAAAAGCGCATAAACGTCAAAAAAAAAAAAAAAAAAAAACAAACACAGTTTTGGCCGAATTTTTGGCCAATGGGCGATACTAGTATTGACTAAAAATGCAAATAACAGAAACCTGCTGTTAATGTTTTTTTATGTTTAACTGTCCATACATTGAAAAACACATTTCCGAAATGGTTACAATTTAGTTTGGTATATTTTTCAAATAGCTCCTGCAGAATACGTTATATATATGAAGACAAAAGTTTTTTTTTTGAGATAGATACCTAGCGTCCATGGCCGCAAAATACCTGCTGCAAGGCGGCAAGATCGCTATTGTACGATGCGAGGAGCTCAACCTCTCTGGACACTTCTACAGGAACAAAATAAAGTACCTAACTTATCTACGCAAGAGGTGCAAGTGAAGTTTGCCAAATATGTGCATCCTGTTATGAGGAGACTGAAGATGTAAGTTTTATTATACCCAAAAACAGACGACCTGTTAATGTATCAAATAAATTTGTTTTCAGGGAGAGCTTATAACATGTACAAAGTGTGTTAAGTCGTTTCACTTTGCTTGTCACATCCCAAGTATGGCTCGATTTCCGACACAGTCTAAATGGTTTTGTTCAAAGTGTACAATTCCTAAAGCCAAGTCTTTGCTGAAAGTTTAGGGCACCCCAGCTCCGCCAACGCTGCCTACACTACCGGAGTCAATAGATGTGGACACTAAAGCAAATATTGCAACCGAAGTATTAACAGTCCATTCGGAAGAAATTGAAAACGATGTTATTAAGAAACTGCCTTCGCAAAGTCCTATTTTACGTCCGTCACCAAATGCCAGCATGTCACCCTCACCAAGTTCTGTTTTAGAGTCTTTGCCGAACCCTAAACAACAACAGCCAACAAACAATCACGAATCGTCTGAAATACCAGTCGTCAAGAACTGGTCAGCTAGCCAAGTTACTGAGTACTTTAACAAGTTCTATCCCAATGAGGCGGAAGTTTTCAAAGATCAAGACATAGATGGGCAGTCGTTATTACTTTTAAAACGTTCGGATGTTGTAAATAGATTTGCTATTAAGTTGGGTCCAGCGTTGAGAATTTATAACCTGATTTTGAAGATTCAATCTTTATCGACTGATAGTCTTCTAATTATTTTATAATAGAATATTTATGTATATCTTAGACGTCATTGGCCTTTGAAATTAGTGTTTTTAATTGAGTATATCTTGACAAAAATGTGTTGTAAATGAATGGAAATAAAAGTCCAAACGTATTAAATAAATTCGAAATCGTCATTACGTTCCAAAAATTTTAAGAGAACTTTAAGGGTGGCAAATGGAGCAATCAATGAGTCCTTGGTTGCTGTACTAGACTATTGGGATCGGTTAATTGTTGGATAGCATACTCTTCCTTTCATGTCCATGCTGGAAACGGTCCTGTACTCGGCAGGTGATCCCAGCGTAAATATGGCGATGGCTATTCTTTTTTCTAGAGGTATACACTTCCTAAAATTTGTATCCAGCAATTCCATACTTTTTAGTTCTCTGCAGAGAATGTTGAATGTTTGGCGAGTCATTCTAAAGTGTTGCTTAAAGTAATTATCGTCGTTTTCCAACACTTCTTTTTCCCAGAAAGTGCTTGTACGAATCTGCGATATTTAGATATTTATAAAGATTCTTTGTGTAAATTAATTGTTATTGGAAGCTTACTTTTGTCCACATGCTCCTTGGTCTTGCACTATTATTCATTGCATTCATCAATGCTTTTTTTTCTGCCAAAGTCTTAGGAATTGCAATATATAACGACGTTTTCTGCTTCTGAAAGCAGCTTGAGATGAAGTCAAGTTTAACAAAATGGTCATACTTTGTTCCATTTTCTTCTTATGAAGAAAAATTAGTTTTAATTGGTCAGAATTCATTTTTTTCACAAATATTATCTAAACGATTCATGGTTTTCAGCTAAGAAAAAGTTATTGATACAAAATTTGATAGTCAGTTGTCAAAATGAAGTGAAATGTCAAACGAAAACTTTAAAAGTCCGGTGTGAAGGATTTTCAGGTTTTCGTAAACTTTTAGCCGAAAACCGGGTTTGCGGCTCGGTGTGAAAACCCTATTACTTATTGTTTTCGTAAAACGGTCATTGCACTTTTTGCAATCTTCTTCCATAATTGAAGTTTTTTTTTTTACTATTTTTTAATTTTAAACTTCTTATAAAAAAAGATTTTTAATCGCCCGCACAAATAAAACACGTCTTTACAGCTCAGCTGTCATTTCTCATTCTCTTATTGGGCTATTGTAGTAATTATTTTTTATTTAGGGTTATTGAGTTGCAATTTTTATTGAAAAAAGAATTTGGGAGAATGATGAAAAAATTAAACAATGAAACAGATAACACAAATGCGACGAATACGAGGGACCTTCGACACCGACGGTACACGCAGCGCGTGCGCTGTTCAGAACGAACCATACACCTCACCTAGGAGGCAGGCTATATCATCTTCGAACGAAAACTCGAGGTGAAACAACAGTTAATAAAAAAACCAAGAGAAATGCCTACATTGTCCGAGATGGATACCTTTTTAATCAATCGTCATCAAGTTTTAGAAACCGTATCAGATATTCGTCTCAAACCCAAATCCAAATCTGCTTTCAATAATTCACATTCACAAGCACATACATCTCAACTAATTCTTGAAAGATCTCATTAAATTTATCATAACAAGCAAATAAACTTTACTTGCAAAATTTGCAATCAAAATCATCCCTTACGTTTTTGTAGAAAGTTTTTGCAAATGACAACTGAAGAAAGAATACCTACAAGCTGTCAAAACTCTTAATTATTGTTCCAATTGTCTTGTTACTTCTCATCTCAAAAAGGATTGTAAGAGTTCCAATACATGTGTCGAATGTTAAGGACGTCATCATTCACTTCTTCACCTTTTACCCATAGCTCAATGAACTCAAAAAATTTTAATAAAACCACAGAACCCATTACATATTATGAGCACTCGAATATACAGTCCACTTAACCCCAAGCTTCTTCCACTTCGTTTTTACAATCGTATCATAGCACCAATTTAAATCGTGCTACAGCATTAGTTGATATTGAGCATCATGGTATCACGTTTACGGTGCGTGCACTTGTAGACCCGGGTTGTTAGTAAGCAAATTATACAAAAAGCGTAACACAAGCACAAAAAATAAAAAGATAAATAAACAAATACATTACAAAATAGATACAAAAACATAGAGAACGTACTAAACATAAACTATGAGCGTGGTGCACTGGTTTTGAATTTTTTCTTTAGACAAGTTTTACTAATGTTAAAATCAACTATACTTTTATTCATGCCATAATTAGTACGGTGTTGGGGACAATGCAATAACTCTAAGCTACGAAGATAATGAGCCCCTCCGCGATAGTTAAAACCGATAAAAGATAGTAGATCGGGTGCATCTAAAAATCCCGTTAAGAGTTAGTGAATAAAAATTATAGGTATCATTGTTGATACATACTTCTTTGTGACAAAGTTTGAATCTGTAGAAGTTGAATCCGGTGTTCGTTAGGTGAGGGGTTGTATGGATCTGCCCAGGAGAGACCTTTTAAAGCAAATCGAATGAAATTACGCTGAACTGCCTCTATCCTAAACTTATGAACATCATAGAAATGAGACTATACCTGTGATGCGTATTCTAGATGGGGACGAACAAGAGAGTTATATAAATTATAAAAAAATAAAATACAAAATCCGTGGCCTGTGTGCGTTTCGCCCAAGTATGAACGGTGGGCTCATCAGTTAGATGCCGCTCATACTCTTCTAAGACCAGTGTTGGATAGTTACGCGTATCTTTGAAATTGTAATTAGTTACACGTAACTAATGTAACTTATGTAACTAATGTAACAAATGTAACTAAATGTAACTAATTGTAACTAACTATAACTAATAGAATTTTCATATACAAAAACTCACATTTTATGTTAAATTGAAATCCACAAGCCCAATCGAATGACGATTGCCTACACTGTTTTAGGGCAAAGCTGGATGATAGATGAATTGCAGTCGGGCCCGCTGCCAGCTGTGCCAACGGCAACCTGGCAAGGAATACATTTTTTAATTACTATATTTCTGCAAACAAAAATCTAATAATATATGCTCCTGATAAAAAAGAAATCTAAGAACATATTATATTCTTGAAGCATACAATAGATTTTTACTTACATTTAAAGTTTTCCCTTCTTTCTTGAGATTCTTGGACATTTCTTTGTTTATTGTAATTTTGTTTGGTAAATTCAGATTTGATTTCAGATTTGATCTCAAATTTGAGATTTTGCTCGCCCTAAGGAATTCAAACGAGATCTATTTTGTTTTATTTTTTGTATGGGTGCTTTTTGACAATTAATGTACATACAAAAAACCTAAATAATTATATAAATACAATATGCACTCAATTTTCAACAAATATTTATTCGATGTGATAAATCTAAAATTTGAGATCAAATCTGAGATCAAATCTGAATTTAAAAAAAAAAAAAAAAAAAAAAAAAAACACAATAAACAAATAAATGTCCAAGAATCTCAAGAAAGAAAGGAAAAATTTAAATGTAAGAAAAAATCTATTGTATGCTTCAAGAATATATAATATTTTATTAGATTTCCTTTTCATGAGGAACATAGTAATTTAAATATGTATTCCTTGACAGGTTGCCGTTGCCCTTGCTAATAAAACAATTTCGTCAATAGTCAATCGGGATTCAGGATGGAACCTTGTTCAATTATTGTACAAATGTAGGTAAAATGTGAATTTTGTATTTTTTTATTATTAAGTTAGAGTTAGTTTTATTTAGTTACATTTAGTTACATTAGTTACATTAGTTACGCCAAATATATAATTTTTAGTGCAAAACTACACTGCGAATTATATATTTTTAGGGAGCTTTATAAAAAGCATAAACCCTAATAAATGCCATGCCCGTTTGGCCAAATAATAGATGATTAAAAAATTCAAAGAAAAAATATTCAATTGAAAAAGTTAAAAGAAAAAACAACAACAAAAGTTGTTGCTTTTAAATTCAACACGAGCATGTACCTAGTTGGTTGTTTAGATTATAAAAAAATAAAATACAAAATCCGTGGCCTGTGTGCGTTTCGCCCAAGTATGAACGGTGGGCTCATCAGTTAGATGCCGCATGCCGCTCATACTCTTCTAAGACGCACTTTTGTTCGATAAAATCGACACTATATATAATTTTTAGTGCAAAACTACACTGCGAATTATATATTTTTAGGGAGCTTTATAAAAAGCATAAACCCTTATAAATGCCATGCTCGTTTGGCCAAATAATAGATGATTAAAAAATTCAAAGAAAAAATATTCAATTGAAAAAGTTAAAAGAAAAAACAACAACAAAAGTTGTTGCTTTTAAATTCAACACGAACATGTACCTAGTTGGTTGTTTAGATTATAAAAAAATAAAATACAAAATCCGTGGCCTGTGTGCGTTTCGCCCAAGTATGAACGGTGGGCTCATCAGTTAGATGCCGCTCATACTCTTCTAAGACGCACTTTTGTTCGATAAAATCGACACTATATATAATTTTTAGTGCAAAACTACACTGCGAATTATATATTTTTAGGGAGCTTTATAAAAAGCATAAACCCTTATAAATGCCATGCTCGTTTGGCCAAATAATAGATGATTAAAAAATTCAAAGAAAAAATATTCAATTGAAAAAGTTAAAAGAAAAAACATAGAAGAGTATGAGCGGCATCTAACTGATGAGCTTAACTTTTTCAATTGAATATTTTTTCTTTGAATTTTTTAATCATCTATTATTTGGCCAAACGAGCATGGCATTTATTAGGGTTAAGCCAAATAATAGATGATTAAAAAATTCAAAGAAAAAATATTCAATTGAAAAAGTTAAAAGAAAAAACATAGAAGAGTATGAGCGGCATCTAACTGATGAGCTTAACTTTTTCAATTGAATATTTTTTCTTTGAATTTTTTAATCATCTATTATTTGGCCAAACGAGCATGGCATTTATTAGGGTTTATTCTTTTTATAAAGCTCCCTAAAAATATATAATTCGCAGTCAGTGGCGGATTAAACGTTGAGAGCGCTCTAGGCAAGCATTACATCGGCGCCCCTATAACAAAAATAACTCGTAATATAGTTTGACCGAAGCCGCTGTACCGCGCCTTAGGAAAACTCTGTGAAATGGGGGACAAGGAAAAAAGAGCATGAATTTATATAAGATTGATAATGTCGGAAAGATCTTACGAATTCGGTTTAAAATTATCTTAAAGGCACTCTGGTAACTTAAAGTTTTTTTATTCAAAGTAAAAAATGAAATTATAATGTTATGTACATATTAACATTAAGCAGCTTTTTGGCTGACCTCCAAAGTTGCTAATTTTGATCTACTTTTTGTTACAGCTTAAATGACAATCTTAAAAAAAATTAAAAATTTCTGCGCCTACATTTTTGTCTTGCGAAATTGTCAATAACATCATCATAGTTTGAAGATTGCAATAAGTTTGATTCTATGTTAAGTATTGCTAGCGAATTTAATCTGGTATCTGTCATAGTTGAGCGGAGATAATTTTTCACTCTCTTTAGACAGGAAAAGCTCCGCTCACCGCTGCAATTGCTGACTGCCGTCGATAAACACATTCTTAAAGCTATGTCAACGCTTGGATAAACTGATTCAAGTTCTTCATTTTTTAGAACCTTTAAAATAGCGTTGGTTGTTCGGGGCAGTATTCCGTCTCGATCAAACGTTGTTAAAAAAGAACGGAAGTGAATGCATTCATCCACAAAACACTTTTCCAAATCACTGGAATACATTGTTACTAACGTACTTGCTCTATTTTGAACTTCTTCAATACTCAATGAAAAATCTGCGTTTATATTTTGATTCAAGCCATTCAGTGAAACATACGAGTATTCTTGTGTTTCGTTATTGATATCCCACTTGACTGGGTCACAATCCACGATAAACAGTTTATCTATTTTACGAATGTCTCAGAACTTCTACTGCTGGCGGAGGAGGCGGCGCGGCGGCGGCGTAGGCACGGACAAATTGTGTGGTTTTTTATAACTAGTAGGAATATCATTGCATAGGGTCGGCAGCAGTTGCAATTTGGGTTGCCTTGAAAGATTCAGAATCATCACTTTTTATTTTTTTAAAAAACGTCTCAATATTTTTCGTGTGCTTTATTACCTACATCATGATGTTTTTCTTCTTTCTCTTTAGCCTTCTTTTTATATTCTGCATCACTAGGTTTTTTCTTTAATTCACTCATTCTTTAAGTAATATATAAACAAAAACTAATTGGACTAATCAGCAGCGCTGCAGCTGAAAAAAAAATCGGTGTGCCAACTTTTATTCACTTGGTTGCCACAGAGTGCCAAGCTATTAAATCCAAGTAAAAAAATCTGATGTTCAAACAAAAACTATTAATATTTCTTATTAATAACTAGCTGTCCTGGCAGATGTTCGAGTATGTACATTTATGGGAATTTGTAGTTTGCATCTGAAAAAAATTGTTTAAAAAAATTCAAAATACCCGTTTCCAACGAATTTCAAAAACAAAAATTTTGTTATAAAAAAAAAAAATTATTAAAAATCAAAAAAAAAAAAATCAATTTGAGAATTTTGAAATCCCATATCAATGGGGTTATAAATGACTTATTGTTTTCAAAATATTTATAGTAACTTGATTTAAAAATTCTAGTTCTATGCGAGGTACCATTATAAGGCAAATTCTGAAAAATATTTTCCAACAAAATATTGACTATTCTAAGAAAAATAGAATTCTGAAAGTTTTATCAAAATCGTTAGAGCGGTTTTTGAGGAAATCAAAATTTTTGTTTAGGATTACATGGCAGGTACCGTTATTTTTGGACTTATAGCAAAAATAAAAAAAGACCTCGCTAGAGAATTCCAAATAAATACTAAATACCAAATTTGAAGCAAATCGGCCCATCCGTTCAGGCTCTAGAGGTGCGAACAGACAGACAGACGGACGGAATTTCCAGACCCACTTTTTTCGACTTCTTTATCATCGTAATGTCATGTTTGATTCTTAGCACTTTTTTTTTGCACGAATTGCCTTATACATAGTACCTATAATCGCAAGTAAAAATCAAATCAATCAAAAAATCACTATTGGACACTTTTGACATTTTCTTCGAACGTACAAGTGCCAGTGTTGTAAGCAATCATTGTAGTAGATTTCTTAGGGGTTTACACAAAAAAGTAACAAATGTGAAAAAGTTATTTTAATTTTTAATGTTTGTTATGAATTTGTTACTTAAATGTATAATATTTAATTTAAATAAAAAGAAGTGCCAAATTTTAAATTTTTGAGTGCCAATGGGGGCCACAGTGCCAAACTCATTTGATAGTGCTATTTTGGCACTAAAGTGCTTGTTTCTGCAGCGCTGCTAATCAGATGAACACCGCAGCTAGAACATAAACAATAAATAATAAAAGCGAGCGTAGCTAACGTCAAAAAACTTGAGAGTCGTCACTCTCCACAGAAAAGTGTAGTTAGTATGCCTAGAGGAAAAGAGTGGCAACTCTATTGAAATATTTTCACGTAAGGAAAGTGCTGCCGCCTCGCATTCGGCATGCCAAGGCCAACCATTTATTGTAAGACCTACGGGAAGCGTACGAATGGGCGACACAAAAAAGCTGACAGTTTGATATCCAGACCTTTGTATATAGAGACTATAATAGTACTATACAGAGACACTACTGACACGGTGTGTCAGAATCCTACAACTCTTTTTCGACATAATTATAATTTTTGAAGGGGAAGATTGAAGGGAGTTAAGAACATTTTATATAAAATCTATATAATTATACTATATTAATAAACCTATATAATTTATGTATAAATAGCAGACCCGGCCACGCGTTGCTGTGGCTAAGGTAGGTATGTATATGTATATATATGTCAAATGGTAAATTATTATTTTCGAATAATCATGAAATCGTTATAGCGGGTATAAAAATGATTGAAATTGGAATTTTCGTAAAGTAAAGAGAATCAACAATCTAACCTATGAAGTTTGTAACAAATGAGTTAATTACAAAGTTGATACTTAAACATGTAACATTTAATTTTAGAAATGAAGTAGGTAGGGTAAATAATTCTTTATTCTTAACAGTAATATTTATTATTTTGAATTATAAATATGTTTAATTCAATATTAGTTCAACACTCATTGGTGCACGATATTCTTTGTTAATCTGTCTCTAGCTAACACAAATAGATTCGATGGTTTTCCCACACGTGAGCATGCAACATAAAGTTGCCCATGGGAAAAACATTAAAAATAACCGTATTCTATTATTTATCATCTGCAACTTTCTACCATCTAGAATCTTCTACCATCTACCATCTTGTTCTATCTACCATCTGCTACTATCAAAAATCTTCTATATCATCTACCATATCCTGCCATCTTCCATCTTCAAACATCTATCATCTTCTACCATTTACGATCTTTTACCCAACTACCATCTTTTACTATCAACTATCTTCTACCATCTACCTTCTTATATAATCTACCATCTCCTGCTATCTACCAACTTCCATCTTTTACTATCAACTATCTTCTACCATCTCCTACCATCTTCTACCAACTACCATCTTCTAACATCAATCATCTTCTACCATCTAGTATCTTTTACCTTCTTCCATCTAGAATCTTCTCCCATCTACCATCTTGTTCTATACCATCCTCTTCGATTTACCATCTTCTAGCATCTACCATATCCTGCTATCTGCTATATACTGTCTTCTAACATCTACCATCTTCTACCATTTACCACCTTCTACCATTTACCATCTCCTACCATCTACCATCTTCTATCGTCTACCATCTCCAGCCATCTGCCATATACCATCTTCCACCTTCTACCATCTAGAATCTTCTGCCATCTACCATCTTCTACCATCTACCAAGTTCTACCACCAACCATCTTCTACTATTTACTTCTTTAAAAAAGTGTTTCTTTAGAAAGCTTCTTGAAGTTAAAATTTTTTAGAATACCTACATATACATATATATGTACATACTTTCTGAAGTTAAAATTTTTTAGAATACCTACATATACTAAACATATGTATTTACATCCTTTAAATGAAATCTGTAGCGTTCAAAAATATAACATACTAAACAATAAAACAAAATCGTATTACACAAACACATACATATCTTGTTTGTGTATGTAACGATATTTTGTACTTCAAAACAAAAAACAATACACTAATATAATCTAATTTTGACTGATAAATTTTTCAAATAATTGACACTTTTATACTCCTTATTTTTTTTTTTTTTTTTTTTTTTTTGTTGCACGCAAAGTAGGTCGTCGTAATTTTTCGTTACACTTTCCCTGATTTTCAATAAATATATCAAGATAAAAATTTCGAAAATTGGTCCACCCATTCTCTTCTTCCTTAGAAGATGCTACCAGATTTATTAACATATTAACAAAATGCACTAAAATTATTTTCGTGGCACATAGTTGTACTGAATTTTGACCAAACTTCACGGAAACCTTCGTAGTCATCCTTAGAATGTCCTACGAAAAGATTAATTACTAATTTAACAAAATGCACTACAAATGCACTAAAAATGCATTTGTGTAAGACCGCTTTATAAATTGAGAAATAAACTATCCTATCTTTTAAGTTGGATCAAACTGCACACAGTTTTCAAAATTTTATTAAAATCTGTTCATTAGTTTAGGAGTTCATTGCGGACAAACAACGTGACACTCGATTTATATATATTAGATGTAAATAATAGACCGAAAATGGTTATAAATGAAAAAGAAAGAGTTCAACTTGCTGGCGTACGGAGCAATCTCAAGCGGCAGAACCCTACAACACTAAAAACTAAACTGCTTCTCTGTAGTACTATAGTCTCTATCCAGACTATTTAAATGTCGACTGAAAACATGTCGACATCGATATAAATGTCGACTTTTTTCCTAATAAAAAATGTATTTTTTTGTATTGTTCGACGGTTAAAATATTTAAATTATTTCTATTATTTATTTAATTAGTCATTAATATGAAAAAATTAAGCAAATTATAGGAGTACCTAAAACTGTGGGGAGATTTTGTTCACATTTATAACTAAAAGAACACAATGCATAAATGATTGAAAGCTGGCTTTCAAAAAAAGTTCTTGACTCTAATTATATTGACCCAAAATTGTAAAATATCCTTAAAATATTTGAAAAAGTTGGTGTTTTGAGGATATTTCTTTAGCTGGGTAGTGACTTTTTGTAGTAGGGGCGCAGCACTAATCGACAGTGACAAAGTGAATGGTGCTCACATGCATGCGGCGCACAGTTGTCCAAAAAAGGAAAAGTCGTGGCAAAAATACAAAATTCGATGTTTTATTTTTACTGTTTTGTTTTTTATTTCTAATAGAAATATAAATAGAGCTTCAAAAACAGCAAACAAAATAATTTTCTGACAACTGGTTTGACTAATAGAGCTTTTCAAAGTTGGTAAATTTTTTTTCTAGAGAAAAAAAAAAACAAAAAAAACGAAATTCTTTATTTTCTTTTTTGCAATTATGGCATATTTAATGAAAAATCTTCTTTTTTTTTAATATTACCTGGTTGTTTTATTAATAAGTTAATTTAAATTTGAAATTTAAAAAATAAAAAAATAATTTTTTAATTTAAATAAATAAAACAAGAAACACATTTTTTTAACAGTTTATGGAGTTTGAATAGAGCTACAAAAAAGTTGCGAGCAGTTGATGCCATAAATCGAATAGGGTGTTGTAAACCAACTATTTGTTGAGCCAAGTGCAAAATTGTAGCCGCGCATATGCGCACACTACCGAGATATTGTAATTTGTTTAAAAAAAAACATTTTCCCATTTCTGTTTTTTTTGTTTTAAAAGCAAATTCACTCTTGGAATATTTGAATTACTCCAATTGTCTAAAGAGCTGAGAGTGTAAATTTTTTTCTTGTATCAATTGCAATACGTTGTATTATCTGTAAGGAAAAAAATCCGCAAACTTCCACGCCCCCTTTTTATATAAATGCCAAATGTCACAAAAATATAATTAAAAGATAGTAAACAAACAATTTTTTGTTTTATTAAACATTTAATTTTTATAATCCGCCCACTTGCATGCCCCTTTTTAAATAGATTTCTGTTACTTCTAAGCCAAAAGGATTATTATAAATCATTATGTTCTTATTCATAAAGCAGGTAAACATGAATTAACGTGCCAAAAGTAAGAGATTAATTTTTTTTTATTAGCTACTCTTTATTAAAGGTTGAAGGATATATTTAATTACAGATTTTTATTTTATGATCCAATAAAACAGGTAGATATAAATATTAAGTTTTTTCACAACCCCAACAAAAGAGATTATAAGTAATGCATTTTGGGTAGCTTAAATTTCGCAGGTAAAATAATCCTTGTTCATGTGCATGTTTATCTGTGATATAATCTCTGACTATGGATAAACTTTATTAGTTTTCAAAAGGTTTCACTGAAGAGCGGAGCGTGTAAATTAAATTTGAATATGAATATTTCAAACAGAGTCCTTTTTGAAAATTTTTGCAATGCTTCGAAAGATTTCTCTTTAAACAAGCAGAATTTTTAAATGGAACATTAACTATACAAGAGGATGAAATTGAAGACAGTGACGATGACGTGCCAAGTACATCAAGAGGAAGGCCTTCGAAATCCTTGGATGCATGTGCAGAATACACCAAAAGGAGGAAACTATTGGAAACTACGACCAATATTTCGACTGAAAATATGTCAATAGCTCTTAGTATGAAATATAATAAGGAGCATAATAAGACAAAAGCGGACATCACAAAAGCAGTTTTGAGTGCTAGCCCATTACGAGTCCAGCGAATAAAAGAGAGTATTCCTACACCTCAAAGGGATCCAATTAAATATGATGGTCCGACTGCACTAGCCTTGTTCTTGGATATGGGACTTTCTAAGGAAAAGTACAATTTGATGAGAAAATCATTGAGAAGCCATTACGTTGACGTGTTTCCAAGCTATAATGTCTTAATGGAAGCTAAGAAAGACGCCACTCCATCAAACATGCAAGGTTTCACGGAAACATGCTATCCATATCATCAGATCCACTTGTTTCATCTTTAAGACACGTTAGATCCCAGAAAGAGCTGAAAAAAAGCTACTGCCCAGAACTAATAAGTCTTTTAAATATTAGAAATGATGATGATGACAGTGAATTTTTTTCTGAAAATTAAAATTTATATTTACCTATTGTTTAAGAAGATGATTTATGTATGTATTTTTTTTTATTTTATAAATATAATATTTTTTATTATACTCGATTTAATTTTTTTTAATTGTTTGGTCCGTTTACTTTTTCCCTTTAGTGTTTCACATAAAATATATCACTGAAAAAATGTATAAAATATTATTATACACCACTACATGCAAAAAAAAAATACAATTTTTAATACTTAATACAAATATTTAGGAAATAGGTTCGTTAACTTTAAGCATCCACTGTTGTGATCAATTTTATTTTGGAACACCCAATGAACACTTAGGTGGTCATAGTTTTTGTTTTTTACAATTTTTGAAAGTTTTATTCAATTGTTTTTTCTGTTAATTCCTTTTTCTAAGAAAATCTTTTTTTAGCCAATGATTCCGAAACACCCTGTGAAACAATTTTCTTGAAATTCATTTTTTTAATAGCCCTGGAAATTTCCCTCAAATAAAAAAAATTGTAGCAATATCTTCATGCGATCAAAAGTTATGATTTTTGCAACCAAAAAAGTCATTTTGGACCACCGTGCGGCGCCAGCGGACTTTGCCACTGTTGATTAAGGTTGTAAGCAAAATTAATAGTTTTTATTATGCAAGTAGGTGGCTGACTTACTGGCGCAATTAATTGAATGCTATATTATATATTTTTTCTTTATTTTACTTCTACCCACGCGCCCCTTTGTACCTTCGCGCCCCTGGCCACATGCCTACTTTGCCTTTAGGATAATACGCCACTGTTCGCAGTGTAGTCTTGCACTAAAAATTATATATAGTGTCGATTTTATCGAACAAAAGTGCGTCTTAGAAGAGTATGAGCGGCATCTAACTGATGAGCCCACCGTTCATACTTGGGCGAAACGCACACAGTTGTACTGAATTTTGACCAAACTTCACGGAAACCTTCGTAGTCATCCTTAGAATGTCCTACGAAAAGATTAATTACTAATTTAACAAAATGCACTACAAATGCACTAAAAATGCATTTGTGTAAGACCGCTTTATAAATTGAGAAATAAACTATCCTATCTTTTAAGTTGGATCAAACTGCACACAGTTTTCAAAATTTTATTAAAATCTGTTCATTAGTTTAGGAGTTCATTGCGGACAAACAACGTGACACTCGATTTATATATATTAGATGTAAATAATAGACCGAAAATGGTTATAAATGAAAAAGAAAGAGTTCAACTTGCTGGCGTACGGAGCAATCTCAAGCGGCAGAACCCTACAACACTAAAAACTAAACTGCTTCTCTGTAGTACTATAGTCTCTATCCAGACTATTTAAATGTCGACTGAAAACATGTCGACATCGATATAAATGTCGACTTTTTTCCTAATAAAAAATGTATTTTTTTGTATTGTTCGACGGTTAAAATATTTAAATTATTTCTATTATTTATTTAATTAGTCATTAATATGAAAAAATTAAGCAAATTATAGGAGTACCTAAAACTGTGGGGAGATTTTGTTCACATTTATAACTAAAAGAACACAATGCATAAATGATTGAAAGCTGGCTTTCAAAAAAAGTTCTTGACTCTAATTATATTGACCCAAAATTGTAAAATATCCTTAAAATATTTGAAAAAGTTGGTGTTTTGAGGATATTTCTTTAGCTGGGTAGTGACTTTTTGTAGTAGGGGCGCAGCACTAATCGACAGTGACAAAGTGAATGGTGCTCACATGCATGCGGCGCACAGTTGTCCAAAAAAGGAAAAGTCGTGGCAAAAATACAAAATTCGATGTTTTATTTTTACTGTTTTGTTTTTTATTTCTAATAGAAATATAAATAGAGCTTCAAAAACAGCAAACAAAATAATTTTCTGACAACTGGTTTGACTAATAGAGCTTTTCAAAGTTGGTAAATTTTTTTTCTAGAGAAAAAAAAAAACAAAAAAAACGAAATTCTTTATTTTCTTTTTTGCAATTATGGCATATTTAATGAAAAATCTTCTTTTTTTTTAATATTACCTGGTTGTTTTATTAATAAGTTAATTTAAATTTGAAATTTAAAAAATAAAAAAATAATTTTTTAATTTAAATAAATAAAACAAGAAACACATTTTTTTAACAGTTTATGGAGTTTGAATAGAGCTACAAAAAAGTTGCGAGCAGTTGATGCCATAAATCGAATAGGGTGTTGTAAACCAACTATTTGTTGAGCCAAGTGCAAAATTGTAGCCGCGCATATGCGCACACTACCGAGATATTGTAATTTGTTTAAAAAAAAACATTTTCCCATTTCTGTTTTTTTGTTTTAAAAGCAAATTCACTCTTGGAATATTTGAATTACTCCAATTGTCTAAAGAGCTGAGAGTGTAAATTTTTTTCTTGTATCAATTGCAATACGTTGTATTATCTGTAAGGAAAAAAATCCGCAAACTTCCACGCCCCCTTTTTATATAAATGCCAAATGTCACAAAAATATAATTAAAAGATAGTAAACAAACAATTTTTTGTTTTATTAAACATTTAATTTTTATAATCCGCCCACTTGCATGCCCCTTTTTAAATAGATTTCTGTTACTTCTAAGCCAAAAGGATTATTATAAATCATTATGTTCTTATTCATAAAGCAGGTAAACATGAATTAACGTGCCAAAAGTAAGAGATTAATTTTTTTTTATTAGCTACTCTTTATTAAAGGTTGAAGGATATATTTAATTACAGATTTTTATTTTATGATCCAATAAAACAGGTAGATATAAATATTAAGTTTTTTCACAACCCCAACAAAAGAGATTATAAGTAATGCATTTTGGGTAGCTTAAATTTCGCAGGTAAAATAATCCTTGTTCATGTGCATGTTTATCTGTGATATAATCTCTGACTATGGATAAACTTTATTAGTTTTCAAAAGGTTTCACTGAAGAGCGGAGCGTGTAAATTAAATTTGAATATGAATATTTCAAACAGAGTCCTTTTTGAAAATTTTTGCAATGCTTCGAAAGATTTCTCTTTAAACAAGCAGAATTTTTAAATGGAACATTAACTATACAAGAGGATGAAATTGAAGACAGTGACGATGACGTGCCAAGTACATCAAGAGGAAGGCCTTCGAAATCCTTGGATGCATGTGCAGAATACACCAAAAGGAGGAAACTATTGGAAACTACGACCAATATTTCGACTGAAAATATGTCAATAGCTCTTAGTATGAAATATAATAAGGAGCATAATAAGACAAAAGCGGACATCATAAAAGCAGTTTTGAGTGCTAGCCCATTACGAGTCCAGCGAATAAAAGAGAGTATTCCTACACCTCAAAGGGATCCAATTAAATATGATGGTCCGACTGCACTAGCCTTGTTCTTGGATATGGGACTTTCTAAGGAAAAGTACAATTTGATGAGAAAATCATTGAGAAGCCATTACGTTGACGTGTTTCCAAGCTATAATGTCTTAATGGAAGCTAAGAAAGACGCCACTCCATCAAACATGCAAGGTTTCACGGAAACATGCTATCCATATCATCAGATCCACTTGTTTCATCTTTAAGACACGTTAGATCCCAGAAAGAGCTGAAAAAAAGCTACTGCCCAGAACTAATAAGTCTTTTAAATATTAGAAATGATGATGATGACAGTGAATTTTTTTCTGAAAATTAAAATTTATATTTACCTATTGTTTAAGAAGATGATTTATGTATGTATTTTTTTTTATTTTATAAATATAATATTTTTTATTATACTCGATTTAATTTTTTTTAATTGTTTGGTCCGTTTACTTTTTCCCTTTAGTGTTTCACATAATATATATCACTGAAAAAATGTATAAAATATTATTATACACCACTACATGCAAAAAAAAATACAATTTTTAATACTTAATACAAATATTTAGGAAATAGGTTCGTTAACTTTAAGCATCCACTGTTGTGATCAATTTTATTTTGGAACACCCAATGAACACTTAGGTGGTCATAGTTTTTGTTTTTTACAATTTTTGAAAGTTTTATTCAATTGTTTTTTCTGTTAATTCCTTTTTCTAAGAAAATCTTTTTTTAGCCAATGATTCCGAAACACCCTGTGAAACAATTTTCTTGAAATTCATTTTTTTAATAGCCCTGGAAATTTCCCTCAAATAAAAAAAATTGTAGCAATATCTTCATGCGATCAAAAGTTATGATTTTTGCAACCAAAAAAGTCATTTTGGACCACCGTGCGGCGCCAGCGGACTTTGCCACTGTTGATTAAGGTTGTAAGCAAAATTAATAGTTTTTATTATGCAAGTAGGTGGCTGACTTACTGGCGCAATTAATTGAATGCTATATTATATATTTTTTCTTTATTTTACTTCTACCCACGCGCCCCTTTGTACCTTCGCGCCCCTGGCCACATGCCTACTTTGCCTTTAGGATAATACGCCACTGTTCGCAGTGTAGTCTTGCACTAAAAATTATATATAGTGTCGATTTTATCGAACAAAAGTGCGTCTTAGAAGAGTATGAGCGGCATCTAACTGATGAGCCCACCGTTCATACTTGGGCGAAACGCACACAGGCCACGGATTTTGTATTTTATTTTTTTATAATCTAAACAACCAACTAGGTACATGCTCGTGTTGAATTTAAAAGCAACAACTTTTGTTGTTGTTTTTTCTTTTAACTTTTTCAATTGAATATTTTTTCTTTGAATTTTTTAATCATCAGTTATATAAAGATAGGGTTATAGGGTTTTGAAATTCCTTCGACCATCTTTTAACAAATCCTAACATGGAGTTAGCTTTTTTGACAATGAAGTTAATATGTTCGGTAAAACTCAAGTCTGGGCTAAAGTTTACTCCCAGGTCTTTAAAACTAAAAACGCGATGTAAATCTTGCTGTGAAATATAATAGTCAGAAGAACTTGGTTCCCGTTTCCTAGAAAAGGTCATTGTCTGACGTTTTGCCGGATTCATTTTAAAGCCATTCTTGCTGCACCAAATAGCAAAACTGTCAATGTCGGCTTGCAGATTATGGCGATCATTAGCCGAGTTAATAGTTTTGAAAATTTTCATATCATCGGCGAACACGAGAATCTCACTAGAGTGAATGCACGAAGTGACGTCATTGATAGCGAGTATAAACAGTAACGGACCAAGATGGCTGCCTTGTGAGACTCCTGATTTTGCAGTGAAAGGATTAGAAACCGAATTTCTGAACTAAGCTATGTATGATCTATTTTCAAGGTCAGAATATATCCAGTTAATAAAACCAACTGGGAAACCTAAAGCTTTTAATTTAAAAATAATTATTTCGTGTGAGAGTTGGTCAAAATCTTTTGAGAAATCTGTGTAGATACAATCCAGCTCATGTCCACTCTCTAATGCCCTTGAGCACTTGTGCATAAAGGTTAGTAAGTTAGACACAGTAGACCGCTTCCGTATGAAGCCATGTTGTTGATGGCAGATTAAGTTTTTGCAGAAAAAAGTTAAACTATCACAAATTACTTGTTCGAAAAGCTTTGGAATGGAAGAAAGTTTAGAAATTTATTTATTTATTTATTTATTTATTTATTTGATCTACAAGCATTATGGCTTAACAGATTACATAGCGGTAGTGAATAAATAGTATGCCTAAATTAACTTAAAATTAAACAATAATTAATTAGTGTCTTAAGAACAAATAGTATAATACATTCTTGATTTTTTCTTTGGACAGATTTAAATCGACATCATCATAAACTTCGTTGAACTCTCTAATAGACCTTGAAAGCGGTTCATTTCTGCAGTAATTCGTTCTATGATAGGACTCAAACAGAAGCGATCTTTCCCTTAACGGCCTCATCGGGGCATATATATATATTAAAGATAGTAATTCAGGACATCTTATGTGGTAACAAAGGACATCCCGTACAAAAACAACATCATGAGTTGTTCTTCTGGCTTTCAGAGACTGTAATCCCAAAAAGCTTTGTCTTGCTTGGGAACATCTATAGAAATTCCAGCGCATTTTATAAAACACATATCTAGTGAAGCGATTCTGAACTCTCTGAATTCTATGTGAAAAAAATTGTTGCGAAGGGTTCTAGATAACATCCGCATATTCGAAATTCGGTCTTACCAGATAAGTAAATAATGAAACAAGTGTATATGGATCAGAAAAATCCATAGAATTCCTTTTAATAAATCCTAACATTGAATTAGCTTTAGCAACAATAGTATTCAAGTGAAGTGAGAATGAAAATTTTGAGTCCAAGAGAACCCCCAAATCTTTCACATTTGTTGTTCTCTGAAGAGGCATGGATTCCAGGAGATACGCAAACTCATAAGTGAGAAGCTTTCTAGAAAGCGAGGTTATGAAGCATTTTTTTTATTTAGACTCAAGCAGTTTGACTTACACCAGTGAGATAAATTCTCCAGATCCTTTTGAAGCTTTATACAATCATCAGCGCATGTGATCTTTAAAAATTGTTTGAGATCATCAGCATATATGAGGCAATGGCTAAAGTTAATAACGTTGACTATATCATCAATGAATATGATAAACAGTAACGGGCCGAGGTGACTATCCTGAGGAACACCTGATGTACAACTAATTGATCTTGAAGTATAATTCTCAATTTTAACTTTTTGGACCCTGCCAATCAATGAAGAAATCCATTTAAGTAAACTAGAATGGATTCCAAAGGCATCAAGTTTAAGAAGCAAAATTCTGTGATTTACCGAATCAAAAAAATTGCTAAAATCTGTATATATAGCATCAACTTGGTTTTTCTTTTCGATGGCATCATTCACAAAAGCCGAAAAACAAGCCAGGTTTGTGATAGTTGACCTTCCTGAAATAAAACCATGTTGAGCATTGCTTATATGTTCTTTCACAAGGAAGTCAAGTTTGTTTTTTTACTAAACTTTCAAAAAGCTTGGGAATTGCGGAAAGTTTGCAAATACCCCTATAGTTTTCAATACTGTTTTTGGAACCCGATTTGAAGATGGGGATTAAGAAAGAAGATTTCCAGTCATCTAAAAATATTCCAGATGATAAAGATAATTCGAATATTGTAAGCAACGGGGTACAAAGAGACTTAGAACACCTTTTTAATATTATGGCAGGGATGCCATCAACGCCTGGGTTAGAATTAGGCTTAAGATTGTTGAGTGCATTTGAAACATCAGAGTATTCTAAATGTATAGATCCTATATCTACCTTATGGTTATTTCTTGGAGGTTGAGTAAGGGTTGGATTCAAATTAGAGTACAGTGATTCAAAAAACTGAGCAAATAGCTCCACAGTTGTATGAACATCAGTGGATTCATTCCCATTAAAATTCATAGAGTTTGGGATTCCAAGAGACTTTCGTTTTGAGTTAATGAAAGACCAGAAGCTTTTGGGATTACTCTTCAAGTCAAGCTCAATATTCAAGATGTAATTTCTGTACGAGAATTTACTAAGCACCATGAAATCCTTACGTAATTTATGAAAATATTTTTTGTCGTCCGTACTATTTGTCTTTTTAAACTTTGCGAAAGATTTATTTTTAAGATTTTTAAGATGAGCCAATTTCTTGTTATACCATGGGGGTTTGGATCCCTTCTTTTTGGTTCTACAAGGCACAAATGAGTTAAAAGCATTTGTTAAGATATAAGCGAATTGATTATATGTGTTCTGCAAATTCAAATTAAGGAACTCAGTGTGCCAGTCAACACTTCAAGAAAATTATTAAGTCCAATAAAATTAGTTTTTAAAAAATTAAATGAATCAGCATTGTGATCAGCTTTTTTCAAATAGCTGTATAATTGTATTTCAATATATAGTTCTTTGTGATGAATAGAGTTGTTCAACAATGAGAAAGGGACAGTTTCATTAACTGATGCCTTAAAATCATCACTATGAATGAATACTAAATCCAGAATTTTGAATAAATTATTTACAATACTATTAACTTGATATAAATGCAAAGCATAAAGGTGATCTATGAAGGATATTTCAATATCTTTTTTAAGATTACTGGGTATAAGCATTCTATCCGCAACAGAGTACGACCAGTTTATGTCTCCTAAAATAAAATCGCCTATTACACAAATTGTATGCAAATTATTACTTAAGTTATTCACATAGTCAATGTTAGCCAAATGTTTTTCGTAAATATCAATATTACTATTAGGCGGGATATAACTTATTATAAAATACATAAGAATACCTGGTTCAAGATTAATTGAAACGCAAATTTGTTCAACATCCCTCATAATTAGGGGGATCAAGTTGCAAGTAAAACACGAACGGACAGCAGCCATTACACCACCACCACGATCTTCGGCAGAAATACAGCGATCCTTTCGAAAAACTATGTAAGAACTGTCAAATATTTCAGAGTCCAAGATTCCGCTCCATAACCAGGTTTCAACAATAATAATGATGTCATAATCAACATGACTTGATGCAAGAAATAAAGCAGGTACTTTGGTTCGAATTCCACTGGAGTTATGATAATATATCCTTAAAAAAGTGTATATTGCAACATTTGATGGAGAAGCTTCACTTATTTGGTTGTTGATAAAGGATTCTCCATCCCTGATACGTTTTTTGGGGTGCAATCAAATTCACGAATGCTGATTCCACATTGCCAAAATGAGGAACTATACACAGAATTAACATAGTCGACAGGAATACCAATTTTAAAGGATATAAATTTAAGATTTGATTCGTTTCCTTTTTTGAGTAGCTTGAAGCATTTAAAACATGATTCAGTCGCGTTCAAGTTAGTCGATAAGTATTTAATTATGGATTCAGTCGACGTGGATGGTTTAAATTTTGACAAGTGAAACCATTTCAGATTATTGTAAACTCCCAGTTCTGTATTTTGTGATCCGATTCCGGAGGCTGGATTTGTTGAATTAGACTTATTAGCAGCGGCATCAAAACCAACAACACCAGGCAGCAAAACATCTGCAGCACCATTAGATCTAACATCAAGGGTAGCGATATCATTATTGGTAGAAGCACCAACAGCATATCCGCTTTCTAAAGCGGGGTTTGTTGGTGAATTAGATTTATCAGCAGCGGCAGCAAAATCAACAACACCAGGCAACACAACATCTGCAGCACCATTAGATTTAACATCAAGGGTAGCGACATTATTGTTGTGAGAAGCACCAACCTCATCCAATTCAGGAGCATCAACTTCAACGGTATGGCCCACAGCATCAGAAACAACAACAAAACAATCGGCAACAGTGACAACAGCATCAGGAACAACAACTGCTTCATCGGCAGCAGCGTCATCATTAGAAACAACAACAATACCCTCGGACGCTTCATTATTGATATCTTTTGTATTCTGAGCAGCTAATGCGTTAACGTTATCATTCATAGACGTATCAATATTCTTTTTATTATTGATGGGATCATTAATACGTATATTAGGATTTGGAAAAGTTGACGATAAACGAACATATTATTATCATTTTTCTTATTTGATGCATTCGCTGCAGCAATACCCAAGCGAGAGTTGGCTGGAGAGCTTTTGCTGTTTGAAGACGAAAGACGGGATAAAGAAGATGACGCAACAGTATTCTTCTTTTTTTTCCTGTTTTATGCTTTGCAAGTTCATCCACCTTGGGCTTACGTTGAATTCGAGTAGTACTGCGAATGTCTCGGCTTGCATTCAGGTTAGCATTTGGGTCAATGCTTAGGGATAGAGAGTCCAAAGGTTGAACATATTTACTAAGCACATCAATATTCTCTTGCAAGAGTGCAAATAGATCAATGATCTTTTGAATACATAAGTCAATTCTACTTTTTACGCAATTATCACATTTATGGGATTTAAGCATTAAGAACACACAGAGTACATTATTATTCAAAATTAAGAATCGTGTTATACTTGAAGAAAGCGTCCGATCTTAGTGAATGTACGAATGATACTGATTGGTCTATAGTTGGAAATGTCAGATTTAATACCCTTTTTAAAGACAGGAGTAATGAATGATTCTTTCCATATATGAGGAAATTTACCGCACGTAAGGGACAGCTTGAAGAGAAATTGAAGCGGAGAAGCTAAAATGGATGAAATTTTTTTTTTATATAATGGGAGGAATACCATCAGGACCAGGAAAGTAATCATCTTTCAGTGACGAAAGATAATGCGAAACTTTATCCTTATCGATTGGAGTGTTGTTAAAAGTGGCTTGGGGGAAATCACGGCAGTATTGAAAGATATTTTCGTTTATATTGACTGGAATTACAATGAAAGACTTGCTGAAATGTTTTGCAAACGCATTACATATCTCAGGTGAGCTGGTTAAAGGGGCATCTTTGTAAACGAAGTTGACTGGATATCCATCAGACTTCTTTTTTGAATTAACAAACTTCCAGAATCTCTTCGGATCAAGCTTCAACGATATTTCGATTTCCTTCGCATATACTGCGTAAAGGTTTTTGGAAAATAAATTAAATTCTTCAAATAGTGCACGAAACACACTAAGATCATATATTGAGAGATTTTTAAAATAAGACCTTCAAGCCTCATTCTATTACGTCTATTACGTAAAGATTTGAGTTCTTTTGTGTACCACGGATGGCCAGAGTTCATATTTTTAGATAGCTTAAGAGGAATTGAACTAATCAAGCAGCTATTGAAAATTTCGTAAAATTGAGTAACTGCATCGTCAATGTTAGAGCAATCATGCATATTAGAAATATTAGAAGCACTTAATTCTTCGTGAAGTAATTGAAAGTCTGCTTTACGAAATTCAAGTGAATAGGAACAGTCTTGGGCATTACTGTTATTGAGTAAATGGCTGCTCATAGCAAAAAACATATCAAGTGGAGGATGGTAGGAGTCTACGTTAGAAATGGCAGAGGTAGATTCTACCACTACCGTACTAACAGCGTCAGAGGAAAAGACTAAATCGAGAGTTCGAGCTTTAAAATTTTTAATACAGCTTACTTGCTGTATATTTTGATAGAAGAGGGTAATCCTTTTTAGTTTTTTGGAGCCGGAACTTTAGCGATTCGATTATTAAGATTCTTAGATCAAACTGCAAATTCTTTCACAAGTGTTCCAGGAGGCCAAAACTTACTGTCGCAGACAGAACCGAATAATGAAGGAGGAGTGGTTATCTTAAAAGATGACACAAAACTGTGAGGCTTGCTGATTTTAGTGCATTTTACAGATGACGCACTTGAAATGCAGTTACTGACAACAAGATGTTGAATTATGTCATTGGCTTGAAGTTCAGGGTCAAGTCGGGATATAAATACTAATTTAGGCTTTGGAACGGACTCTATTTTTTTGGGAGGTTCAGAACCGCTGCTGATATTGTTATTGGAACTACTCGATACAGTTTTTGGTTCACAACAGGACGGGGATGTGATTGTTAATACACTGGGAACTGCCGGTGGATTTATATCGGAGAAAGAAAAAAAAGGGGAACATTTTTAGGCGCGGCTAAGATTCGAACCAGGGACAACACGACTGATGGATCGCGCACAGACAGTACCGACTGTTGGGTTAATAACTTGCGAAGCTGCTAATTACTTATTAAAAACGCAGAACCGTATAAATATATGGTGTTATAGAAAAAAGAGCTTATTGCAGGATTAAAAGCTTTAAAATACTAGAGGAAAAAAAGGGCAAATGGAGGGGAAGTAAATGACTTTTCAGAAAGCTAAACAACTGCAATTAAGAAAAAATGTTAATGATACTCTTACCACAGCACAAAACAAAAAGAATCAATGAAGTTGTGATGTATTACACTAATATTACACAAAAGACAAAACTAAAACACAACACTCATCACTTATGCTTTTAATTTAACTAAATGATTAAAAATTGATGCAAAATGAAATTTTTACATGCAAAATAAAAATAAATATGAGAGCTTGAACAAAACAGGACTACTAGGATTACAACCAGTCCTGCTGCACTGGTTGTAATCTTAGTGTAAATCTATCTGAAATATCAGAAATCAGTTTTCCGTTAGCAGATCCCAACTTCCACCTTAGCTCTAAAGTGGATTTCTTTCTTGGCGCTGACATTTATCCCTTTCTTATTCGAAGTGATTTAACACAAAACCTTCTTGGTTCTTTGGTAGTTCAAGACACAATTTTTGGATGTGTCAGGACCTCTCTCGCAACGACCCATTAAATGCTTCTCCAGTTCTCTCTTTTGTGCCAGTGAGATCTCTTTAGATCAAGAAATTTCAAAAATTTGGGAGATCGAAGAGATTTCAAACCCGATGTCTTCTTCTCCTGAAGATGAGATATGTGAGAAAATATTCTCAGAATCCATAAGCCCTAATGCTGATGGTCGTAACACATGTAAGCTCCTTTTAAGGATGAAGTTTCAACTCTAGGTTAATCGAGAGAACAAACATTAAAACAATACATCCGTACTGAAAATTCATTATCCAGGAATCCAGAATTTTATACTGAATATAACAACGTTCTCGAAGAGTATCTCACCCTTAACCATACGAAAAAAAGTTGACCCAACCCAAATTCAACAATCTAATAAAATATGCTCTTACTATTTACCTCATCACGCTCTAATAAAGCCTGAAAGCACAACCATTAAACCCGTGTTGTATTTAATGCATCCAGCTCAACTTCAAATGGTAAAAGTTTAGATGACATACTCTTCACTGGCCCTAGCCTGCAAGCAGATCTCATCTCATTGATACTCAACTGGCGTTTGTAAAAATTTGTTTTCAACGCGGACATAACAAAAATGTACCGTCAAATTTATGTTCATTCTGAACACACACCATTTCAAGGGATCCTTTTTCGAAATTCAATAACTGAACCCATTTTCGATTTTGAACTCCAAACCGTCACATTTGGTGTGAATTGTGCACCGTTTTTAGCTATACCAACTTTAAGGCAATTAGCTGAAGATGTTCGAACCCAGTTTCCGTTAGCCTCAGATATCATCCTAAGTGAGTTTTACGTTGATGATGTTCTTTCCAGTGCCCATGACTTTGAAGCAGCAAACCAATGTCAGCTGGTGTTGGTGACTGCCTTAAGCTCAGCTGGTTTCAGTTTCCGGAAGTAGACTTCAAATTGTTATGAGCTTTTAAATTCGTTTCCTGTTGCTGACCTTTTAAGTGAAGAGTTCTTAAAACTCGAAGAAAAATCTTGCGCTAAAATGTTGTTACGGTAAGATTTACCGCAACAAAAATCATTCTTTTGGTTCTTAAAACCTTGTCAAATCGTGCGCTTTTGGCACGGTTAAACTCTCGATATTTGTTTCCGCTCCATCCCAACCATTCCTTTTCTTACCCACATTTTGAGTCCGTTGTCCTCTGGGAGTTTTGAGAGTGACTCAGAGAAGATAACAAAGCAGGTTATTTTCCATCGGGTTGAGCCAACGGACGAGCTGGAGACTTGCCCGCAACGTATTCTAATTTAATCGTGCTGAGCCAGCGGATGAGCTGGAGACTGCATCAGTATATCGTGTTGGGCCAGCGGACGGGCTGGAGACTCGCACGCATAGTAAAGAAAGTGATGAAGCTTTCCAACGAGTTCGAAAGAGGAGCCCACAACATCACACCTACATAAATTTAGAATGGCCGAGTGCTCACCGTAAAGTGTCGGATATCAAAGAAAGATCGCAATGATGCGTTTTCCCCTTTTTAAATATTATCTGCGTGGAAGTCTACGGAATTAAGATTATTCTTGTTCATTTTGTACCATTTTAGTTGGAAAATGGTTAGGATTCTTTCCAACAAAAATATTCTTCTCAAAGCAATTAGTTTGGGCCGGTTTGGGCTGGGGACTCTCCGCGTTGTGTCGTTGTGTAGTTTTTCACTTGCCTTTTGTAATAAAATATAATTGACATTATGCGGCTGAACACGTCCACTGAGCCTACGAGGATCGCATCACCGCAATGGTTGTATCACCGCTCTCAGTCGCACGTCTCTGCATATATGGGCGAGATGCTGCTGTATGACTGAGACAAGAACACCACCACGCAAAAGATCCGAAGAGGATGGCTATATGGTCGGGGCGAAGTGGACAAGCCAAGCCTTAATTTTGAATGACAATTCAATTTTGGATTTAAAAAAGATGAGGAGAAATTTTTGAGATTTAACTAAAGAGAAGTGAAAAACTATATAAAATTTGTCGAAATTTGGAAGGAAACTTGCAGAAAAAAAGAGAAAATCGATTGAGGAAACCTAGAGTTGCTATTGGAAAAGCCTTGAGAAGAATACCTTTGTTGGAGAATTTTTGGAATTGCAGAGCTAAGTATTTTGTGTCTGGTTGTGACCAGAATTTTAGCTTGTATTTTGTTTGTTTAAATTGCGTAAATTTGTTTTTATTTGTGACCCTGTGTGGGGTAAATAAGTTGTTGATAAAGTAGGCCTTCGCTGATTATTCGTTTTCTCCCAAGATTGTGGGACTCGTGACCTTGTTTTATTTTAACCTTCCCTTACCATTTTGATCTTTCTTTGTGTCCATTTGGCACAAACCATTGTTTGTTTTTTTTATTTGCTAAAACCTTTTCCTAATTTCGAGAATTAGCCTTCTGCTAACCTCGAAATCCAATTGTTCTATTTTTCTTTTTATCGAAAAAACTCTGGGTTTTTATCCCGGCATTTGCCACGGTTTCCCAGACCAATAACTATCAATAAAAGATTCTAACTTCCCATTGGGATTAATAATTCTTCCGTCTTATTCTTTGCAATTGAAGACATTTTTTCAGATTTATATTGGTAAGGCAAACACCATAAAATTTTCCTGGCGCCCACCCTGTAACGTTAATACTTGTATTTACGTTCCACCCCCTTCCATCAAACGATCAAACCATATCTCTTTTAATCCAATCATCTCTTTTAATTTTAATCCTACATTAAAATATACCCACCTCACCTACATAATAAATTCTCTTCACATACGATCGCTTTTAGTTTGATTACATACCTTTTTCTTTATTCGACGAATCCCCCTTGCTGACTAGCCGGTGAAATTGCTTATATCATTGCAATTGTTGTTGCAATATTTCTTTTTATCAGTTCTCCCTCTTGTTTGTTTTGACATTTCGTCATAAACGAAATTTCTTTGCGCGGTGCCGGTTGCAAATCTTTTTGTTTACAATCGTGTTCCTTGTTTTTTTTAAATTTATAGGTATTGGATTTGAAATAATCCAAAGTAACGCGGTTTATTTGTCTCGTCTTAATAATTCTTCTCATCATAAAGTAATTTAAATTCGGTTTCCTAACATAAATAATATTGCAACAAATTGGCGTTCCAACGTGGAGCAGCGGTCTTTTTTTGGAGAAAATTAGTGTTCGTGTGTTATTGAGTATTGTTCTGTTGTCGTTCTTTTTAAATAAACTATCAAAATAATAGTTTTTTTTTAACATTGTGTTCTTTTTCTATAGGTAAATAGTGAAGCAGTTATTATTGGATCTACACCCACCCCTTATTTTTTCCATCTCCAGATTAAATCAGCAAGTATTATTACATAAATATTATATACAAATCTACATACCTACATAGTAGATTTCTTTAATTTTTTTTACATTGTAATTTTTTTCTCGTTTGTTGTTGGCCTTGAAAGATTTAAATTCAATCATAGCCAGGGCCGGCGCGATTTTAAATTTAGTAGTGAAGTAGTATTTTTTTTTTTTTGGTAAATTTTTTTAGTAGTTAATATTTTTTATTTAGTTTCTTTTAACCTTTTTGTTTATTGTGCTGTTTTCATTTCTTTTATTGCATTTTTTTTTTATATTTATTATTATTAGGTATTAATTTTGAATTTTTGTTTGGGTTTAATTTCTTATTTTTTTTTTTTAATTATTCATTTGACGTTTGAGTATTTTCTGATTCATTTCGTTTTATTTTTTTGATAAGAGTTTTTTTTGGTTTTTTTTTTTTTTGAATAGCTAATGCAGTTTCTTTTTTTTATCTGAATTTTTTTTGTGATTTTTAGTTCTTTCTTTCGGAATTTTTTGTTTCATAAATTTCTTTTAATATGGAGGTTTTTAACCTCCATATTAAAAGTTGTTAGAAATAGGGAAACTTTTGGAAAACCCTCCTAGCTCAGAAACATCAAGAGAATATTTGAAGATTTTAGCTAAAGTAGAATGGGGATTAGGTAGATTAGATAGGTCGGTTCCTGAAAATGCAAACGAGGATATGAGCAAGCAGGCTCTTAAAAATAAATTAGTGATGGCAATGGCCCAGTTAGAAGTAGATGAGGAAGAGAAAAATGATGAGGAGAAAGAACAGGGAGAGAAATGTTTCAGGAACACCAGAATATTTTGGAGGTTGAAAATCAGCGTTCAGCTGAACCTTAAAATAGCAGGTCGGTAAACACTCCTGCCAGTATATCGACATGCATAGTAGGGGAAAATATAAGTGTTGAGGTTAATAGGGATAGTTTGGTAAGAGGTAGTCAAATTGTAGAAAGAGTTTTTGTTAATCAGGAGCGGTTTGAGAATTTATCTAAATGGGATGTTAAATTCACTGGTGAGCGCTGTGGTGCCTCAGTGAATGCGTTTTTAGAAAGAGTAGAAGAGATCCGTTGTGCGCGGGGTGTGACAGAATCTCAATTGTTCAGGGCAGCGGTAGATTTATTTGTAGGGAAAGCATTTATTTGGTATAGGGCAATTAGGGTCTCGGTTAATTCGTGGCAAGAACTTATCAGAGAGTTGAAGCTGGAGTTCTTACCACCGAATTACGACGATTCGTTACTTGATGAGATTAGGCGTCGCACACAAGGCAAGGATGAGTCCATCGGTGTCTATGTGGCGACGATGCAGAATTTGTTTGGCAGGCTTTCAGAACCAATTTTGGAACGGAGGAAGCTGTCAATTATTCAAAAGAATTTGACACCGTTCTATCAGACCCAACTTGGATTGGCGAATCCTGGTTGTGTTTCGGATTTAGTTTTGTTAGGGCGTAATTTAGAGGCAGTTAGGGCTAATGTAGAATCTTATGTTCCACCTCCCAGTGTTAGAAATAGGACGTTGCTAGAACCGGATCTAGCATACGTAGGTGTTGATACTCCTACAGTTTCGGTTGTTTCTGAGAACAACGAAACAAGTCGTCAGGTTCGTTTTCAGGTTCAAGTATCGAGCCCACCCATTCAAAATTCTCAAGTTGGTGATGGGAGACCAACTATGAGATGTTTTAATTGCAATGGATCAGGCCATTTTGCATATAGGTGTTCCGCTCCTAGGCGTTGTTATGGTTGTGGTAGGCAGGGAGTTGCTAGAAGTAACTGCCCTAATTGTTCTAGGAATTTCAGTCAACATCACCTGTCGAGAAATATGGTTTCGAATAACCAGTCGGGAAATGCGAGACGCACTCTCGGGTCAGTAGGACGAGAGCGTCGTTAAATTCTTTTAGGTTGCCTACTGGTAACCAGTCGGCAATTCATTTGGGTTTCACACTAGAGCAGAGTGGTAGAGATCAACGGCCATATTTAGGCGTTGAGATTTTTGGTATCAAAATGCTAGGTCATTCCCCGCCTTCCTCATAGGTTGATTTTAGGAGCAGATTTTTGGGCTCTATCGGGCGTGGTCCCGGATTTAAAATCGAGGGAATGGACGTTTTCGAACCAAAGCTTCGATTTCCGTGGCGGAACATTTAACAGATTTGACAGAGACACAACAAAAAGAGTTAGATAGTTGCTTAGAAAAACTTTTTAAAGAAATGCCAGAGGGATTAGGGTGCACACAGATGGTGTCGCACAAAATTAGGACAAAAGCTGAGCCGTTTAAACAACGGTTCTATCCGCTGTCGCCAGCTATTCAGAAGTTTATAGATAGGGAATTAGAAGAGATGCTCCGAGACGGAGTCATTGAAAAATCTGACAGTCCATGGGCTTCACCCATTGTCATGATTAAAAAGAAAGATGGCACGTATAGGTTTTGTGTAGATTATAGGAAGTTGAATGAGGTAACAGATAGGGACGCATACCCCCTCCCTTCGATTACGGTTATCTTAGATAAGTTAAATAATGCTAGGTTTTTAAGCTCACTGGACATTAAGTCTGCTTATTGGCAGATTCCAGTTGAGAAGGATTCGCAGAAGTATACTGCATTCACAGTTCCAGGTCGGGGACTATTTCATTTTTTGAGGATGCCGTTCGGTTTGCATAATGCACCCGCAACTTGGCAACGTTCTTGGACCTGAGTTAGAACCATATGTCTTCGTCTATCTCGATGACATCATCATCGTGACAGACACTTTCGAGAAGCATATGGAAATTTTGAATGAGGTTTTTGATAGATTAATAAAGGCAGGTTTAAAAGTAGGTAGGGGAAAATGCCATTTTGTTAGGCCTTCTCTAAAATTTTTGGGCTGTGTTGTTGACAGAAACGGTCTCCACATGGACCCAGAAAAGATAGAGAGTATGTTAGGAATTCCATCACCTAAAAATGTGAAGGAAATTAGGAGCTTCATCGGCACGGTATCCTGGTATAGGAGATTCATTCCAAACTTTGCAAGTTTGGTGAAACCGTTGTCGGAATTGACGAAGAAAAATAGGAAGTTTGTCTGGAGTAGTGAATGTGAGGAAAGCTTTAGAAGAGCTAAATAATGTTTGGTAGCGGCACCCATTCTAACGTGCCCGGATTTCACGAAGCCATTTGTCGTTCAGACGGATGCTTCGGACTTTGGGATTGGTGCGGTTCTTAGTCAAAATTTTGACGATGGTGAGAAAGTGATTTGCTATTTGAGCAGATCACTTAATCGTTGCGAGCGTAACTATTCGACCACAGAAAAAGAGTGCTTGGCTGTTCTGTGGGCGATAGAAAAGTTACGGGCATATTTAGAGGGTGTGAAATTCACGGTTATTACCGATCACTATTCCCTGATATGGCTGAGCAAGTTGAAAGACCCAGCAGGTCGGCTGGCTCGATGGGCTGTACGTATGCAGCAGTTCGATTTCAACATTGTTCACCACAAAGGGAAGGATCATGTAGTGCCGGATATGCTCTCCAGGAGCGTACCAGTTTTATCTGGGATTTCAGAGCCTACAAAAGATCCTTGGATAGAAAAGGTGATAGGAGAGGTGGAAAAGAAACCATTGTTTTTTCCAGCCTGGGGAGTAGAACAGGGAAAATTGTTTAAGTTTGTTAAGGCAAATCATGTAGTAGTTCATGATAGTAATAGTGAGTGGAAGTTAGTAGTAGCAAAGAATGATAGGAAAAAGATTTTAGAAGAAAATCACGACCATCCGTTAGCAGGGCATATGGGGGTTAAGAAAACTTTTTGTAGGATAGGAGACAAATTTTACTGGCCAAAAATGAGGTCAGATATAACTAGGTACGTTAGGAACTGCAAGATATGCCCAAGTGTGAAACCTATTAATGAACAACCAGCTGGGTTGATGACGGAAAGGAAAGGGGTAACCGATCCGTGGGAGATGATTTGTATTTATTTGGTAGGTCCACTTCGAAAATCGAGTAGGGGTTTTGTCTACATTCTAACGGTCGTGGATTACTTCACGAAATTTCCATTGTTGTTCCCGTTGAGGTCTGCAAGAGCAAAGTCTGTTTGTAAGGAGTTGGAAGACAATGTCTTCTTGTTGTTTGGCGTTCCAAAATGTGTTATTTGTGATAACGGTCCGCAGTTCAAAAGCAAGGAACTGAAGTCTTTGTGTTATAGCTATGGTTCTACAATTAGGTTTACGGCGAATTACCATCCTCAGGCTAATTCGTCAGAAGGGATTAATCAAATTATCAAGAATACTCTTAGGGCGTACGTTTCGGAAAACCATTGGGGTTGGGATGCACAGTTAGCGAAGGTGGCGTGTTGTATACGCACGTCACATCACGAAGTTTTAGGCGTGTCGCCTTACTACGCGAATTTTGGTCGAGGGATGGTGACTTTTGGCAAACACGTAACCACCATTCCGGATGTTAGGAGTGATAGTACGGATGACACTAGGGAAAGGTTTAGGTTGCTGAGGGAAGAGAGAGCGAAAAGGTTAGAGTCAGCATCCAAGATGGCGCCGAAAAGGTACAACCTTAGACGAAGGGATGAACAGTATCTTCCAAACGAATCGGTTTGGCGACGTAATTTCAGTTTGTCTGATGCAGCAAACTACTACACGGCAAAATTAGCGCCTAAATTTTTAGGTCCGTTTCTTATTAAGAAACGCGTGTCTCCATGGACGTACGAGCTCAAGGACGAAAAAGGTACCTTTCGAGGAACCTGGAACGTCAAAGATCTGAAGCCGTACTACAACGATTCCTCGGAAAACTCCGATACTTAGTCGTGTAGCAAGGACTAGCTGCGCTAAGAGTTACTGAGAGCTTCACAGCTCTGTGATGTGCATTAACTCTCGCCCAGAGCGATTGAGATGTAGATGTGTTGAGCTGTAGTGTATTCCATTTGGTTGTGTTGTTTACCTCTCTTTTTATCCTTTTTACTTCGCTTTCTTATCTGAAAGCCAATTTTCTTCTTTGGTAGGTAAGGGTGGAATTTGTTACGGTAAGATTTACCGCAACAAAAATCATTCTTTTGGTTCTTAAAACCTTGTCAAATCTTGAGCTTTTGGCACGGTTAAACTCTCGATATTTGTTTCCGCTTCATCCCAACCATTCCTTTTCTTACCCACATTTTGAGTCCGTTGTCCTCTGGGAGTTTTAAAAGTGACTCAGAGAGGATAACAAAGCAGGTTATTTTCGATCGGGTTGAGCCAGCGGACGAGCTGGAGACTTGCCCGCAACGGTTTCTAATTTAATCGTGCTGAGCCAGCGGATGAACTAGAGACTCACACGCATCAGTCAATCGTGTTGAGCCAGCGGACGGGCTGGAGACTCGCACGCATAGTAAAGAAAGTGATGAAGCTTTCCAACGAGTTCGAAAGAGGAGCCCTTAACATCACAGCAATGTGTGAATTATAATCACACCTACATAAATTTAGAATGGCCGAGTGCCCACCGTAAAGTGTCGGATATCAAAGAAAGATCGTAATGATGTGTTTTCCCCTTTTTAAATATTATCTGCGCGTAGGTCTACAGAATTAAGATTATTCTTGTTCATTTTGTACCATTTTAGTTGGAAAATGGTTAGGATTCTTTCCAACAAAAATATTCTTCTCAAAGCAATTAGTTTGGGCCGGTTTGGGCTGGGGACTTTGCGCGTTGTAACGTAGTTTTTCACTTGCCTTTTGAAATAAAATATAATTGACATTATGCGGCTGAACACGTCCACTGAGCCTACGAGGATCGCATCCTCAATGCATAGGATCGCGTGCAATGGTTGTATCACCGCTCTCAGTCGCACGTCTCTGCATATATGGGCGAGATGCTGCTGTATGACTGAGACAAGAACACCACCACGCAAAAGATCCGAAGAGGATGGCTATATGGTCGGGGCGAAGTGGACAAGCCAAGCCTCCATTTTGAATGACAATTCAATTTTGGATCTGAAAAAGATGAGGAGACATTTTTGAGATTTAACTAAAGAGAAGTGAAAAACTATATAAGATTTGTCGAAATTTGGAAGGAAACTTGTAGAAAAAAGAGAAAATCGATTGATTAAACCAAGAGTTGCTATTGGAAAAGCCTTGAGAAGAATACCTTTGTTGGAGAATTTTTGGAATTGCAGAGCTAAGTATTTTGTGTCTGGATGTGACCAGAATTTTAGCTTGTATTTTCTTTGTTTAAATTGCGTAAATTTGTTTTTATTTGTGACCCTGTGTGGGGCAAATAAGTTGTTGATAAAGTAGGCCTTCGCTGATTATTCGTTTTCTCCCAAGATTGTGGGACTCGTGACCTTGTTTTATTTTAACCTGCCCTTACCATTTTGATCTTTCTTTGTGTCCATTTGGGACAAACCATTGTTTGTTTTTTTATTTGCTAAAATCTTTTCCTAATTTCGAGAATTAGCCTTCTGCTAACCTCGAAATCCAATTGTTCTATTTTTCTTTTTATCAAAAAGACTCTGGGTTTTTATCCCGGCATTTGCCACGGTTTCCCAGACCAATAACTATCAATAAAAGATTCTAACCTCCCATTGGGATTAATAATTCTTTCGTCTTATTCTTTGCAATTGAAGACATTTTTTTCAGATTTATATTGGTAAGGCAAACACCATAAAAGTTTCCTGGCGCCCACGCTGTAACGTAAATACTTGTATTTACGTTCCACCCCCTTCCATCAAACGATCAAACCATATCTCTTTTAATCCAATCATCTCTTTTAATTTTAATCCTACATTAATTATCACCTACATAATAAATTCTCTTCACATACGATCGCTTTTATTTTGATTACATACCTTTTTCTTTATTCGACGAATCCCCCTTGCTGAATAGCCGGTGAAATTGCATATAGCTATCATTGCAATTGTTGTTGCAATATTTCTTTTTATCAGTTCTCCCTCTTGTTTGTTTTGACATTTCGTCATGAACGAAATTTCTTTGCGCGGTGTCGGTTGCACATCTTTTTGTTTACAATCGTTTTCCTTGTTTTTTTTTTTTAATTTATAGATATTGGATTCGAAATAATCCAAAGTAACGCGGTTTATTTGTCTCGTCTTAATAATTCTTCTCATCATAAAGTAATTTAAATTCCGTTTCCTAACATAAATAATATTGCAACAATGTAAGGCATCCAATGGAATGCCACAAATGATAATTTTTGAATTTTCCCTTATTTCTGAATTCCAAGAAACAGATTTGATTCAAATCACAAAAAGAAAAGCGCTTTCTAAAATTGCAAAACTGTTTGACCCTGCTGGCTGGCTAGGACCCGTTATAATCACAGTTAAGATTATAATGCAACAGATTTGGTGCGATGGCACGTCCTGGGACTAGCCTCTAAAGCCCCTAACGTGTCAGAATTGGAAGAACTTTGTAGTTACCCTTCCCGGCATTCGGAACATTCAGATTCCTCGACGGATTGGATATGATCCCTAAGTTTCCGTTCAACTACATACATTCAGTGATTCTTCCAAGCGCGCCTACTGTGCTACATTATATATCCGCGTACAACATGAAGATAATACTTTTTCTTCTCATCTTCTTTGTGCTTAAACAAAAGTCGCCCCCGTTAAGAAAATTACCCTGCCAAGGCTAGAGCTTTGCGCTTCCGTATTGCTTTCAAAAGTCATCAACAAAATAGTCCTTCAACTCAAATATTCTATAGAAAATACGTTTCTATGGACAGATAGCTCCATTGTCCTCGGATGGTTGAAGAAACCCCCACACACTTGGAAAATTTTCGTGGTAAGCAGAGTATTTCAAATATCCCAAGATATTGGGTAGTACTGTTTGGAAACATGTTCCGACTGCAGATAACAAAGCATGAAAACAGAAAATGGCGTCAAGTGAAGTAAGCTTATGTAACAAGTGCAGAAAAAGTATTGATTTAAGTGGTAAAAATGTTATTATTTGCGACGGAGATTGCAAAAAGGCTTACCATACTGGTTCTTCCTGTTCTGGATTAAATAAGCAGAAACTAACAGAAATCCTGAAGGACAAATTAATTTGGTTCTGTAGCAATTGCAAAGCCTCAAAGGATCGTCGGCGTAGCAGCATTTTGCCACAGCAACAACAACAACAACAGCAACGGCGAGACTCGATTATTGCAACAGGTAACAATAGCATTTACTCAGATCAACCTACATCCAACACTTTCAATATAATCAATAACCAACTCTCCGATAAACTTGAAAGCTTATGTGCAGCAAAAATTAATATCAGTGGGTATGGGTATATTATTGAAGTTATGTGTGTTTATCGACAAACGCACCAAATCGTTCTTCAAAAAGAAAAATTTCTTTCAACCTTAGAAAAATGTGTTTCCAAGCTTCCTAAAAAAACTCTTTTATAGCTGGTGATTTCAATGTCGACATATTACTTAAAGGAGATTTTGGGCGAAAATACATGAACTGAATAAGAATGCATGGTTTCTTTAATATAAATAAAAATATACCAACCCATAATTAAAGCGAACATCGACCATTTATTTGTAAATGATCCAAACCAAACTATATGTGCACACCATGCACGATCTTTTCGTCCACAATTTAATAATTGCAGTTGAGATTTCCACTATATCTTCAAACGCACCCTCAAAAAATAACTTAAAAAGCTATGTTTACACGCCCGATTATGAAAATCTAAGATTTGAACTACAAAACAATCCAATAAAGTTGTCTCGTTTCATGAATTCGGAGGAAATGTACAAAACTCTTATTGAAACTCTAAGCTTTTCTATACAAAAATCGTCGAAAAAAAATTAAAATTTGTAACGAAAATCCTAAAAACCTGTGGCTGAATGACGGCATCATGGACTTAATAAAAGAAAAAAATCGCTGGTATGGAAAATGGCGTAAAGATTTCTCAAACATTCTTATTGAGAGAAAATATAAATACCTTAGAAGCCAGCTAACGACAAAAAAACGAAAAACTAAATCTGAGCACTTTGGTAGGATCTTCGAAATAGATCTGAATAATAGTACGAAAACATTTGAAAACATTAAGAGCTTGGTTTTTAATACAACAAAGAGGAACATGGAATGTCCTTTACTGCAAACTTCTTCAAATGATGACAAAAAAGAAACATTAAACCAGCTGAATACATTTTTTGCGAACATCGGTAAAATATTAGCCTCTAAATGGAACTCGAAAGACATTGTTTTTCCTGAAAATCCAAAATTAAAATGATTCCAACGACACCATCATCAGTCAAACGAATAATTTCTTCTTTAAAATCGTCCAAGACAAGGGATACAAACAACATAATGTACGACCCTTTTAAAAGAATGTACAAATGAACTTTGCATTCCCATTTCAATTTTAATCAACACGTCATTTGAAGAAGGAAAAGTACCAGATCCGATGAAAGTTGCTAAATTTATACCGATCTTAAAATCCGGAGACACATCTGACTTTAATAACTACCGTCCAATTTCAATACTACCAGTGCTGTCCAAAGTGATCGAAAAAGCTACTAACAAACAATTGCTTGAATACGTTAAAAAAACAGACCTCGAAACTGGAAATCAATAAGGCTTCCGAAAACAATCGAGCACTATAACAGCACTCAAAGATATGGTTACCTTTCTGCAGAGAAAAAAGGACGAACACAATAACACAACTGCTCTCTTTATTGATCTGTCAAAAGCTTTCGACAAAGTCGTCCACAGCATTTTGTTACGCAAACTATTTTGCTATCGAGTAAGAGGATCTTCGTTCAACTCTTCAAGTCTGGCAGCCTATTCATTTTGGAGCGCCACAAGGAAGTATCCTAGGCCCTACGCTTTTCTGTATTTATATAAACGATCTGACAAAAGCAAACCTCAAAGGACAACCGATATTTTTTGCAGACGACACATGTCTTATGTATTCTGAAAAATCTATGTTCGACTTAGAAACTCACATGAATAGTGATCTAGTATTGATCTTTAATTGGATGACCATGCATAAGTTATCCTTAAATGTTAAGAAAACCAAGTACATCATGAATAGCAGAGCAAACATTGCTCTCAATATAAGTTTGAAACCAATTTAGTCGAGCACTTCAAATACTTAGGGCTATGGACTGATTCGTCCTTAAATTGGAAACATCACGTACACAAGTTATCAAAAAAAACTTGCTGGCATAGCAGGCGTTTTTGGAAGAATCTGCGACAGCATCCCAAACTCCTTAAAGGAACAGATGTACTATGCACTTTTTCACAGCCATCTAATTACGGTGTAAATGTCTGGGGATCCACTTTCCAGTACCTAATACAAAATTTACAAATAATTCAAAATAAAGCCATAAAAAACTGTTATGGCCTAGAAAGGCTGACAAACACAACCACACTAAACAATCAACTGCAGATCCTGATGGTGAAAGACGAAGTCGAGATGAACATGGTTACCCATATCCACAAAATTACAAAAAAATATGTTCATACAAATACTACGTATATATACTAACAGAAAGAAACAAGTACAATCCGTACAACATAAGAAGTGGACGCCAGCTACATCAATCTAAACCAACTACAGCCCGTTATGGAACAAACTCAACACTTTACAAATCGATGATACACTACAATAAACTTCCAAGTCAAATAAAAGATTTTACAGTCAACAAATTTAAATTCCATATTAAACAAATGCTTCTTAGTAGATATCTATAATGTTACTTTTCTTATACGTTGTCAAATATTGCTATCATGCAAGTAATTTAATCTCAAATTTTTACTTTTTCTCTCTCATTTTTTTTTTTCAAAATTTATTGAATTTTTATTGTCATTTTTCATAATATTTTGTTTGTTAATATTTTTGCATTTTTTTTCTTTCTCTTTCGTTGTATTACCAATTTGTACTTTTTTTGCGCTTGCTACATTTTTTTTCAACTTTCAATTGACATGTTTTCCTGATCTCAAATTGTAAAACCATTAACAGAACAGCCTACATGAGATTGCTCTCGAAGGCATTAAAAAAAATAAATAAAAAAATAAATAAATCTATATATATAAAAATGGATCGCAAAAATGTATGTTCCCTCATAACTTCCGAACGACTAGGCCAAAATGGATAATTCTTTGTTTTGAGTTTTTGTTATTGTCAGGAGAAGGTTTGTATAAAAGAATATTTTAAAACATCGGTTTCCCATGAATGCATTTTAGGTACATTTTGTCAAATTAAGAACAAATCTTTTGGAAGGACATTTTGAGGATGCCTACGAAGGTTTCTATGAAGATTGGTCGAAAATCGGTGAAGTAGTTTGTCAGAAATGCATTTTTGGTGCATTTTGCCACAAATCTTCAAAATTGCAAACAATTGGGATGCATAGTTTTAACATAATGAAAATTAAATTTGACGCGGGGCTTATTGCCCTTACATTGTGTAACAAAAAGCACCTCAATAAGCAGAAAATTCAACCAAACAATCTCTTTGCGTTTAGCGTTGAAACGCATGCCGGGAAATTTTTTGGATTTGGATTGAACCAGGTAAACTAATTTTTAGGCGGGAGGCGGTACGAAGTTTGTGTTTTTCGCCTTGAGAGATGTTAGTTGCGTGTTCGAGAGTCGTCAAACTATCGGCACTATTTGTTTTCCCTCCGAACGGAAAAATAAAATGCACGACTGGGTCGCACAAACTTGCTCTAACGTGTGACAGTGGTCTTTAGGCTTGAGATTTTGATAAGAATAAATTTTTCGGCTGGAGAAGGAAGTTCTATATATCAAGTGTAAATTGATGATCATTCCTAGCAAGACGAGTATTAATCGTTTAATTGGAGGAACGCAGCTGGCTAAATAGAGTGAGCATTTTGTATAAGAAGCGGTAAAATAAGGAAAGACATGAAAAATTTCGACGATGTTCAAGTGATGGAAATGTTTCGATAATCCTTTTCTCCCCTATCTATTATAACGCTTTTTTCAGCTCTATCGAGCATGTTTAAGCAAGTTTGACAAGCAACTGCTGAGAGATGGGATTTCTACTCGAGTTAAGGGCTTATAAACGCTTTGTAAATTGTAGGCATATCAGAAGGGGTGAATAACTTCTTTTTTTTTGACAGGTTAATCACCTTCTATACATCAAACGCATCAAAATATAGAATTTTTGATAGTTGAACTAATTTTAATTTACTGATACTGTAAGTGTTAGATTTCCATATCCAGCTACTGCGCACCCATGTGAAGCTAAGTGTGCATAAGAAGTAAAACAAAAATTCAGCAATTTCAAAAATGTTAAAAAAGGCGGTACGGAGTTCGCCGGGTCAGCTAGTAAAAATATAAAAATCTTGCAACCAGAACACCCTTTGAACTTTATAATAAGCAACTATGGTGGCTTGGTCCTTCTTGGTTATCTCAACCACAAAACTCATGGCCAAATTCAATTCCAAATAGTTGCCATGAAAATGACTTAGAATCTCGCCCAGTTCAGTCTTATGCGACTATGCTTTTCCCAGAAATAGAAGGCATTTTAAGAAGATTTTCTTCTTGGACTAGAATGATACGCGTTTTGTGTTACATATTTAGATTCACTCGAAATTCAAGATCCCATTCACAGGATATTCTCCAGCATTCAGACTTTTCTTTATCCCGAGAAGAAATTTCAGATACGAAAACCCAAATAATTCGATTAAACCAGAAAACTTTATTTTCCCAATGAATAATCTGCCCTATTTCAAAACCAATCGATTATAAAGAAAAGTAATTTCTTAACTCTTAGCCCATACTTAGACCCGGCAAAGGTAATCCGAGTAAATGGAACACTCGCTTCCTCTACTCTTCACTTCACTTCCCTTTACAAATACCGGCGTCGATTTCGCTGGCCCGATTACGATAAGAAGCTTCGCCACACGTAACTGTCGCATCTCAAAGGGCTATTTGTGCCTTTTGTTTGATTTGCTATAAAGGCAATTCACTTAGAGCCCACAAGTGATCTCTTCACATCCTCATTTTTTGCAGCCTTTTCCGTTTTGTTGCTCTTCGTGGCCTCCCAAGCACAATATTTTCCGACAACGAAACCAATTTTGTTGGCGCTAACAAGGCTCTTGATAAAGATGTATCTAGTAGATATCCTATTCAAGGTGTTAAATGTAATTTTATACCTCCTGGTGCCCCCCACATGGGCGGCTTGTGGGAAGCAGGTATTAAAAGCTTCAAAACCCACTTCCGCAAAGTTGCGGGAGACAACAAGTTCACCTTCGAAGAATTTTTGAAACTCCTCGCAATAATAGAATCTTGTCTCAACTCACGACCTCTCGTACCTTTAACTGCTAACTCTGACGATATTTTACCCTTAACCCATGGTCATTTCCATCGAGGCGCTCCACTTTTGGCTCCACCGGAACCGGACATGGCCTTAGGCCTTTTAAATATAAGTGATAGATGGAAAAAAGTAAAAATTCTTCACCATTACTTCTGCCTTCGATGGAAGGAAGAGCATCTTAAAGAGCTCCAGAAAAGGTACAAATGGAAAGTCCCACAACGTGATATAGTTTTAAACTCGTCGTCCTCCACGAAGAAAATGTTTCTTCAAATCAATGGCGCTTAGGTCGAATCGTAAAACTGTACCCGGGTTCTGATGGCAGAGTTTGGGTGGCAGACGTTAAAACGGAAAATAGTATTTTAAAACAACCCGTAGTTAAACTTTGCATTTTGCTTGAAGATGGAAAGGAAGATATACTTTTGTCCGTTTAATAATTTAGATGTTAAAATATTTGAACACAAATAAGAATTTATTTATGTAACAATGCACAAATCTTCGGAAAATGTATGTATTTCAATAAAATGTATCTTAAAACTCAAAATTGAATTTAATTTCTATTATCAATTTTAAACTTAAAGAATTTAAATTTGTATAATCTTTAAAATTGTATTTTCCTCTCCCACCTGCAATCCTGCAAAACAGCCGACAATGTTAAGGTGAAATATAAATCCTGAAAACTAGGTGGCGCTCAATCAATTTCCTGTTGGTGTCCATTTTAATCCCCACAAACTATCCTGAAATTTCCCCCACCAAATCCATTTCCTTTTTTTTAACTTAACTTAGTTCACTTTTATAAAACAAATCTTAAAGGACCTACATAATAAAGCTCGAACTCAAACCAACACTTATACTCTTTTATTTTTCACTTGATCTTTTTCTACTGAATCGGCAATCTTCACACCTAATACCTCATGTTGAGAAGTTCGGATCGAATAGGCTACTTTTGCCAGTTGCGAATCCCAGTTTCGATGCATCTCTGAGACATAAGCTCGGAGAGTCGTTTTAATAATTTGATTAATGCGCTCCGCAGAGTTTGCCTGTGTATGGTTGTGCGCTGTAAATCGAAGATGCGACCCATACGTTTCGCTAAGCGTTTTCAGTTCCTTACTTCGGAACTTGGGACCGTTATCACAGACGATCCACTTTGGTACGCCAAAGAAAAGAAAGTTGTTGTCTATCAACTCCTTGCATACTGAATTTGCGGTTGCTGAACGCAACGCGAACAAAAGAGGAAATTTTGTAAAATAATCTATAACTATTCATATGTAAATAAAACCCCTAGACGGTTTCGGCAATGCACCTACCAAGTCTACGCACACCATCTCCCATGGTTTTAAAGTCCCTACTCTCTCAGTCATAAGACCAGCTGGTTTCTGGTTAACAGGCTTCAATCGTTGGCAAATCTTACAGTTCCTAACGTATTTGGTAATATCTCCTCTCATTTTGGCCAGTAATATTTTTCTCCTACTCAAGCAAAAGTTTTTGTAGCCCCCATGTGTCCTGCTAATTGACTTTCATGGCATTCTTTTAAAATATCTTACCTATCCTTCTTTCCTTCAACTAATTTCCACCCTTCACTCTTCACATGAACCACTATATGATTCACTTTGACGTGCTTATAGAGCCGCCCATCTAGTCTCCAGGATGGGTATGACATTGTCATTTTAGTCAACCAAGGGTTCCGCTTCTGAGATTCCAGCCAACTCTGGAACTCCTAGCGATAACATGTCAGGAACTACATGTTCTTTACCCTTTCGGTAGATGATTTTGAATGGAATGGCCCAACTCTTCAAAATTCTGAGAAAGTACGGCATCTGATGCATCTGTCTGAACAACAAACGGCCGGGAAAAATCCGGACATGTCAAGATCGGTGCCGTAACCAAAAACTCTTTGGCTTTCCTTAATTACTCCTCACAGTCTTGTGTCCATTTGAACTTCTTACCTTTCTTTAAGAGATCGGTAAGAAATATAACTAGAATAGAAAAATTCGGTGCAAAACGACGGTACCAAGAAATAGTCCCTACAAAACTCCTAATTTCCTTCAAATTTTTCAGTGCGAGAATCCTCAACATGCTATCCACTTTTTCAGGGTTGACGTGAAGTCGGTTCCTACCTACGACATACGGAAGAAATTGCAAAGAAGGTTTACAAAAATGACACTTGTCTTTACCTTCTTTTAAACCTGCTTCCCTTAATCGTTTGAAAACTTCTTTGAGCATTTCAAGATGTTTGTCGAATGTTTCAGTAACGATGATGATATCGCCTAAGTATACAAAGACGAAAGGTTCGAAATCAGGACCTAAAACATAGTCGATGAAGCGTTTCCAACTTGCCGGAGAATTGTGCAAGCCGAAATGCATTTTCAAGAATTCGAAGAGACCCCTTCCAGGCACGGTAAATGCTGTATACTTCCGCGATTCTTCCTTCATGGGTATCTGCCAGTAGGCAGACTTGACGTCGAGCGATGACAAAAACTTTGCGTTTCGAAGTTTGTCTAAAATCGCTAAAATAAAGGGAAGTGGATAAGCATCCCTATCCTTTACTTCATTTAGTTTTCCTTAGCCAACGCAGAACCGAAAACTACCATCTTCCTTTTTAACAACAAGAATCGGAGATGCCCAGCATAGAGCATTTCTTGGAGTTCTTGATCGATGTGTTTCTTTATCGTCGGCGATACAGGATTCATCGCCGTAATGTTTCTAGCCTCACCTTGTTTTATCGCTTCTTCTATAAACAGTGCTCCAGTGAAATATCCAGTTGCATTCCTCCCTTGAAACAATTTCCCCGTAACACTCGTCTTGCAAGGAATGCTCATCAATTTACCCTCGAGCCCAACTTCGGCCGTACTGTTAAGTATAGAGACTCTTTTTTTTAGCCGCTTTACAAGAATGTGGAATGCTTTACCCGGCTCGATTTTTCCCTCCCATTGCGATATACAGACATTCAAAACCAATGTGCACTAGCACCTCCTTTTATCTACTATCCACATTTCCTGAACGTTCGCACTGTGTTAACTCATATTAAAGGTATTAATAACTCCTCATTAATACCTCATTAAAAAAAAAAGCGGAGATAATGAATCCCAGAAATTCGATATTATTTTTCAAAATTTCGCATTTATCAGCCTGTATTTTAAGGTTGGCATCTTGAAGTGTTTTGAAAATCGTGGACAAATTTTGGAAGTGAGTTTCTGTATCTTTGCTGAAAACAATAATGTCGTCAATATAGACGAAGCATATTTTGCCTATGCGATCACGCAAAATGTCGTCTAGTGCCCTTTGGAATATCGACGGGGCATTCTTTTAAACCAAACGGGAGTAAGCAAATTCATATTTTGCGTTTTTAACTGAAAACGCTGTTTTCTCTACGTCCCCTTCGGGTCCCCTTAAGGGTATTTGATGGAAACTGCTTTTGAGATCTATAACTGAAAAATGGTTATTTTTTCCAAGTTGCGCCAAGACAGAATTTATTTCTGGAATAGGGTATCAATCAGGTATAGTTTCTGCGCTTAGCTTCCTGTAGTCGATTACCATTCTATATTTTCATTTAGTATCAGTATCAGTTATCGAGAGTAAGAAGCTTATATCAAGCATTAACTTACAATCAGAGATTAGCCAACACATATTATGTGCTCACTGGCAACATCATTTAGTGCAGTTGTTAGTTGATAGTAGGCAAAATATACAAATAGCGTAACACAAGCACAAAAAATAAAAAAATAAATAAAAAAATAAAAAAAATAAATAAACAGATATATTTATACAAAATAGACACAAAAACATTGAGCACATACAAAACATAAATTATGAGCGTGGTGCACTAGTTTTGAACATTATTTTTTTTAAACAAGATTTACTAATATTAAAATCAACAATACTTTTATTTGAGTTAAAAAGCTTGCACATGTGGGTAAGAGGTTCATTCATGCCATAATTAGTACGGTGTTGGGGACAATGCAATACCTCTAATCTACGAAGATGATGAGCTAAAACGCGATGATTAAAACCTACACATGATAGAAGATCGGGTGAGTCCAAAGATCCCGTTAAAAGTTTTTTGAATAAAAATAACATCATTGTTAATACGCCTTTTTGACAAAGTTTCAATTTGTAGAAGTTGAATCCGGTGTTCGTTAGGTGGGAGGTTGTAAGGTTCTGCCCAGAAGAGACCTTTTAAAGCAAATCGAATAAAATTACGCTGAACTGCCTCCATCCTAGATTTATGAACTTCGTAAAAAGGTTATTATACCTGTGATGCACATTCTAGATGGAAGCGAACATGACAGTTATACAAAGCAAGGGCTACATAAGGATTTTGAAATTCCTTCGACGATCTTTTAACAAATCCCAACATGGAATTAGCTTTTTTAACAATAAAGTTAATGTGTTCCGCGAAACTCAAGTCAGGGCTAAAGTTTACTCCCAGATCTTTAAAATTAAAACGCGATGCAAAACTTGTTGTGAAATGTAAAAGTCGTGTGTACTTGGTACCCGTGTCCCTGAAAATGTCATTGTTTGACATTTCGCTAGATTCAGGCTCAAATTTGATAGCAAATCTGTCAATGAAAATTTTCATATCATCAGCGAAAACAAGGATCTCACTAGTATGAATACACAAAGTTACGTCATTGATAGCGAATATAAACAGCAACGGACCAGGATGGCTGCATTGTGCGACTACTGATTTTGCTGGGAAAGGGTAAGAAATCGAACTTCTGAACTTGACTATGTATGATCTGTTTCGGAAATATGAATACCACGGATGGCTGGAGTTGATACTTTTAGATATTATAAGAGGAATTGAATTAATTAAGCAGCTATTGAAAATTTCGTAGAATTGAGTAACTGCGTCGTCAATGTTAGAGCAAACATGAATATTCGAAAAATTAGAAGCACTCAAATAAATTGTCGTAAAGTATTTGAAAGTCAGCTTTACAGAAATCAAGTGAATAAGAAGAGTCTTCAGCATTACTGTTATTAAGTTAACTGCTGCTCGTATCAAAATATATATCTAATGGAGGATGGTAGGAGTCTACGTTAGAAATGCCAGAGGAAGATTCTACCACTACCGTACTAACAGCGTCAGAAGAAAAGACTAAATCGAGAATTCGATTTCTACAATTATTAATACAGCTTACCAGCTGTAAGTCAGTAGAGGTTATGTTGTCCGAAAGAAGAAATTCCTGTTGCGAAGAAGTTAAGGAAGCTTCTAAATAGGACTCTTCTGAAGGGGTCCAAGTAATGCTAGGTAAATTGAAGTCACCCAACAGTTAAATGTTGCTATTTAAACTGGCAATATCAATCAAATGATCAAGAATTAACGATAGCTCGGCAAAAACTAACGCACAACTTTTCGGTGGAATATAAACATTAATAATAAAAAGATCATTTTATTGAAAAGAAACCTTAACACAAATGAGTTCAACTGAAACATTAAAAGTAAAAGAGACAAGAGAAGATGAGATGCAATTACGAAAAGCAATCAATACGCCACCATCCACTTCCTTCGGCTTATCCACATGACGGTCCATTCTAAAATCAGAAAACTCATCGTCGAAAATTTGTGTTTCCAAAAATGAACTATTGAGCCATGTTTCTGTGAAAGCAAAGTAATCATGTGGAAAAGCTTGAGAGTTTTTTAAAAACTTCAGCAGTTTTGCTGCGAATCCTTCTTTCACTTTGGTAGAAGAGGGTTATCCTATCAAGTTTTTTGGAGCCGATACTAAAGCAATTCGATTGTTGAGATTTTTTGATCGAACTACAAATTCTTTGACTAGTGTACCGGGAGGCCAAAACTTAGTGTCGCAGAGAGGACCGAAAAATGCTGGAGGAGTAGTTATCCTGAACGATGGCACAAAACTGTCAGGCTTACTGATTTTAGTGTATTTTTTAGCTGAAGCACTCGAAATGCAGTTTTTAACAACAAGATGTTGAATTATGTCATTGGGTTGAAGTTCAGGGTCAAGTCAGAATACAAATACTAATTTTGGCTTAGGAACAGATTGTATTTTCTTGGGAGGTTCCGAATCGTTGATGTTATTGGTTTTAGTATTAGTATTAGTATTAGTATTAGTATTAGTATTAGAACAACTTCATAATATTTTCGGTTCAGACCATCGGGGTAGTGATGGCTAAAACAATGGGAACAACCGGTGGATCAATATCGGCCCTAGAGTTGTTGACGGTGGTAAAATCTACTTCTTGAAGGGGAGGAGGCAGTGGTATACTTATTGGAATGACTCTCCTTGAATTTGGGCGCTTTGAGTCTGGGGAAGGAGTTTCCGATAACGATGATCCTTCACGACCCCTTTTCTTACCCTTTTTGAGAGCAGACTTCGTGAGCATAGAAGAAGAGGTGTTACACGGGGGCAGGGATGAAGGATGAATAGAGTCAGAATCTAACGGCTCTGTTGATGTTGATTTGCTAACAGTTTTGAAGGGGAAGGAATTGAAACTACATTTGCTACAACTGAGTTTAAATTTTCATGTTAAACATCAAAGTTCTTAGCAATTTTTATAATATCAAAAAGAAACCTTAACACAAATGAGTTCAACTGAAACATTAAAAGGAAAAGAGACAAGAGAAGATGAGATGCAATTACGAACAGCAATCAATACGCCACCACCCACTTCCTTCGGCTTATCCATATGACGGTCCATTCAAAAATCAGAAAACTCATCGTCGAAAATTTCTGTTTCCAAAAATGAACTATTGAGCAATGTTTCTGTGAAAGCAAAGTAATCATGTGGAAAAGCTTGAGAGTTTTTAAGAACTTCAGCAGTTTTGCTGCGAATCCTTCTTTCATTTTGGTAGAAGAGGGTTATCCTATCAAGTTTTTTGGAGCCGATACTAAGGCAATTCGATTGTTGAGATTTTTTGATCGAACTACAAATTCTTTGACAAGTGTACCAGGAGGCCAAAACTTACTGTCGCAGAGAGGACCGAAAAATGCTGGAGGAGTAGTTATCCTGAACGATGGCACAAAACTGTCAGGTTTACTGATTTTAGTGCATTTTATAGCTGAAGCACTCGAAATGCAGTTATTAACAACAAGATGTTGAATTATGTCATTGGGTTGAAGTTCAGGCTCCAGACGGGATACAAATACTAATTTTGGCTTAGGAACATATTCTATTTTTTTGGGAGGTTCCGAATCGTTGATGTTATTGGTATTAGTATTAGTATTAGAACAACTTCATAATATTTTCGGTTCAGACCATCGGGGTAGTGCTGGCTAAAACAATGGGAACCGCCGGTGGATCAATATCGGCCCTAGAGTTGTTGACGGTGGTAAAATCTACTTCTTGAAGGGGAGGAGGCAGTGGTATACTTATTGGAATGACTCTCCTTGAATTTGGGCGCTTTGGGTCTGGGGAAGGATTTTCCGATGACGATGATCCTTCACGACCCCTTTTCTTACCCTTTTTGAGAGCAGATTTCGTGAGCATAGAAGAAGAGGGGTTACACGGGGGCAGGGATGAAGGATGTATAGAGTCAGAATCTAACGGCTCTGTTGATGTTGATTTGCTAACAGTTTTGAAGGGGAAGGAATTGAAACTACATTTGCTACAACTGAGTTTAAATGTTCATGTAAAACATCAAAGTTCTTAGAAATTTTTATAATATCATCCTTAAGAGACGACATTTTGAAAGAAATTTGCGAGAAGGATATTTTGATAAAGGTGTTGCAGTACCAAAAAGCTAATTTTGAAGAATTTATTTTATCAGTAAAACTGTTAGTTGAGCCTAACCATTTGGCGTGGAATAAATTCCCACAAGGGCCAAAGCAAGCAAAACGAGGAGTTCAATTCGAGTGCTATGTACATTTCTCAACTGAGCAGACCATTTCAAAATATAGAAATGAATGAGGAAAGAGTAAAAAAAATAAAAAAGTAAATTTTATCTTAATTAAATTGGTAATATTAATACAACTAAGAATTACGAATTTTGAAGTTGAAACCGGAATATATATAAAAAAAAGCGGACTACAGAATCCTAATGTAACGCGGTCAGACAGACTCGGCCGTCAAGTTGACAATAGACAATTTTTTACAAATAAAACTACCAAATGTTTAATTGGATACGTTATTAGTAAATATAAAAGCTAGGATTAAAAGCTTTTTTTTTTTAAATAGAGTGGAAAAAAAGTTTAGTTAAAGGGGAAGTAAAAAGCTTGTTATATAATTATGAAAGCACTCAGTTGCAAGAAAAAACAAAGATGCTTGAATGACGCTTACCAGAGCAAACAAAAACCAAAGACAATTATTAAATTACCTAATAAAGTCACAAATTTAAATCACCACACATATTACGAATGCTTTAAAATAATAATACTAGACAAATTATTATATAAAAATAGTAAGATCATTCAAAAAAAAAGATTAATTCAAAGGAGCTTAAATTCAACGCGACCACCACAAATATAACCAATGCTGCCACTTCATTAGAAGCATCTGCCTAGTTTGGCACAACCCATATGGGTGCGTTATATGGTGACCGCGATGGTCTGATGATGCAATCATTAAGAAGTTGGTTGATTTATTTTTCTACATCCTCCATAAGACTCATCGGATAGGGGTAGTATCTTGAATATAATAGGATCTTGGTTTCTTGTCCTTATTCTACCTTTTACGCTGGTGGTATATGTTAGCTTTTCATCGGGTTCAAGAAAAAATTTCGGATAAGAGTCTGTTAAAGTTTGTAATTTAATCTTTTGACTTTCCGTCTGGTGATCATTTATGATTGCATTTGCAACATAGCTAATCATATTTTAAGCTTGTTGCTTTCATACAAAATTTGTATTGTTTACTAATATATATAACTTTCTTTTGCATGGATAACGGCTGATAGTTCTTTGAGACTATCAAGCCCGAGTATCCCATGAAAAGATTTTAGTGTGGGAAGAAGAAAAACTTAATTTTATTTTATTTGTTACCGAAAAGATTGACAAAAGTGTGGTGCTTAATTTCTACGTTACCTCCTATTGAGGTGGCTAGGAAACTTTGTGAATTTTGTTGTGGCTTTTCAACCAGGACAGGTTGAATATAATTTCGGTGAGACTCTGTGTCTATTAATATTTTTAAAGTGTTACCATTTTTCGCTTTGCATTCTACGTATGTCCGAGAAATCTTGTGTTTCTTCCTGGTTTTCTACGAGGGGCGTTCAATATATTCTCGGTATCGGGGTGAAGCTGTGGTTATATATATAAATTGACTTATTTATCAAGTACCTAATACTGTTATTTTATTGCATTCATGTAAAATTCCATATAAATGTGATTATTATTTCGCGTTTCATCTCTAGTTAAAAAATGTCTTCGTGGAAAAAGATTTTCGGATGATGAAGAACTCAAGTCGGCAATAAATGGGTATTTTACAGGGAAAGAGGAAATTTATTTGTTTGAGGGTTTAAAAAAGCTTATCTCAAGATGTAACAAATGCATTGATGTTAGGGGAGATTATATTGAAAAATAAAAACAATTTAAATTGAATTCGCATTTTCCTTCATATCGATACCGAGAATATATTGAACGCCCCTCGTATATTCTAAGCCTGTGCTATTATTCTCCTAGTTTGTTGGCTAGGGTTTTCTTTTTTCACTTGCATCCCTATAAAAGGCTGCCTATTTTCTTGCCAATTTTGTTGTTGTGGCTGTATGGCTCTCGCTTGATTGTATGAATTTAATTTTTGGTTGCCCGAGGTTTGAGGTATCTAAGCTCTAGGGTAGAAATTTTGATTTAGATTGACCGCTCCTGAGAAGGAAGGGTATTGTGGCGTTTGGCATCCCCTGAGGGATAGGTATATCTGTAATATTGGGGTTGTGTCGGTCTAGATGATGTATTGTGGAATGATCTGCCAAAATGTTGAGGTTGTTTTTGGGGTGCGAAAACAGGGCTCGAAGGTTGTGTCCTTTTTATGACCACGTTATTGTTAAAATAATTTGTTCTAAGGTTCTGGTTTTCTATTTTAAGGCATAAATTAAGGACATGCGGAAGGTCAACTACAGGTTCCCTTGTTGATAGCAGTCCTGGTAAATCACCCCTTAGACCAATAATAGATTGATAAAATTCATGGACCGTTTTGTGCCCTTGTACAAGGGATGACATTTGGTATTCTAGGGTTGTCGTATCTCTCAGTCTCTTTCTGTCTGCCTTGTAATACGGTTGATTAATTGCTAATTTATAATGGGTTCCAGCAAAATTTGTTCTTCTAAATGTAACATGTAATGAATTTGTTAATTGCAGCATTTGTGGCATTAACCTTGATATTAATTGTGCTAAATTGAAAAAAAGTGAATATTCATTGAAAGCATGCAATGGTAATATTTTCTTTAAATGTGAAAACTGTATATAGACTGAGAGCCAGCAACAGAAAAAGTAACGTCATTTCATTAAGAAAATATTTGGTCTCATTGTATAGTCTGAATATAAATAAATATTAAAATAATTGCCTGCCACTTCTCCGTTGGTGGGGAGGGCGCTTTTAAGGGGTTAAATATATAAAAAACCTAGGACAAAAACGTGATATCATTAAAGCTGGTTTTTGGTGTGTTTACGCTAAATAATATTTTATGTAACATATCAAAAAGGCTAACAATTTGGGTGGTACGAAGATGGTGGCAGACTTAGGGGAAGGTCGAGAAAATAAGTGGCTAATTACGTCATTTCATTAAGCTTGAAAAAGGTGTTAAAATGTTTAAAATGTTATTATTATAATCCTATAATCAAAAAGGCAGACAAATATTGCGAGCCGAAAACCCTGGCAGACATAAAAACAAACAAAAAAATTACTAGTAAAAAAAAATTAAAACAAATGAACAAATTTAACTTTTCAAAGGAAATCATGTTTTTACTTTCAAATATTTTATTCTCCATTCTATTCCACATACCACATCGTAATTGTTGAATGGAACATCAGGAATGCTTCCATCGTCATCACTATCTTCATTCTCTTCATTATCTGTCAAAATAATTTGATAAAAATTTGCAATTATTTTATAAAGTAAAAATGAGTTCATATTGTACATTACCAGTAGCCCAGTAATTTTAGGTTTTATCTGCGGAAAAATTCCAACCAAGCTGAATTTTGGTACATACCTTTATTACGGCATTGTAATGAAGATGTGAAAAATCGACATTGATATCGTCCCGGCAAAAAAAGTTATGAAGGTCAAAAGGTCACAAAAACCTAAAAAAACCGTTTTTCGCAAATATCTCGGTTTCTATAGCTCCAATGATTTTAACGTGAATGACAAAATTGTAGAGCATACAATTTGCTACAATTTCGTTAGTACAATCAATTTTGTATGTTAATTAGTTACAGAGATATGGCACTTCGAAAAACAGGTCATTTTACAAAATTCGCCAAAAAATGCAAAAAAAGAATAATTCCACCTTATTTCTTCGGATATACCAGAGAAATCATAAAATATTGCTATTTTTATGGCTCCTTGTTAAAATAACCAACTTCTTACATTCCCCAACGATCCCCGCTTGCCCACCAGGTACCAGGCCATGCCCATTACTATTTTCATTCTGCCGTAATTTTTATATATTACTTTGTTCTTGACACTTGGGATTTTTGAACTGCTGTAACTTTTTAATGGTTAATAATATGGACAAAACTTCCACTACCATTTGTGTTGGAAACTGCATCATCTACACGTTTGTACACTAATTTGTATCCCTAAAATAAACCGTTTTCGAGTAAATTAAAAAAAAAACAGGAGCAAGGTCGAAAATTTTGGTGTTCTCCTTTTTTTCTTTTTCCGTTATTTCATAAATAATTGACATAGAAGAACTTTTGAACTATTAAAATTTTAGCAAATTTAACGCTCTACAAGAAAATTAAAACGTTTTTTTCCGTAAGATGTAAGGAAGAAAGTAATTGAGGGAAAACTGGAGCAAGGTCAAAAATTTTGCAGCTCCACCCTCCTTTTCAAATTCCATTTCTTGGTAACGACTTGACATACAACAATGTTCACCCTATTTGTATTGTAGGAAATCTAACGCTTTACAAAAAAGGTTTTGCATACTTTTGCGGTATTAAGTAAGAAAAAAAAAGTTATTGAGGGAAAACCGGAGCAAAGTCGAACATTTTGCAATTCCCCCTTTTCCTCTTTTTCCGTATCTCGGGAACGAAATGGCATACAACCATTTTTGTACCAACAATATTTTAGTAAATTTAACGTTCTACAAAACACTTTTGCCGTGGAACGTAAGCAAAAAAAGTTATAGAGCGAAAACCGGAGCGAACTCGAAAAGTTTGCAGTTTCCCCTCCTTCTCTTTTTCAACAGGGCCACTGAGGTCCAAAACTTCGTCAAATGTTAATTCAATATTCCTGATTATTTTCCGACCTTTTTCTACCTGCCCACTGTACTAAGAACAAAGTAATTTTTATGTCTGCCAGGGTTTTCGGCTCGCAATATTTGTCTGCCTTTTTGATTATAGGATTATAATAACATTTTAAAAATTTTAACACCTTTTTCAAGCTTGATGAAATGACGTAATTAGCCACTTATTTTCTCGACCTTCCCCTAAGTCTGCCACCATCTTCGTACCACCCAAATTGTTTGCCTTTATCACGTTTTTGTCCTAGTTTTTTTACCCCTTTAACCCCTTACGAGCGCCCTCCCCACCAACGGAGAAGTGGCAGACAATTATTTTAATGTTTATTTATATTCAGACTATACAATGAGACCAAATATTTTCTTAATGAAATGACGTTACTTTTTCTGTTGCTGGCTCTTAGACTAATAAGAATTGCTCCGTTAAACCACATTCATCGTTTCCTTTATGATAATCTAAGTGCGCTGAATTTTAATATTTCTCTGTGTTGTGCAGTGATGATTACGAAAATCCATCAAAACAAAATGAAAAAAATTCTCTCAATTCGAGTAGAGGCATAAGAAGAAGTACGCGCTGCCAAAGACCTTTGAATAAAAATGAATCTCATCGCTCTACACGCTCAGAGTCACCGGCATTGTCACGTGTTCCGTTGAAAAACAATAACAAACCTTCGGTATCAAAGTTGTCCCAACAAAAAAAAGTTAATCCATTAACGCCGAAGTCGTCGTCGTCATCGTCATCATATAAGGCATAAATATATCTTGCTAGCTATTCAATAAAACATTCTTTGGCTGTATATTTACAATAATAACAACAACATCATGAACATGATAATGGCAATATTGTGTCACCTTTGTTTAATTTAAATTGTTCTCTCTTACTCTTATTGTTATATGTAAAGCTTTTTTCAATCTTTCTATTGTTCTTATTTGTACCTTTGTTTTTGTTCTTTTTTCGTTGCCAAATTAGCGTATTGCTGATGATGAACCACAGTTGGTTCGAAATGCATTCAATTTTAATAAAAATAAAATTTAAAAAAAAATTTTGTTTTCATTTTATTTTTCTAATGTTTGTGGTCAATAAGGTGTTCCATATTTTTGCTCAACAATCTAACGCGACCACAAAATAAAAGTTCAATTCCCTCTAGAATTTTGTTGGTTTTTCCTTTAAATACAAAAATTTCTTGAAGACTTTAATTAAATATCCCTGATAAGCCGCGTATGCTTCTTTCACAATAAATTGAATTTTTACTTGCTCTATAGGGCAAGTATTGGTTTCGTGCAGAAAAAAAATCGAGGTTTTAATCAAACATGACATTACGATGATAGAGAAGTCCAAAAAAGTGGTTTTCGCCATACCGTCCGTCGGTCTGTCTGTACGGATGTGCGGATGTGCGGGTGTGCGTATGTGCGCTTTTTCACGTCATGCTACAGTCTAAACGGCTCGACGGATTTCCTTCAAACTTGATATATAGCAGTTTCAAGAAAAACGGTTGTCGAGGTTTTTTTTATTTCGTTTCAGCCCGGCTCAAACTGGTACCTTTCTAATAACGGTTTTTTTCAATTTGGATTTTCTCAAAAACGGCTCTAACGATTTAGATTAAACTCAAAATTTAGCTTACTTTAAGCATTTCTAACAAAACTGCGTTTTTCGTTTTTGGCTCAAATAGTCCTAACAAAAATCAGGTTTTAACGGCTTTTTTCAAATGGCTATAAATTCGCATTGGCTTCATTGAATTGACTCAAACTTCGTTCGACATCGTTCTTTATAGTGTTCTATTGGATGGCTTTATAAATTTTTCAGTGAAGACTTTCTAGATGGTAGCTCCCATACAACGAGCCGTTGAGTTTTAGCCAACTTTTTTTGGTTTTTTCTTATTTTCTCGAAAACGGCTCTAACGATTTTGATTAAACTTTGTGTGTTATATTTTTTCAGTGGTTTTAAGAGAACTGCGTTTTCAGTTTTTGGTTAAAAATGCAAATAACGGAGATCTGCTCTTAACGGCTTTTTTTTAAATGGCCATAAGGTGTCAACGGTTGCATCGAATTCACTTAAATTTTGTCTGGCATAGTGCCTTACAGCTTCCTATCAGATGGCATTAATTTTTTTCAGTTTCTCTTTTTTAAATGGTGGCTCCTATACAAAGAGCCATTAGTTTTAGGCCAATTTTTTCGTTTTTTCTAATTTACTCAAAAAAGGCTCCCCCGATTTTTATGAAACTTTGTATGTAACATATATAGAATACTTCAAGGAAAACTGCATTTTTAGTTTTTGGCTATGTATACATGATAATAGTGGAAATTTGATTTAACAGTATTATTAATTTGGCCATAAGTGGACATTTGTATCATTAACAACACCCAAAAGATGACATCATAATTTTAAATATTAAAGGTTTCTTAACGTTAGCTCCTGTATATCGGTTTTTCCAGTTTCAGTCAACATTTTTTAGGTTTTACCAAATTTTCCAAAAATGAGTTGTTCTTATTGATCGAAGTTTGTTTTCATCGTACTATTGCACCCGCAGAGCAAGTACGTGCGACCCAGTCGTGAATTTTATTTCAATATCACTCATATTTTTGTAGCACTTACTTTTTTACTTACTTACTCATGATGGCGCCACTGGAGCGTGGTGCTCCTGGACCTTACATTGTATGCCCCTCCAGCCGGCTCGATCTCTAGCCTGCCGTCTCCAATCTCGCACTCGAAGTTGTCGGAGGTCTCCATCTACCTGGTCGCTTCATCGGAGATGAGGTCTTCCTTGGCTTCTGACTCCCTCTGGTTTGGCGTTGAAGACTTTACGAGCTGGAGCGTCGATGTCCATCCGCTCCACAAAGCGCAGCCATCTTAGAGTTCGAATTTTTCTGGCTAGGCTTATGTCGCTGTACAGTTCGTATAGTTCGTGTTTGTATCTTCTTCTCCAAATGTTGTTTTCCCGATTTACAGACAGGACCATAGATCGTACGCAGAACTTTTCTCTCGAAGGCTCCAAGTGACTTTTTATCCGATTGGGAGAGGGTTCATGCTTCCACACCATATAGCAGGACCGGGATGATGAGTGTTCTAAACAGTGTCACCTTGGTTCTTCTCTATAGGGCGTTATTCCTCAATTGCTTACTCAGCCCAAAGAAACAGCGATTAGCAAGAGTAAATCTGCGTTTGATTTCAGCGCTGATGTTGTTGCTTGTGTTTACAGCAGTGCCCAGGTAGACAAATTCACTGACTACCTCAAGGTTATACCTATCAATGGTTACGTTCTGACCAAGTCGGTGGTGAGATTGGACTTTTGCTGATATACTTCGTCTTGTCCTCGTTTATTTTCAGCTCCATTCTGCTTGCTGCTGACTCCATAGTAGTGAAAGCACCGGTTACTGCTCGATTTGTTCTTCCTATCACATCAATGTCGTCAGCAAACCCAAGTAATTGTGTCGATTTATTGAAAATGGTGCCCGATGTGCTGGTGCTGGCATGGGTGTCTGTGTCTTGTTTGTCTTGTATGTGCTAAGTCTGTGCTAAGTTTGTGCTAAGTCAGTGTTTAGTCTGCGTTAGTCTTTGTTTTGTCTGTGTTAAATATGTGTCTTGTCTTTGTCCGTTTCGGTATATTTCTCAGGACAATTAGACATTTTTCCAGCTAATTATTAAGTTAAAAGAGTTTTATTATTATTGACACTCTTTATAAGTACAACAATAGACACAGTGTCAATGTTTGTACTCCAATAGAAGACAGTTATTGACATAGAGGTGTAAATTATAGGAAATGGTTAAATCTTAACACAATAGTTGACACCCCATTTTATTAAATATATAATCAACAGAAACCAATAAAAAAAAGTTGGATTCTTCCCCAGGGTATTAAATGTGATATATATTAAACTAATATGATCAAGCCTGTATTAAATATAGTATAATTATCTACTTGCATGTTCGGATTCCTTAACAAAATACACACTTTTTTCACAAAACACACACTCGCCTAACAGTGATGTTTATGTTTTGGAATTCACAACAAACGTGACTTGCCCTTAACTATATAAAAACAAAGAGTGAGAGAATAATAAAGAGTGAAGAACTTAAAGTAAACAGTTATGGGAACCATTCAGATTTGTTCCAATGAAACGTTCTGTAAGAACAGGGTGTCAATAGCTAGGCTGAAATTTTGCAGTGTCAATAATTGTATCGCTTACGCTATACGAAATTAATATATAAAATGTATATCTTGCTATAAAATATTGTGTCGGCTACTCAGTTTATTTTCACTCAACAAATCTTTAAAATAATTTAAATCAATTTTTTTCTGTTCGCGACAAACCTTGAATAACTTTTAAATCGAAACTTTTTTTGTTCGCGGCAAAATGCCTCCGAAAAAGAAAGAGCAAACCGGTGTGAGCTCTAAATGCAAATTCTGCAATAAAGATAATACAGACCGCATGGTACAGTGTGATGTTTGTGACAAGTGGTACCACTATGAGTGCGTCGGGGTTGATAGCGGCATAGCAGACACAAGCTTTAGCTGCGTATTTTGCTTAATGCCGACCAGCAGTCAAAACAGCACACTTCCATCAGGAGTCGCAACCGACCAGCAGTCAACTTCATCTCCATCGACAACGACGACCATTCCACCGGAATTTGTCTTGTTCCCAGAACATTCGATGGCATCATGAGCAACAACTTGCACCACATCAGCTACACCACCAACCGTTTTTTCTTTGTCATCGGTGTCAGCTAATTTACATCACACATCTACTCACACATATGCACCAACGATGATTACATGGTCATCACGTCAACCAGATAGCACAACGTCTCAAGCACACTAAAATGAAAATTCACATGTGACTACGACAACGTCATCAGCTGTATATACAAATCATGTACGTGAACAAATGTTACATATACCAGCATCGACGTCAAGTCCCGTTGATCAATCACAACGACAAATTGAATTGCAACTGGAAATGCTCGAAGAAGAGAAAAAATTGCAGCAACGATTTCTTCAAAAGAAATATGAAATCTTAGGAAGAACATGTACAACTTCCAACAACATTTATTTCAATTCCGAGTTTACTACGCACACCAGGTCAGAGCAGATGGCAGCGAGGCAGGTTCTGCCAAAAGATCTTCCAAATTTCCATGGCGATCCAGAGGATTGGCCTCTTTTTGTGAGCAGTTTTAATAACAGCACTGCACTAGCGGGATATAGCAATGCAGAGAATTTATTTCGGTTGCAAGCTTGCTTAAAAGTTAAGGCGCGTGAGATCGTCAAAAATAAACTTTTTCTGCCCAATTTAGTTCCGGACATCATGCGAACTATTAAGATGTACTTCGGTCGACCTGAACACATCATTGAGTGCTTGACGGAAAGAGTTCGCAAAACTGCGCCACCCAAGGACACGTTGGAAAACATGATCGACTTCACATTGTCTGTGGATAATATTTGCTCCACAATATAAGCGTGCGAGATGGATTCACACTTAAGTAACCCCTTGATTGTGAAAGAACTCTTAGAAAAACTGCGGAATCAATACAAATTGAGTGGGGTTATGCAACAGAAATGTGACGACGTTCCTGTACTCAAGGCATTCAGCATCTGGCTAAATAACATTGCCGAAGCAGCAAGTCAAGTTGTGTCACCATTTAAAAAGAGTGGAGTGGTAAACACTCACATACTCCAGCAAGAAGTTTCGCCACCGCCGCCGCCAAGGAAAGCATCATGCATCGCTTGCAGCGGAACCGACCATCGCATCAAAAAGTGCCTTAGTTTCGAAAAGATGTCTTATGACGAAAAATGGAATTTGGTGAAGGAAAACAAATTATGCCGTCAATGTCTCAATTCACATCGCCGAAAATGCCACAGTACAAAAAAGTGTGGTATGCAAAGCTGTAAAGCAAAGCATCATCCGCTGTTCCACAGGCCTACCTCGCAGCCAGTTAATTCGGAACGGGATCAAGTAAGTGAAAACATAATTTCTGATCCCAAATCCAAAGAGCAGATGATTGTACACACTCACAGTGGTTCTGACGAAGAAGAGAGGCCATTGTTCCGTATCGTTCCCATACGCGTTTATGCAAACGACAAATTTAAAGACACTTTTGCATTTTTAGATGAAGGATCCTCTGTGACACTCATGGAAAGAGAACTCTTCGACAGTCTTGACTTGGCAGGTGTGCAAGAATCACTATGTTTACGTTGGACCAGTGAAACGAAACGTGTGGAAGAAACATCAGTTCGAACTTCACTAAAAATCTGAAGTCAGACGAACAAAATGAAATTTACTCTACATGACGTCCATACAATTGAGAATCTATCGCTTCCTATACAATCTCTGGATATAAACCTACTCGCCCAGAAGTATACTTATTTGGCCGGCCTTCCAATTGCATCATATCAACGTGCACGACCAACAATCCTGATTGGAGTCGACAATTGGAAACTCGCTGTGCCGCTGAAAATTCGAGAGCAACCAATCGCTACAAAAACCCGACTTGGGTGGACTTTGCAAGGAAGCCTTGGGATCTGTCAACAGCCTTACCGATTGAATATTCATACATGCGAATGCCACCTTCCCTCCGACATCGACAGTCTTTATGAAGACATGAAAGCATTTTTTGCGCTAGAATCTACAACCACAAGCAGCGTACGCTCACATTGTTCCGTATCGTTCCCATACGCGTTTATGACAAATTTAAAGACACTTTTGCATTTTTATATGAAGGTTCCTCTGTGACACTCATGGAAAGAGAACTCTTCGACAGTCTTGACTTGGCATGATAATAGTGGAAATTTGATTTAACAGTATTATTAATTTGGCCATAAGTGGACATTTGTATCATTTACAACACCCAAAAGATGACATCATAATTTTAAATATTAAAGGTTTCTTAACGTTAGCTCCCGTATATCGGTTTTTCCAGTTTCAGTCAACATTTTTTAGGTTTTACCAAATTTTTCAAAAATGAGTTGTTCTTATTGATCGAAAAGTTTGTTTTCATCGTACTATTGCACCCACAGAGCAAGTACGTGCGACCCAGTCGTGCATTTTATTTCAATATCACTCATATTTTTGTAGCACTTAATTTTTTACTTACTTACTTATGATGGCGCCACTGGAGCGTGGTGCTCCTGGACCTTACATTGTATGCCCCTCCAGCCGGCTCGATCTCTAGCCTGCCGTCTCCAATCTCGCACTCGAAGTTGTTGGAGGTCTCCATCTACCTGAGCGCTCCATCGGAGATGAGGTCTTTCTTGGCTTCTGACTCCCACTGGTTTGGCGTTGAAGACTTTACGAGCTGGACCGTCGATGTCCATTCGCTCCACAAAGCCCAGCCATCTTAGAGTTCGAATTTTTCTGGCTAGGCTTATGTCGCTGTACAGTTCGTATAGTTCGTGTTTGTATCTTCTTCTCCAAATGTTGTTTTCCCGATTTACGCAGACAGGACCATAGATCGTACGCTGAACTTTTCTCTCGAAGACTCAAATTGACTTTTTATCCGATTGGAAGAGGGTTCATGCTTCCTCACCATATAGCAGGACCGGGATGATGAGTGTTTTACACAGTGTCACCTTGGTTCTTCTCTATAGGGCTTTATTCCTCAATTGCTTACTCAGCCCAAAAAACAGCGATCAGCAAGAGTAAATCTGCGTTTGATTACAGCGCTGATGTTGTTGCTTGTGTTTACAGCAGTGCCCAGGTAGACAAATTCACTGACTACCTCAAGGTTATACCTATCAATGGTTACGTTCTGGTGGGATTGGACTTTTGCTGATATACTTCGTCTTGTCCTCGTTTATTTTCAGCTCCATTCTGCTTGCTGCTGACTCCATAGTAGTGAAAGCACCGGTTACTGCTCGATTTGTTCTTCCTATCACATCAATGTCGTCAGCAAACCCAAGTAATTGTGTCGATTTATTGAAAATGGTGCCCGATGTGCTGGTGCTGGCATGGGTGCTCCGTATTACATTTTCAAGCATAATATTAAAACAGCTACACGACAGTGCGTCGCCTTGTCTTAGCCCTCTAGTGATTTCGAAGGTTTCAGTAGAATCTCTACCAACTTTGACGGAACAGCGAGCATTCTCCAACGTCATCCTGATAAGGCGTATCAGTTTAGTAAGAATTCTAAAATAAGACATAGCATGATACAGTTCAATTCTATTAACACTGTCGTAGGCGGCTTTAAAATCGACGAAAAGGTGGTTTTCTCCAGAATCTGGCGTAATGTGAATATTTGGTCGGTGGTAGATTTTCCAGGTCTGAAGCCGCATTGGTAAGGACCTATCAGAGCATCAGCAAACGGCTTGAGATGTTCACATGAAACGCTGGACACTATCTTATAGGCGATGTTTAAAAGACTTATGCCTCTATAATTGGCGCAGACTAGGCGGTCTCCTGTTTTGTGAATCGGGCAGATGGTACTGAGATTCCACTCATCGGTCATACTTTCCTTTGACCCTATTTTGCTGATGAGTTGGTGTATGCTCCTGACCAGGTCATCTCCAGTGTGTTTAAAAAGCTCCGCTTGTTGGCCATCACATCCAGCTGCCTTATTCATCTTTAGTCTGGTGATGGCTTCTTTGATTTAATTTTGCTCGGGCGGATGTAATTCGTGGTCGTCATCTAGATTAACTGGAACAAGTTGATCTTGGGCGGGATCTTGGCTGTCATCACCATTTAGCAACCGGTTAAAGTAGTCTCTCCAGATGGCTTACATCGACTGCGTTTCTACTATGGTGTTTCCATCTTAATCTTTGCAGGGCCCAGGGCGGCTTTTGAAACCAGATGTAGACTGTTTCACAATTTTGTAGAAGTTTCGTACCTCTTTTCTGAAAAAACATCTCTGCATCTCCTCGCCTTCGCGTTGCTGGTATTCTTTTTTCTTCCTCCTGAGTAGGCGTTTCTCATATTTCCTTCGCTCAACATAGAGATTATCTCTCTGGAGCCAAGACTTGTATGCCTCCTTTTTAGTTTTGTTTGCCTGAGCACATTTGGAGTCGAAGCAGGGATTTCTGGGGGGAGGATGTGAGAAGCCCAATACCTCTGACGCAGCACTTCTTATGGCTTGTTGACATAGCTGCCATTGGTCTTTCGGGTTCACGTCATCAGTCGAAGGATTTCTCGCAAGCTCAAGGGATACGCGGTCGGCATAGGCAGCGGCGGTCTCTTCCGATTGAAGACGTTCAACATTGAATTTCCTCGGTGTAGTCGGTGTTCGCCTAAGAACTTCCATGGAGATCCGTACCTTAAGTTTTGCACCGACTAGGTGGTGATCCGAATTGATGTTTGCTCCTCGGAATGTTCGGATATTCATTATGCTGGAGGAGTGTCTTCCATCGATCACAACATGGTCGATTTGGTCGCAGATTTGACCATCTGGGGATCGCCGTGTGCGCTTCTCTATGTCGGGACGTGGGAATCGTGTGCTGCTCAGCACCATGTTTTTTCCTGCTGCAAAATCGATGAGCCTGGGTCCGTTGCCGGAAGTGGTGTCGTACAGGCTGTGTCTTCCGATCATCATACCAAAGATGTCCTCCCTCCCAATTTGGCATTAAAGTCTCCCAAGAGGATTTTAATGTCATGCTTTGGACATTGCTCATATGTTTTGGCTAGGAGCTCGTTTAAACATTCTTTGATTGCGTCGTCTTTCTCTTCTGTAGGGGCATGGGCGTTTATTAGGCTTATGTGGTGGAATTTGGCCTTAATGCGGATCGTTGTCAGTCTTTCGCTGACTTCGCGAAAACTCAAGACCTTTTGCCTAAGTCTTCTTCTGACAGCAAATCCGCATCCAAAAAAGCGCGATCTCCCATCAAGTTGGCAATTTTCATAGTAAAAATTACAGCTTTCTTTCTTTCTCAGGCCCGGTTCATCCCATCGCATCTCCTGAAGAGCAGTTATATCTGCGTTGAGACTGTCGAGGGTCTCGGCTAGCTCCTCGGCCTTACGCGACCTGTTTAGTGTGCGCACATTCCACGTGCATATACGTAAATCGTTGTCCTTTTTTCGTTTGCCTAGGGGGGGGGGTCGTCAACATTTTGGTTTGGTCATCCGAGGCATCATTTGCGTTTTTCATCACAACTTTGTTACCCTTTCCTGACCGGCTTGTGAGGCCTGTGCATGATGTGTAGATCGTGTTGATGGTTGGATTTTCAGGCCGTATCTTTCCTCCTGCTCCAAGTTCCTGAGAAGAGAACTCAGGGATCGACAACCTATGGATCCGATGGATCCAACGCTCGTCGTTAGTTCACCTTTCGGCTATCCAGCGGGCACCGCGGGGAGGTGACGATGCGATTTTGCCCACCCTAAAAACCGATTAACACGTAAGAAAATAAAAACATAGTCAAAAACTAGCTTTTCAGAAAAAACAGCTGACAATGGCAGAACTGTCATTTTAGAAACGTCATATGAGAAATGCATACAAAGTAAATTCAAAACGGGTAAATAAAATAACTGTATAATTTTACAAAAGCACATACACATGTACCCATACATGAATTTTGAATGCTCGCTGTTCAAGGCGAGTCAGTCGAAATTAACTAATCTAATCACACAGTGCGGTAGCTAAATACAAATTATTTTAAAGCCTTCTTATAGCTATACGAAATTAATATATAAAATGTATATCTTGCTATAAAATATTGTGTCGGCTACTCAGTTTATTTTCACTCAACAAATCTTTAAAATAATTTAAATCAATTTTTTTTTTGTTCGCGACAAACCTTGAATAACTTTTAAATCGAAACTTTTTTTGTTCGCGGCAAAATGCCTCCGAAAAAGAAAAAGCAAACCGGTGTGAGCTCTAAATGCAAATTCTGCAATAAAGATAATACAGACCGCATGGTACAGTGTGATGTTTGTGACAAGTGGTACCACTATGAGTGCGTCGGGGTTGATAGCGGCATAGCAGACACAAGCTTTAGCTGCGTATTTTGCTTAATTCCGACCAGCAGTCAAAACAGCCCACTTCCATCAGGAGTCGCAACCGACCAGCAGTCAACTTCATCTCCATCGACAACGACGACCATTCCAACGGAATTTGTCTTGTTCCCAGAACATTCGATGGCATTATGTGCAACAACTTGCACCACATCAGCTACACCACCAACCGTTTTTTCTTTGTCATCGGTGTCAGCTAATTTACATCACACATCTACTCACACATATGCACCAACGATGATTACATGGTCATCACGTCAACCAGGTAGCACAACGTCTCAAGCACACCAAAATGAAAATTCACATGTGACTACGACAACGTCATCAGCTGTATATACAAATCATGTACGTGAACAAATGTTACATATACCAGCATCGACGTCAAGTCCCGTTGATCAATCACAACGACAAATTGAATTGCAACTGGAAATGCTCGAAGAAGAGAAAAAATTGCAGCAACGATTTCTTCAAAAGAAATATGAAATCTTAGGAAGAAAATGTACAACTTCCGACAACATTTATTTCAATTCCGAGTTTACTACGCACACCAGGTCACAGCAGATGGCAGCGGGGCAGGTTCTGCCAAAAGATCTTCCAAATTTCCATGGCGATCCAGAGGATTGGCCTCTTTTTGTGAGCAGTTTTAATAACAGCACTGCACTAGCGGGATATAGCAATGCAGAGAATTTATTTCGGTTGCAAGCTTGCTTAAAAGTTAAGGCGCGTGAGATCGTCAAAAATAAACTTTTTCTGCCCAATTTAGTTCCGGACATCATGAAAACTATTAAGATGTACTTCGGTCGACCTGAACACATCATTGAGTGCTTGACGGAAAGAGTTCGCAAAACTGCGCCACCCAAGGACACGTTGGAAAACATGATCGACTTCACATTGTCTGTGGATAATATTTGCTCCACAATATAAGCGTGCGAGATGGATTCACACTTAAGTAACCCCTTGATTGTGAAAGAACTCTTAGAAAAACTGCGGAATCAATAAGTTAAGAACATAAGCTTAAATTCCAAACTAATATCTCTCGATGTTTACTTAGACAGTACTGGAATCTTAAGAATCAAAAGCCGTGCTCAGCGTCTTCGAAACGGTGACGATGTTATTGTGCTCCCGAAAAATCACCACGCCACGCTTTTAATTGTTCGCTCTTTTCACGAAGACGATCATCACATCTCGCACGAGACCGCAATTAACAAGATTCGAGGAAAATTCTTCATTCCAAAACTACGCGTGCTATTCAAAACGATTCGCAGAACCTGCCAAAGATGTATAATCAAGAACGCAACTCCAGCACCCCCTATGATGGCTTCTCTACCACAAGCAAGACTAGGCGTCTTCGAGCGACCCTTCACTTTCCTCGGGGCCGATATCCATCATAGTTGGACGCAGACGCGAAAAAAGATGGGGTGCGATTTTTACATGCCTTTCTGTACGGGCAGTGCATATAGAGGTGGCACACAGCCTGGATACCAGTTATTGCGTCATGTGCATACGCAACTTTATATCGCTTCGTGGAATGCCCCGTGAAATTTACAGCGACAACGGGACGAATTTCAAGGCAACGTGTTATGCATAACTTCGAATATATGTCGCAATTAAAATTCTTTAATTTCTACTCTTTAAGTGCAAGTCAGCATAACCTGTAGCTACACTTCTTTGTGCATTTATATAAATCCGATACCCTAAAATCTTTGCTTACGATTTGTTTTTCTTTTAAGTGGCGACCAAGACGTGTCACATTAAAATTCCACGTAATTTAACTCGCTGACCGATGTTTCTGAATAGGTCTTCGGTAATGTATACATTATATATTATAAACATCCTTTACTCATAAGATTAAAAGATATCAAATGCACGCCCACACATTTTGAGTGTAAGAAGTGTATCTCACAAAAGATGATTAGAGTTAGTCTTAAGTAACACTCCAAAATAAACGCATCTATATTTTGTTAAAATATAATCTTTTCTTGCTTTCAACCGTGCATAACAAAATTGGTGGCAGCGGTGAAATACCAAAAAAAAAATTTAATTATAATTGCGTCGTGTAAATTCGGAATTGAATAAAAAAAAAAAGAGTAGTCAAGATACAATCCTAAAAACTTTGATGTATCAATATATCGACAAAATCAAAGAAAGTTAGATTTGAAAAAAATATAGAAACAATACCTAGTGTTTGTGATTATACACGAATAAAATTTTCAGCATATCGGAAAACACAGAAACAAAAGTGTCTTATTTAAAAAAAAAATTATTACAGAGCGTTGAATTAAAAGTGAAAAAAAAATGCTAAAAAGAAGGACGAAAAAGGGCAGATTATATCCGAGACGAAAGCCCCAACGTGTTCGATAAACGGATTGAAAACAAAAGGCAGCAGAAGACGCAAATAAAAATAAAAGGCGATCAACATAATAAACAACAGAATGGAATATTTAATGTAAGTGTTATCAAAATTACAAAAAAAAAAAAAAAAAAGAAAAAAAGAAAAAAAAAACTAATCCAAACGAATATTTAATATAAACATATTTATTTATGTATTTTATTCTAAGAAGTACATAAGACTTTCATAGAATAACTTAAATATAAACTTAAACCTTATTAATTAAATATTATTTAAAAGCAACGATTTACATTCATTTCGGCTTTAATGGAAATCTAATAGATCTTCTAATTGATTGAAACAGGAAGCACGGACATAAAAGAAATCGTTTTCCCTAGGTCGTAAGCAACGCACAGGTGCATAAATATTAAATAACGATAGCAAGTTCGGGCAGTCAATGTGACCACAAATAATGTCCCTAGCAAACATTGCGAAATAATAAATTCGTCTGGTTCGAAGGGGTTTTATCTGAATTAACTGACATCGAATTTCATAAGTAGGCATTTCAGAATGCAAGTAAGTTTTACGCAAAGCAAACCTAGTGATTTTTTTTTTTGAATTCGTTCAATCCGTAAGGAACTATTGTTATAGTAAGGTGACCATATTACGCAACCATATTCAAGACTTGAGCGAACCAGAGAGACGTACAAACACTTTAAAGTGTAAGCATCACTAAAGTCTTTAGAGTTCCTAAAAATAAAGCCAAGCATGGAATTCGCTTTTGAAATCAAAAAGTCTCTGTGCAAGGTGAAACTCAGTTTGGAATCAAAAATGACTCCCAAATCTTTTTGAGTCGAAACTCGTGTAAGATCAGTCTCCGAGATTTTATATTCAAACAAAATTTGATTTTTAGAACGAGTAAATGACATAACGGAACATTTACGAACATTCAGATACAAACAATTGACTTTACACCAATTTATAAGCCTTTCAATGTCTATTTGAAGTTTTAAGCAATCTGCACAGATTTGATTTGCCTATATACAGTTTAAAATCATCAGCAAAAAGTAATCCATTTGAATCTAAAATAAAGTCTGGTAAATCATTAATAAACAAGAGGAAAAAGAGAGGACCCAAATGACTTCCTTGTGGAACTCCCGAATGATTAAAAATAGCTTTCGAAAGATGCGAACCTAATTTGACATACTGTTTCCGGTTTTTTAGGTAACTCATTATCCATCTGAGTAAAGCAGAATGAAAACCAAAGTTTAACAACTTTCGTTCTAAAATATGGAACTGAACACGATCAAAGGCTTTAGCAAAGTCTGTGTAAATAGCATCCACTTGAAAGTTCAGTTCCATATTATAAAGAATATGAATAATTATAAAATATGAATAATAATAAAAATAATGTACAGACAGAAAATAGGGTCCCTTTGACAAAAAATCAGAAACATTTGGTAAATAAAGCAATTAAAATAAAATTAATTTTTAAACTAGCGCAACAACATGCGACACCTACAACTCAATAAAAATATATACATATAATGAAATTTCGAAAGTTTTCATGAAAAAAATTTTGATTGATAATTTCCTTTTGGTGTTACTCTAATTTTGTTTGGTTTTATAGGGTTAGAATTCTCATACATATTATATTAGCAATGGCTTCTTCAGATAAAGAAGGAAGTGAAGTTGAGTTCAGCAAAGAGTTACTAGAATCTAATTTCAATTGTTTCGGGGTTTTGTCAGGAAATATATGTAGGAGGGGGAAGGGAATAAATTAGAACACTAGAGTTTATTTAAGATTTAATAGTTTTTTTTAATTCAATATAGGTATAGTTTTTTAGTTTATAGTATTAATGTAATTAAAGTTTTAATTAATGTTATTTAATTATGGAGAAAAAATTTAAAAAAAAGAATAAATGTAAATCTAATTTGACCTTAATTTGACTTTGACTTAACTTTTCTTAGCTTGACTTTACTTTTCTTTTCTTTGCTTGACTTTACTTTTCAGAGTGCAAGTTCATTGCGTTAATTTTTTTTAATCTACCTATAGTTTGTACATAAATTTTGTATATTCGAAATGGAATGATTTGGAAATATCATTTTACTTATAATAGTGTAAATTTTCAATGTTTGGTTATTTATTTAGGATGTTTGTTTATTCGAGAAATGTTGTCATTCTACATTCGGCCATCCTGCTTGTCGGCTGCCTCAGACGAACAGTCCTCTTCGTGATCATTCTGATCGCGTTCGCTATCATCTTCATCGATTTCGTTGTCCTCTTCATTGCACCAAGGCTTCATAAAGTCAGCAGAGGACGAAGTAGAGTTTGGTCCCTCGTGAGCTCCCACTTTACGAACTTCATATCTGTCGTTTCGTTTAACTTTCACGACTTCATACGGGCCTAAGTATAATGCGTACAACTTAGTTCCGGGTGCGAATTGGGTTTTTTTTATCGCAACCAGATCTCCCAATTTGTATTGCGTAGCAGCTTTTCTCTTCCGGTTGTAGCCTTTTCAATTTTCTTCCTGAACCTTAGCAATTTGTTCCTTAGCCTGGTTTCGTATCTCCTACATTTTGTCTTCGTATTCTTCAATAAGTAGTTTTTTCATCAGTTGCTTGAGTTCAATATTCTCTACACATTTCATATGAACTCCGAACATTAATTCAAATAGAGTTCTGTTTGTGCTTCGATTTACTGTTGAGTTTAAGATTCTTTGCAGTCCTGGAACATGTTTGAACCACTTATCTGGAGCATCGACTGACATTTTCGTCAACATTTCAACAATAGTCCTGTTGATTCTCTCCACCTGTCCATTTCCCCGAGCAACACCAGTGGTCACAAGCGAACGATTAATTTTACGTTCTTCGCAATACTCCTTAAAAGCAATAGAAGTAAACGCAGAACCTCTGTCCGTAATGACTCTTACCGGATCACCGAAAGTTTCACTCTGGAACAACAGCTTCTTCAAAACTTCTTCGGCACCTGTAGACTTTACAGGGAATATCCACGTAAACTTCGAAAAAGCATCAACGATGACCAACAAATGCTTATAACTTTTGGCTGTCGAATTCATAGGATCAAGGTGATCAAGATGATACGTATGAAGTGGGGTATCAAACTTCTCAATTGGGTTGAGTAAACACTCCTGCTTTCCACTCTTTCTCGCTCCAAGGATACATGGTATACAATTCGCAATTACTTGTGTAATTTTCGGTGACATTTTTGGTATAAAAAAATCTTTCTTCGCTAAAACCTCGACCTTCCTTGCATTCATGTGGCCTTGCTCATGTATGCCTCGCAATACTTCTCTCTGTAGCTTCTTTGGAACAACCAGGGAGTAATCACCTTCAACGAATTTGTACAGAATACCATTGCGCATAACAAAACCTTCATGCTCTTGATGTTTCAAGATACTTGCTATCAGCGCACAAAATTCATCCGTTTCTTGTGCTTTTTTGACGCGATACATAACACCATCTTCCATCTTCCACCCTTAATATTGCAGGAAATTGACTCAACGCGTCTACGTGTCTCATCGATGTACTAGCTCTGTGAAGCACTTCGCAGTTGAAATCTTGAAGAAATATTGCCCACCTGGCAACCCTCGTCCATAGCTCTTTCTTCTTCATAGTAGCGGTAAACTCCTTGCAGTCTGTAAATATTTTGAATGGTATGCCCAAAAGATATACCCTTAACTTCTTTAAACACTTAACAATTGCCAAAACCTCTAGTTCATAGCTGGTAAAATTGTTTTCCGCTTTCGACGACTTGTAACTGATGTAAAAAACAGGGTGCATCTCGTTGTCATTGTGCCTTTGAAGTAAGACACCTATCCAGCCTTACTCGCATCTGTATGAAGCTCCGTTTCTAACTCAGGATTATAGAGCTTCAGAACTGGGTCTTTGCATAAAGCATCCTTTAAGTTTTGTAAAGCTTCAACTTGACTTGGACCGAAACAAAATGGCGTATCTTTACGTAATAAGTCCGATAAAGGTTTCGCAAGAACTGCATATCCTGCAATGAATCGCCTGAAAAAACCTGTGAGTCCGAGGAACGACTGTATTTTCTTCACTGTATCCGGCTTCGGAAAATTTTGAACTGCGCTGAGTTTTTCCTTCGATGGTTTCAATGACCCGTTCTCTACTACATGACCCAAAAACTCTATCTTTTCTGTGATGAATTTACACTTCTTCCAGTTAATAACGAGACCATTTTCAGCTGCCACTTCCAAAACTAATTTGAGTTTTTCAAGACATTCTTCAGGACTTCTAGCTTGAACAACCAAATCATCAACGAAGATTCGTAACCACCCTGAACGTAAAAGCTTCTCAAATACCGCATTAACAAACCTCTGGAAAACCGAGGGCGAATTGCACAGACCAAATGGTGCTTTAAGGAATTCATAATGCCCATCCGGGGTTACAAATGCAGTGTACTTTTGACTTTCCTTTTCTATTGGCACATGGAAAAATCCGTTTTTGAAATCCAACGTCACAAAAAACTTTCCTTCAACCAGGTCTTCTAGGATTTCTTCTATCAGTGGAAGTGGATGACGATCTTTTATAATTTTCGCATTGAGGAGTCTATAATCAACGCATTTTCTATTAGTGCCGTCTTTTTTCTTCACTAAAACTATCGGACTTGAATAGTCAGAATAACTATGTCGAATAATACCTTCTGCTAGCCATGTATCTATTTGCTTCTTTACATCTTCCTTTTCTTGTGGCGCTAATCTTCTCGGCTTTTGATACACTGGACGATCATCGGACAACACAATTCGCATTTCTACTTTTTCTGGTTTTCTTGGCTCGTAGGTACATACCAAATCTTTAATCTGATTTTGAATGTGTGTATTGGAAATATGAGTTAGTTTTGTGTCTAGGATAGAACTTAAGTCCCTCTTTTCTAATAATTCATCGACTTCTAATTTTGAAATATTGTTTTCTTCTAAAGTTACTGCTTCCGGAATTTTAGTAACATAAATATTAACGTTCTCAATACTAACTTTCGAAACGCTTAAGAAATTCTTTCCCAAGATCATACAGTCCGACATCCATTTATCAGGAACGATATGAAATCGAATGGAATAGCTTTCTTCTTCGATTAAAACATCCATCAAACAAGATCCATGAGTACGGTTTGCATTGGAATTACCAAATCCCGTCAAAATTTCTCCAACCCCATCAACAACAACAGCACCAGCCCTTCTCCAAACACTTTCTTTCATCAAAGATACATCCGCTCCCGTATCCACCAACACCTCGTACACCTCTCCATCCAACCTAACTCTTACACAACAGTCTAGTCTGTTAATTCTTTTAACATTTTGGTTTGTATTTTTAGCATCTTTCCTTGGACAATTTGTAGATATGTGACCAAATTCACTACACCCAAAACATCTTGCTCCTTTGCTTCTGTTTGGACACTCATTTTGTATATGAGAGAGCGAACCACAGTTTGTACACCGTTTTTGAGTCACATTTTTAGACACTCCTGAAAAATTTGCCTTAACATTTTGTGAATTGTGTTGGCTTTGGTTTCTGTAATTACTTGTACTAGCTTTTTGATGACCTCTAATCGTTTCATACACCAAAAACTTCTTTTTCAGTTCATCTAGAGTCGTTGCCTCATACAAAACTGTTTTATTCAGAGGGCTATCAGAAATACCTTGAATAATATGAGCTATTAAGGATGCGTCATCAAAATTTCCCTTCATAGCAATTTGCTTCATTGAGTACATATACTCTAAAAAAGTTTCATCAAACTTTTTCTTCCTGGACTGAAGTTCACTGTGAAGACTTATACAAGAGGGCGCATCATTAAACTCGCTCTTTAGACATTTTTTCAAATCATCCCAACTGCAAATACCGCTTTTCGTTTCAATTGCCAGTTTGGCATCTCCTTTTAGTAAACGTCTCGCGTACAAATATTTTTGTATGGGATTCCATTTACACACTGTAGCTATGTCCTCAAAATCTTTGAACCAGAGAACCACATTTTTCCCAGATTCACCAGAAAATGTATCTAACGATTCTTCAACGTCCTTAAAAACAAAATGATTGGATTCAGACATCTTTTCGGTTGCTTTAAAATTTTGTTCAACAATTTCTTCCTTTTTATTAGCCTCTATTTGATCACCAACTTCTATCTGTTTACCCGTTTCCTTTATTTCCTTATCCGTTCCCTTTTTTGCAAAATCCTTCATAAAAAAAGTAATTGACACTCCTTCATTCAAAATAGCATTATTTACTCTCTCTACCAATTCTTATTTTAAATAATGTCGATATGATAGATTCTTTTCCTTTAAAATTGCTTGCAATTGTTTTGTAGTTAATACATTTAAATCATCCATGCGGAAATTCAAACCTTCCTCCCCATCATAATACTCTTACGATCATAACAAAAAAAAAAATATTCGTCTTGAAACTTGAAATTTTTGTTCTTCTTAACCTTGTTTTGATTTTATTCGAGAAAAAAAAACAATTTACAAAATTACATGCGATAAAAAGCTCTTATTTTACAGACAAATGCCAAGTATTCGTTGCATGCGATAACTTTGTTCAAGCATATGACACAAGATCTTAAAATCAAATTTTCTCTCAATTCAAGTCTGACTCAGCGCTTAATAGAAAATCGATCTTGGTTCAATAATAATTTAAATATTTAATGTAAGAGAAAAAGAAATATGAAACGATCTCACCAATTGTGTATGTGTGTGTATACTTCGTTAGCAAATTATCTATCATTGGGCTTTTCTCTTATTTTGCTCTCTTTTTTTTCAACTTATGCACTCACTGTCACTGATCGCTTTAAATTGCTTGCTTTTTTTTCTATGCACTAATATGTATGTATCGCACAATTATCATTCTTTTAAGACACTTAATATTTTTATTGCATGAACTTTCAGATTTAATTTTGAAGTTTAAATCGTAGCTTTTTATCTTTTTCGATTTTATCACTTTGTCACCATAATAACTTTCCGTTTTAAGTAGGTTTTCAATAACTTTAAATGCTTTTTTTTCTTAAAGACTTTAACAGTAAGTAGGTATTTTAAACTTCTGACACCAATTGTAGGGGGAGGGAAGGGAATAAATTAGAACACTAGAGTTTATTTAAGTTTTAATAGTTTTTTTTAATTCAATATAGGTATAGTTTTTTAGTTTATAATTTTAATGTAATTAAAGTTTTAATTAATGTAATTTAAGTATGGAGAAAAAATTAAAAAAAAAAAGAATAAATAAATGTAAATCTAATTTGACCTTAATTTGACTTTACTTTTCTTTTCTTAGCTTGACTTTACTTTTCAGAGTACAAGTTCATTGCGTTAAGTTTTTTTAATCTACCTATAGTTTGTACATAAATTTTGTATATTCGAAATGGAATGATTTGGAAATATCATTTTACTTATAATAGTGTAAATTTTCAATGTTTGGTTATTTATTTAGGATGTTTGTTTATTCGAGAAATGTTGTCATCCTACATATATGTAGTCTTAAATTATTTGAGATTATAGCTAATAAAAAAATATGTGTAGATAATGTAAGCGAAGATTTCTTAGTATATTATAAAGACCAAATATATTCAAGACGTGTGTTTTTAGTTCTTCTCGAAGAAGAAAATAATGTTAACCAAGAAACTACGAATTTATAAAGGGCATTGGAGAAACTACGATTAGTAGATTTGGGAAATAAAACGGGAGCTATTCCAAAAATAAAGAACGTACAAGAGCAATTATTATTAGAAGATGAGAAGAATAAAAAATCTACGAAACGGTTAGGAACCAATAATACAAATTCTAAAAAATATACGGTTTACGAAGAAAATTGTTTCAATAACTCAAATAATTTTTCGGTCAATAAAATTTCAACGAATCAAATTAATCTGACCGTTCTTATAAGAATCATCCCACATTTCAATAGTGATGCTTCGAAAGCACACAATTTTATACAAAACTGTGATAATGCAATGAAGTTAGCATCTCCATCGCAAAGAGTGCTGCTTCTTGCCTTAGTAAAAAGTAGAATTTCAGGAAATGCTAAAATCCTACATATGAACAAAAAAATTAACACATGGGAGGAATTAAAATATGAATTGAATAGAGTTTTCCGAGAAACTCACTCATGTTTACAACTCCACTTGGAAATGACGAAACTTCGTCAACATTTTAGTGAGACAGTTATTCAGTTCACACAAAGATGTGAAACTTTAACTAGAAGAAGGATTCAAGCCCTCTTCATCGAAAATTCAGAAGATCCAACTTATGACGGCCAAATGTTGGGTATAGAAAAAGACATGCTAAACGCATTTGTGGCAGGTCTAAAAAGGGAATTAGGAACTTTCGTGAATACACAGCGTCCTAAAACCCTCTCCGAAGCAAGTCAATTAGCTATAGAGGAAGAAATCCGATTAGGTTACTATCATGTTAAATCTAAAGAAATTAACACTAGGGAGTACACGGATAGGCATTTGATTAAAATTAACCACACTTCGGTTAAATGTTTTAATTGTGGTCGTATGGGCCATATTTCTCGAGACTGTTTAGGAGTAAAAGTAATAAATACAACACTTCCAGTCAAAAATTAAATCAAAATAAAATAATCAAACAAAAATTACCCGAACAGAGATTTTAATTAAACCCAATATCCAAATAAAGAACAAGATTCTAATAAAAGGAATCCGTTCTGCAAAAGGGAAATATGTAACTCCCAAAATTTTCGAAAAACCGAAAAGTTCATGAGGCCACTATTTCGGCAGTAATGTCAGGCAGTCCTCATATAATAATGTATTATAAAAATAAAGCATACAATATGTTAATTGATACTGGAGCAGGAGTATCGTTATTAAAACAGAATTGTATTTTCGAAAACGATTTATGCTCAGATATATGTTTAACATTAAAAGGAATTGGTAAATGTAACAGATATAGTATAGATACTGCTAAAATTGAAATTGAATTTACCAAAGGTATTTTAAATAAATTTACTTTTCACATAATTTCTAAAGATGTTAAAAGCTACTATGACGGAATCATAGGTAGTGATTTCTTACAATATTTTAAATTTAAAATAAATTGCAAATAACAAACATTCACAAACGAAAATGAGTGTATAAGGTTAATATATAGAGACCAAATGGAAAATGTCAAATTAGTACACAAAGAAAACGAGAACAATACAAAAGAATATTCAAACAGCATATGCCAACGGATTAAAGACGTTGGTTCTGTAAGCGCACCTATAACGTCACTGACTTATAAAAGTATTAAGGATAATAGTGAAGCTCTAGTTATTTCAAACTGCATAGGCCAACATATTGAAGGAAACAATTCCTCAAGTGCGCCTATAATGTCAATGTCTTATAGTGATAAACGTGAATCCGAAAAATCTCAAAAAATATGGAATCAAGTTAGAACTGAGCATCTAAAAGATAAAGAACAATTAGACTCTTTAAAAAAAATAATAAAAGAATATGAAGATATTTTTAGTTTAGATGATGAGCTTGAACAAAAAAGAAAATGCAGCATGCTTTCTAGCAAGCGTAGTGAGCGCAAAAAATTTTGCCCAACAAAGAATCAGTTTGAGGTGTGAAAAAACAAAAATTCGCGCGTTGTTCGACTGTTTCTCCAAAGACAATGTCGTCCATATAAACAAAACAGTCTCTTCCCTGTAACCCATCAAGGACATTATTCATCAACCTCTGAAAACAAGCTGGAGTGTTCTTAAGACCGAACGGCATTCGTAGAAATTCAAAATGCCCATAAGGTGTGGAGAATGCAGTTTTCTCAATGCTATCTTCATCAAGTGGATTCTGATGAAACCCAGATTTTAAATCTAAGGTAGTAAAGAACTTTGCATTTCCTTATTTATCCAAAATGTCTTGTATGTTAGGAATGGGGTAATTGTCTGAGACAGTGATTTCGTTCAATTTACGAAAATCTATCACCATTCTCCATTTTGGAATTTTACTAGCGTCCAACTTCTTAGGAACAATCCATAATGGACTTGACCAAGGTGATATACTATGTCTTATAATATTCTCGTTCAGAAGTTTCTTAATTTGTCTATCAACTTCTGCCTCGTGTATTTTGGGATATCTGTACGTTTTGGAGTTAATGGGTATATCATTAACAGAGCTTTGTTTCTGATAAACTTTCACCATCTAAACTAAAAATATCTTCATATTCGTTTATTATTATTTTTAAAGAATCTAATTGTTCTTTATCTTTTAGATGCTCAGTTCTAACTTGATTCCATATTTTTTGAAATTTCTTGGATTCACGTTTATCACTATAAGACATTGACATTATAGGCGCATTTGAGGAATTGTTTTCTTCAATATGTTGGCCTATGCAGTTTGAAATAACTAGAGCTTCACTATTATCCTTAATACTTTTATAAGTCAGTGACGTTATATAGGTGCGCTTACAGAACCAAAGTCTTTAATCCGTTGGCATATGCTGTTTGAATATTCTTTTGTATTGTTCTCGTTTTCTTTGTGTACTAATTTGACATTTTCCATTTGGTCTCTATATATTAACTTTATACACTCATTTTCGTTTGTGAATGTTTGTTCTTTGCAATTTATTATAAATTTAAAATATTGTAAGAAATCACTACCTATGATTCCGTCATAGTAGCTTTTAACATCTTTAGAAATGATGTGAAAAGTAAATTTATTTTAAATAGCTACCTTTGGTAAATTCAATTTCTATTTTAGCAGTACCTATACTATATCTGTTACATTTACCAATTCCTTTTAATGTTAAACATATATCTGAGCATAAATCGTTTTCGAAAATACAATTCTGTTTTAATAACGATACTCCTGCTCCAGTATCAATTAACATATTGTATGCTTTATTTTTATAATACATTATTATATGAGGACTGCCTGACATTACTGCCGAAATAGCGGCCTCATGAACTATTCGGTTTTTCGAAAATTTTGGGAGTTACATATTTCCCTTTTGAAGAACGGATTCCTTTTATTAGAATCTTGTTCTGTATTTGGACATTGGGGTTTATTAAAATCTCTGTTCGGGTAATTTTTGTTTGATTATTTTATTTTGATTAATGTTTTGACTGGAAGTGTTGTATTTATTACTTTTACTCCTAAACAGTCTCGAGAAATATGGCCTAAATTTTTTGCGCTCACTACGCTTGCTAGAAAGCATGCTGCATTTTCTTTTTTGTTCAAGCTCATCATAATTTACTTAATCATATATAATTATTTGATTTGAAATATTTTGGTTTGATAAATAAAAAATGTATAGCTTAAGATTTTGTTGTTGCATTCCTAAAAATGTTAAATCTATAGTACGATGACTTTCTGATGCCGTGACATTTGGCCAAGCAGACATTTCTGTTGGCGTTGAACTATTCTTTCTATTGCCTAGCACTCTATTTTTACTGTTATGAGTATGACAGCAAAAACAATGAAACTAAAAACTGTCCAATAATTTTTTTTTGAAAAAATTTACCAGGCGGGTCAGAAGTCCCGAATTTAGTTTTCGGGACTAATGACCCATCATGGTTTGTCAAAAGTCCCAAATTAAAATTAGGGACTTATGACTCACCATAATGGGTCATTGGTCCTGAAAGTCAAATTCGGGACTTTTGACTTCGGGGCCAGTTTCCCTGGACCAGATTATTTGGGGTGTAATATAACGAGTAAAGGAGTTGCACCGAATTTAAATAAGGTCGAAGCTATAAATAATTTACAAAGTCCTAAAGATATAAAAGGTATAAAATCATTTATGGGTATGATAGGTTACTATAGAAAATTTATCAACGGATTTAGTACAATAGCTTCCCCGTTATATAAATTATTAAAGAAAAATTCAATTTGGAAATGGGAAAATGAGCAACAAACTGCGTTCGATAAACTAAAAAACGAATTGAAAAATTTTACAATGCTTCAATATCCGGATTTCGAAAAACCTTTTATCGTTACCACAGATGCCAGTAATAATGGCATAGGAGCAATATTGTCACAAGAAAAAGAAGGTAAAGACTTACCTATTCATTTTATAAGCAGAACACTTAATCAAGCAGAAAGTAGATATAGTACTACTGAAAAAGAATGCCTAGCCATTTTATGGGCAATTCAACATTTTAGGCCTTATTTATATGGGCAGAATTTTAAAATAAAAACTGACCATCGTCCTTTGACATGGTTATTTAATGTAAAAGATCCTGGAAGTCGTTTCGTTCGTTGGAGATTAAAATTAGAAGAGTATGATTACTCAATAATATACAAAAAAGGCGTAGATAATGTTGTAGCCGACGAATTGAGCAGAAATATATATATAGTAAAAATGCAAAACGAAGAAAAAATACATCCAGTAATGCCAAAAAATGATGAAGAAACTAACAAACTAATTGAGGAAATTTTCGGAAAAGATTCTTCAGAAGAAGAAGATGAAAATGTACTGAGACAAATATACGAAGAAGAACGCCGTCTAGAAGAACCATGCACTAGTAAAACTGCTAGAAAAAGAATGAAGAAAGCTGCAAGACGAGAGATAGAAAACTTAAATTATTCATCTGGAGATGAAGGAAATGATGAAACATCTGAAATTCAAATCATAAACGATTTAGAAGAACGTAAATCAATTATAAAAGAAAACCATTAAAGTTTTTTGGGAGGTCATGGTGGACAAAAAGTAACTATATCAAGAATAAGAGACAGATTCAAATGGAAAAGATTAAATAAAGATGTAATCGAATATATTTCTAAGTGTGTTCAGTGTCAAAAACGAAAAATTGATAGACACCCAGGCAAGAATCCTATGAAAATAACTTCCACTGCAGATTACGCTTTGGAAAAAGTAGATTTGGACTAAACGGGACCATATAAAGAAGGAAATGGCACATTGTACAGTTTAACAATACGATCTAAGTAAATATATAAAATTTATCCCTATAAAGAACAAAGAAAGTGAAACAATAGCCAAAGCATTTATGGATCACTGGATACTATATTTTGGCATCCCAAAAATTATTTTGACAGATAATGAGGTGAATTTATTATTGAAGTTATGAAAGATTTGTGTAAAATGTTTAAAATAAAACACCTGAGAACAAGTAGTGCTTATCCTCAAAGTAACGGAGCTGCAGAAAGAGCACATGCTAGATTGGGAGATTACCTCAGAACAATGATAAAAGATAGAACTAAACCGGAGTATTCAAAAATATTTCAATACGCTTCTTTTTGTTATAATACTTCAAAGCATTGTAGTACCTTATGAAATTTTGTTTGGTAGGAAAACGAATCCTCCTAGTGGTTTTGGAAGTTTAAATTATAAAATACATGTTGATTATACACAAGAACTTCAATTAAAGTTATGAAGGATACAAAAACAAGTAAAAGAAACACAATTTAAAAATAAATTAAAATCTAAACAGAGATATGATAAGAATTTTTTTTTTTTTTATTTATTTTATTTTTATTACTCAATTTTAAGATAAACATCTTTTTAATAATCAAACATTACAATGATCGATAACTAAATTGAAATAAACAAAAAAAATCAACAATTAAACAATGTTAATAAAAAAATAATTAAAAAATAATTGAAATAAGAGAAAAAACAAAAAACAAAATAACAAATTACCAAATATACTAACAACAATAAGAGAATTAAAAAGTTAAATCGCACAGCAAGTTTAAACTTTCTAGGTATCATAAATACTAACAGAAAATTTAAGGAATAGACGCAAAGTGGTTGAACAAGGATTTTTTTAATAAAACTATTTACTCTGTTCTTCTAATTGGGCGTGGAAGCATATTCCATAATCGAGAAGAATTAACAAAAAATTGGCGTTCCGATGTCAGACAGCTAAATCGAGGGATCAATATTTGACTGCTTCTTTGAGAAGACAAGAGACGAATCTGCTGAAAGAGGTAGGGTGGCTTTTGTGAGTGAATTATACTAAAGAGACATATAAGGGTTTTTATTTTAATAAGGTTATCAAATGATACTCCATACAAACTTTTAGAGAAAGATGGAATGTGACAATATCGTCCAAGGCCATAAGCATAACGAGTAGCATTATTAAGAACTTCATTAAGCTTTCTAGTGCTAACAGCATCGGTATTGCAAAAAACTTCACAGCCTTAAGTAAGAATGGGTACAACAAGCGATTTGACGAGCATTTTTCTTGTGTTAAGTGGAGAAAACTTTTGCGAAACCCGTAAATTGCGAAGCACTCCATAACATTTTACTACTATTGCATTTATGTGGTCATTCCATGAAAGAGTCCCATTAAAATAAACTCCCAGGTTCTTTGCCTTGTCAACATATTGCACTGGATTATTATTTATTGCAAGCACTGGAAAGTAGGAAACGGGTTGGTATTTGTTGATACAATTCACATTGATTTTTTTCACGTTGATATTTTCATGTTGGTACAAAATCACTACTATTCACTTTCGTTTTCAGTCGTTTCGTCACGGGAACGTTCGTACAATGAACCGGGAAAGTTCACTCGACTGGCTATATAAAGAATACATATTGGAGGTTGGATTCACCATTTTTTACTCATATACTGTGAATTATGGGGAGGCATATTCTTTATTATTTTGAATTTTTTTGTGAATAGAAGAATGAAGGACAGAGAGAGTAAGAGGAACTTTTATTAGTTTGGCAAATGGAATGGGAGTTGAGATTTATTTTGAATACAAAAAAAATTATGAGAAAGACAACATTATAATGGGGGCTTACTTCATAAAATTTATAATAGTATAGGTGTATAGGTTATGGATGGAAGAGAGAGTGCGCGCTTAACTTTTATTTGTTTTGGAAGGCCAAGATAGGCAGGTGCGTAGGGATATTCTTTCTTATTTTGAATTTTGGTTAGAGGGGTAGGCAGTAATTTAAACCAATAGCATATAGCATATATCTCGAAAACGACTCAACCGATTCTTTCGAAATTTCACACACATATAGCTGTAGGTAGCTCAATTTGTATTGCATACCAATATTTTTGAAAAATATTTTTTTGCATTTTTAAAAGCATTTTTTTAAAAAAAAATTAAAAAATTAATATTTTGAAAATTGCTTATTTAATTTTTTTTTTTTAAATTTAAATAAATGTATTTGCTGAATACCCATGAACTGGCGTTTTTGAATTTTTTTTTGAAAATTTTTTTCAAAAAGTTTTTCAAAAAAAACTTTTTTTCTCAAAAACCGCTCCACAGATTTTTCTAAATTTATTCTCATAAATTCAAATTTATCCAAGAAATAAAATGGCGTACTTTTTTTCAGCTCAAATTAGTTTAAGTATTTATTTAAGAATTTTGAAAATTTTATTTTTATCAAAATCTCAAGCCCATAAACCACTGTCACTCATTAGAGCAAGTTCGTGCGACCCAGTCGTGCATTTTATTTTTTTATTATTTTGCTAAATATTCGAGTTTTGCGGTTAAGTAAAAAAAATTTGAAATAAATACTTTAACTTAAAAAAAAATGTTTGCACAAGTCCATAACTTGCCACTCATAGTATACCTATAATCTCAAGTAAAAACCCGAACTTTCAGTTAGATAAACCCTTTTTCATTAAAAAAAATGTAAACTCATTTTTGAATAAAGGTGTCAAGTGTATTTTTTTTTTAATAAGAGTTGGTGATAGGTATATCCATTGTATATATAAACTATAGTATTCCCACTTGAGGTGCGCCATCTATCGACGAAAAACTAAGCTCAAAAATACCATGGGAAGCAACAACAACAATTTCCACCATTTTAGTTGTTGTTGTTGCTTCCCATGTTATTTTAGAGTTTAGTTTTTCATCGATAGTGATAGTACTATAGTTTATGTATACAATGGTATATCTACCAAAAATTTTGAATTATTATTTGCCTTTCTTTATGGCCTTTCTATAAGATTCTCCCGCTTTTAGAAAAATTAAGTAGATAGGTATTATAAAGTAAAATCTTAAACGCTTACTCAAAACTTAAAAAATGCCACTAAGACCCCTTCAATCATATGTTACAAAAGGAGAGTGAATTCTACTTATTTGTTTAGTTTTTACTCAAAACCTAAATAAATTAACAATTCTAATATTAAAAGTAAATACCTACCATTTATAAGGTACAAATTGATGCCACACCCATAAGACCCTCCTAAATCTATCTAACCAAGTTACAGTCTTTCAAGCCAATTGTTTCCATTTATAAGTCAATATAAAATTAAAACAGCAAATCTTCTCCCACTCACTATTAAAAAGCGTCTGTCTGTCATTTTTAAATTTACTTAACGAAACGTTGATATTGATTCCTAGCCATGTATTTTTACTATTTTTTTAAAATTAATGTTGCAAGAACAAAATTCCTTTTGACTCTTCTTCTTTCCTGCTTTTACACAGGCAATACAGATAATATAAAATTATTTGATCTACTGTTGCTTTTCCCCATAACCCCCAGTCATTCTAAACAATCCACAGTCTTCCTAGCCAATCATTTTCATATATTACTACATAAGTCAATAAATTAAACAAATGCTTATGTTCTCCCTCTCATTATTAAAGAGCGGGTCAATTTCCTCTCAGAGAAAAATGAGCCGTCGTTTACTGAAATTTATGAGTACTTATCAATACTTGAGTTAAACTGGGATAGCAGTCAAAAGACATTATGGTTGCATAATGTAAAAACACGCATGTCCTCGCACTTATCTGATTGATCACCTTTGTTTTGTTTTTGGTTTTCACAATTATTATTCACAGACACAAAATTAAAAAAAGATGCCAAGAAGTACGAAGCATTTGTTATTCCTCTATGCACCTGCCTATCTTGGCCTTCCAGAACAAATAAAAGTTAAGCGCGCACTCTCTCTTCCATCCATAACCTATACACCTATACTATTATAAATTTTATGAAGTAAGCCCCCATTATAATGTTGTCTTTCTCATAATTTTTTTTGTATTCAAAATAAATCTCAACTCCCATTCCATTTGCCAAACTAATAAAAGTTCCTCTTACTCTCTCTGTCCTTCATTCTTCTATTCACAAAAAAATTCAAAATAATAAAGAATATGCCTCCCCATAATTCACAGTATATGAGTAAAAAATGGTGACTCCAATCTCCAATATGTATTCTTTATATAGCCAGTCGAGTGAACTTTCCCGGTTCATTGTACGAACGTTCCCGTGACGAAACGACTGAAAACGAAAGTGAATAATATTAACATGACAGTATTAATGTGAAAATGATGTACGTGAAAAGTATCAATGTGTGTGACACCGTAGGAAACGTCAATTGGTTTCCTCGAGATCACCAGACATTTGGTTTTGTTTGGGTTAAGAAGGAGGCCATTTTTGCTCGACCATTCGATAATGCCTTTCAATTCCTGATTGATGCAATCAGCACAATTTTCAATAAGACCTAGGCGACAATGTTTTATAATCTGAACGTCATCGGCAAACATACGTGTTGCACAATGCCTAATAACCAATGGTAAATCGTTGATGTATGCTGAAACCAAAAGAGGACCCAGAATCGATCCCTGAGGAACTCCACGGGCTAGAGGAAGAAGTTCAGATACGCGACCACCTGTAGCCACTGCCTGTTTTCTTTCCGACAAATAGGATGAAACAAGTTTTGCTGCAAGAGTACTGAAATAAAACCGAGGCACAAGCTTATTACACATTATGGAATGGTCGATTGTATCAAAAGCCTTAGAATAATCAAGCAGTACCAGAAATGTGACTTGATCCTCATCCAATGCCTTTCTTGTCTGCTCAACGATGTCAGTGATAGCAGAAACGCTGCTATGATTTGTGCGGACGCCATATTGGTTTGGTGACAGCAAGTTGTTATTTCTAAGATAAGTGGTGATTTGATTATGCATTAGTCTTTCAACTACTTTTGAAATAAAAGGCAGAATTGATATCGGTCTGAACTCCTTTTTGCTTTGGTTTTTTGGAACGGGAATTATTTTGGAGACTTTCCATTGAGTAGGAAAAAGACTTTTCGTAAGGATAGTGTTTATCAGGTGCATAAGAAACGGAAGAATTACAGGAAGGACGGTATAAATAAATGAAGGATGTAACTCATCAAAACCAGTCGTCTTTGACTTTATAGACAAAACACTTTCTACAACATCTTCAGGCGTACAACTGGTAAAGTCAAAGAAAATATCAGGATTGGAAGGCAAAGGGTGACGGACTTGTAAGGTTGTACACAAATTGTTCGAATTTGTTTGTGGGACTGATGATATGAATTGCAAATTCAAATCATTGCAATCGACATCCACATCTGAATGTTGCTGTTTTCCAATACCAATTTCTCTGAGACTTTCCCAAAGTTGACGGCCATTTTGTGACAGACCCAGATGTTGCATATTCCATCTCGTTTTCGCAGCCCCTATTAGACTCACGCACCTATTTCGCAACCTTCGGTACTGTTGGCGGTCTTCGGCTATTCTGAAGCGTTTCCGTCGTTCATAGACCAGATCCCGTAGGAAAATTGCGTGTTTAATCTCACTATTGAACCAAGGATTGTTTATAAAAGTAATATTTTTGGTTTTCAAAGGTACATGAAGGTTGTTGATATTTTTAAGTTTTGCTGAAGAAAATCAACCTGTTCATCTGGTGTCAACAAGAAATATATTCCTTGCCAGTCAATACTTTCTAAGTCCGATTGAAGGGCACTGTAATTTATGTTTTTGAAATCACGGTATTGATACGTTTTGCATAATCTAACAACAGCATAATCGAAGGAGAGAAATATTAAGTCGTGTCGAGAAAAACCAGGGGCAGAAAGCTGATCATATAAAATAACTTTGTTATGGTCAGAAACAAAAAATATATCCAACAAAGTACTAGAAGTGCGAGAAAAGTGGGTTGGATTTGTGGTATTAACTGCACAAAGATTTAATGCCGTCATGCAGCTGGTTAATCTACTAAGAGATTGCTATTGAAGTCGCCACAAATAATAATATTAGGAAAGTTTACAGAGTTCTCTTCCAAAAATAAATACAAAGATGATAAATCGACGTATGAAGAAGGTCTATACACTACTCCGAGAATAAGTTTTTCATTATTATTTACGACTTTCACAAAAAGACACTCAAAAGCACTGTTTGGGGGGGGGGGGGGAAGAGTACAGGAGTGTGGTTTTATAGGACTCTTTCAAATATATCGCTACCCCTCCACCAATATGTTCCTGTCTATTAACTCGTAAAAGTTTGTACCCATTCATCGAGAACAAATTATCATTAACATTTGTGAGCCACGTTTCAGACACACAGACAGCATCAACCTTTGACCTCTCAAACAAATCACGAAACTCATCAATCTTTTTTAAGAGACTTTGAGCATTGATATGGCAAACATTAAAACCTCGTTTCTGAGACACAAGAACTTTAAGCAATGTTTTGGTAATATTAACTGTGTCATTGGACATTGGAGAATTAGTCTAAAAACACTAAACAAACCCCGTGAAAATATAAGAACAGTGATTTAACAGAGAGGGAAAAATAGTAATTGAAACTTAAAAACTTAAGCCTAGTACTCAGTTCGCGCTAAACTAAATTTTATCTCTACAATATTTATCTCTACACACCTTTGCTAAAAAGGCGCGCTAAATTTTGAAGTTGGAGAGATTAAAGATACTAAAAGGCAAGTTATGGATTCATAAAAAAAAAAAATTTTTGAGATAACAATCAAACATAACATTACGATGATAGCGAAGACGAAAAAAGATGGTCAAACAATTCTGTCCGTCTGCCTGTCTGTCTGTATGCATAGACACCTTCAGCTTAAACGGGTGGGCCGAATTGCTTCAAACTTGGTATATATAGAGTTTTTAAGGCATTGTACAGGGGGGAAATGAAAATTTTTTTAGCTATCAAAATAACGTTACCTGCTTAATAGACGCTACGCTAAAGCTTATTTTTCTAGAAAACATATGGCTGAACAAAATTTAAAAAAAGTCCAAAAACGGTACTTTCAATTGGACCGTTTTTTTGCTTTCGACTATCTCGAAAACGGCTCAACCGATACTTTCGGAATTTCACACATATATAGGTGCAAGTAGCTCAATTTATACTGCATACCAATTTTTTTTTTTAAATAGTTGTCTGTATTTAAAAAAAAATTAAATTAAAAAAAATTAATACTTCTTTAAAAACTGCTCATTAAACTTTTTTTTAAATTATAAATATGTTAATGTATTTGCTGAATACCTATGAACTGGCGTTTTGGATTTTTTTTTTGAAAAATGTTTTCAGAAATTTTTTACAAAAAACTTTTTCTCAAAATCCGCTCCAGATTTTTATATTCTCATAAATTCAAATTTTTCTAAGAAATAAAATGGCGTACCTATTTTTCAGCTCAAATTAGTTGAAGTTTTTATTTGAGAATTTAAAAAAAATTAGTTTTTATCAAAATCTCAAGCCCCAAAACCACTACTGTCACACATTAGAGCAAGTTCATGCGACCCAGTAGTGCATTTTATTTAATATACCTACATTATGTAGCCACTTAGCAATTATCGAACAAGTTCAAGAGCAAGTTCGTGTGACCTTCGCAAGACCTTCTGACAACTGTCAGAATTTATCTTGTGAAATAATGTGTTTTACATTCTTTCGCAAAATAAATTTTGTGGAGACTTTTTTCTTAGCCGTTAGCCTGACACCTGGAATTTAGCTTGAAGTGAGTACTACTCAGTAAAAAACCCAAGCTAAAATTTATCTTGGGTGGAAATTTGTATGAAAGATAAATTTTAGCGCGATCTGAGTACTAGGCTTTAAATTATAAATAAGTGAAGGAATAAGTATCCTTGCTGCACGTTTGGTAAATTGCTAGGAGTAAGAAATTAATTAATTGATTTAATAATTATAATGACACTAAATTGAAATGGATCGATAATTTAAAATAAAATATAGAAAAAATTAGAGTTGAAATTCAAAATTTAACTGGATATGAAAGCAATTACATATTAGCATTTCTTACAAAATTAAAAAGTCTCCAATGAATGTAGAGTTTCTATGATTAAAGTTAAAGATTAAAATTTTTCGCTCCTGGCAACGTTGTCGATAAAGCGATGTTTTTCTTTAGATCTTCCAGCTCTCCGATGTTGTTTATTTTTATCATCTCATCATTATTATTATTATTTTCGTGTGACGTTTGTAGAGTCTGACTTCGAAGCCTGGGCATAGATTTCGTCGATAATTTGGGGGTGGCTTGTTGCGAGGATAAAGGTGTTCCTTGTGTTTTAGTTCCGGCAACTTGTTGCTGTTCCACTTAAGCTGATGACTTACATAGTTCCAGACATTATGTATCTTACTAATATTATAAATGTGAAAGTTACGATGTTTGGATGTTTGGATGTTTGGATGTTTGTTGCTAACTCACGCCAGAACGGCTAAACGGATCTGGATAAAATTTGGCACCGAGATAGCTTATAGTCTGGAATAGCAGATAGGCTATTTTTTATCCCTGTAAAATGTATGGTTCCCGTGGGATAGATTTATTTTAATTTTTGAAATTACACCAGAATGGCTGAACTCATCTGAATGAAATTTAGCATAGAGATAGATTATAGTCTGGAATAGCATATTGACTACTTTGTATCCCTGTAAAATGTATGGTTCCCGTGGGATAGATTTATTTTAATTTTTGAAATTACACCAGAATGGCTGAACTCATCTAAATGAAATTTAGCACAAAGATAGATTATAGTCTGGAATAGCATATTGGCTACTTTTTATCCCGGTTAAATGTATGGTTCCCGTGGGATAGATTTGTTTTAATTTTTGAAATCACACCAGAATGGCTAAACGGATCTGAATGAAATTTAGCACAGAGATAGATTAAAGTCTGGAATAGCATATAAGCTACTTTTTAACCCGGTAAAATAAATGGTTCCCGTGGGATAGATTTGTTTTATTTTTTGAAATCACACCAGAATGGCAGAACGGATCTGAATGAAATTTAGCACAGAGATACATTATAGTCTGGAATAGCATATTGGCTACTTTTTATTCTGGTAAAATGTATGGTTCCCGTGGGATAGATTTGTTTTAATTTTTGAAATCACACCAGAATGGCTGAACTCATCTGAATGAAATTTAGCACAGAGATAGATTATAGTCTGGAATAGCATATTTACTACTTTTTATCCCGGTTAAATGTATGGTTCCCGTGGGATAGATTTGTTTTAGTTTTTGAAATAACACAAGAATGGCTGAACTCATCTGAATGAAACTTAGCACAGAGATAGATTATAGTCTGGAATAGCATATTGACTACTTTCTATCCCTGTAAAATGTATGGTTCCCGTGGGATGGATTTATTTTAATTTTTGAAATTACACCAGAATGGCTGAACTCATCTAAATGAAATTAAGCACAAAGATAGATTATAGTCTGGAATAGCATATTGGCTAATTTTTATCCCGGTTAAATGTATGGTTCCCGTGGGATAGATTTGTTTTAATTTTTGAAATCACACCAGAATGGCTAAACGGATCTGAATGAAATTTAGCACAGAGATAGATTAAAGTCTGGAATAGCATATTGGCTACTTTTTAACCCGGTAAAATGTATGGTTCCCGTGGGATAGATTTGTTTTAATTTTTGAAATCACACCAGAATGGATCTGAATGAAATTTAGCACAGAGATAGATTATAGTCTGGAATAGCATATTGGCTTCTTTCTATCCCTTTTAAATGTATGGTTCCCGTAGGATTGATTTATTTAAATTTTTGAAATTACACCAGAATGGCGGAACTCATCTGAATGAAATTTTGCACAGGGATAGATTATAGTCTGGAAAAGCATATTGGCTACTTTCTATCCCTGTTAAATGTATGGTTCCCATGGGATAGATTTATTTTAATTTTTGAAATTACACCAAAATGGCTGAACTCATCTGAATGAAATTTAGCACAGAGATAGATTATAGTGTGGAATAGCATATTGGCTGCTTTCTATCCCTGTAAAATGTATGGTTCCCGTGGGATAGATTTGTTTTAATTTTTGAAATCACACCAGAATGGCTGAACGGATCTGAATGAAATTTAGCACAGAGATAGATTATAGTCTGGAATAGCATATTGGCTACTTTTTATCCCGGTAAAATGTATGGTTCCCGTGGGATAGATTTGTTTTAGTTTTTGAAATTACACCAGAATGGCTGAACTCATCTGAATGAAATTTAGCACAAAGATAGATTATAGTCTGGAATAGCATATTTGCTTCTTTCTATCCCTGTAAAATGTATGGTTCCCGTGGGATAAATTTATTTTAATTTTTGAAATTACACCAGAATGGCTGAACTCATCTGAATGAAATTTAGCACAGAGATAGATTATAGTCTGGAATAGCATATTTGCTTCTTTCTATCCCTGTAAAATTTATGGTTCCCGTAGGATTGATTTATTTTAATTTTTGAAATTTTACCAGAATGGCGGAACTCATCTGAATGAAATTTTGCACAGGGATAGATTATAGTCTGGAATAGCATATTGGCTACTTTCTATCCCTGTAAAATATATGGTTCCCGTGGAATAGATTTATTTTAATTTTTGAAATTACACCAGAATGGCTGAACTCATCTGAATGAAATTTAGCACAGAGATAGATTATAGTCTGGAATAGCATATTGGCTACTTTTTACTCCGGTAAAATGTATGGTTCCCGTGGCATAGATTTGTTTTAATTTTTGAAATCACACCAGAATTGCTGAACGGATCTGAATGAAATTAAGCACGGAGCTAGATTATAATCTGGTATATCTTATAGGTTTCTTTTTATCGCGGTTTAATGTAGATATTAAATTATAAAGCTATAAAAGAAGAAAAAGTTAGATTACGATAGACTATACTCCTCAAGGTACAGTCTACTTCTTGATCAGCTGAAACGCGAGCGAAGCCGCGGATAAAGGCTATATATCTATATATATAAAAATGAATGTGTGTATGTTTGTATGTATGTTTGTATGTATGTTTGTATGTTGTCTATGGACTCTTAAACGGCCCAATGGATCTTTATGAAATTTTCAGGCTAAATATAGTTAAGTCCAGGGATGGTTCCTGTGAATATTTGGTTCCGATCGGGTAGAAGACAAAAATAAAATGCAGGCTTTTAACATTTTTTGGTCATATTTTTTTTGGTTTTTTCATAAATTTTTTAGCGGTTTGAAACATCAGCGAAAACTAAGCAATTTCCGATCGGGTGGAAGACAAAAATAAAATGCAGACTTTTAACATTTTTTAGATGATTTTTTTTTTTTTTTATTTTTGATTTTTTTCATACATTTTTTAGCTGTTTGAAACATCAGCGAAAATTCCGGAGTGACTTTTTCTTGTGACAGCTATTTAGGTGTCACAAGAAAAAGTCACAAAAATGTGATTGTCACATGTGACTATCATCTAGCCAGACGAAATTTATTGATTGTGACTATCACTTATCACAAATCACCTTAGCCGATTCCACCCCAGGCTTTTAACAACTGTTGGTTCAATCTATATCTATATATATAAAAATGGATGTGTGTATGTTTGTATGTTTGTATGTTGTCTATGGACTCTTAAACCGCCCAATGGAACTTTATGAAATTTTCAGGGTAAATATAGTTAAGTCCAGGGATGGTTCCTGTGAAGGTTGGGTTCCGATCGGGTGGAAGACAAAAAATAAAATGCAGGGTTTTAACATTTTTTGGTAATTTTTTTTTGGTTTTTTCATAAATTTTTTAGCGGTTTGAAACATCAGCGAAAATTCCGCAATTTCCTATCGGGTGGAAGACAAAACTAAAATGCAGACCTTTAACATTTTTTTGATGATTTTTTTTTTTTTTTTTTTTTTGATTTTTCATAAATTTCTTAGCGGTTTGAAACATCAGTGAAAATTCCGTAATGGCCGATCGGGTCGAAGACAAAACAAAAATGCAATCCTTAACCAAAAATATTGTTTATCCGCTAGCATTGATATGAAATACCTAAATAAATAAATTTAATTTCACATTAAATAAGTTTTTTTTTAGCGTAGCAACGCGCGCCGGTTACCGCTATTATCTTCTATCTATCTATCAATCTATCTATGTATATAAAAATGGATGTGTGTATGTTTGTATGTATGTATGTTTGTATGTTGTCTATGGACTCTTAAACGGCCCAATGGATCTTTATGAAATTTTCAGGGTAAATATAGTTAAGTAAAGAAGACAAAAATAAAATGCAGGCTTTTAAAATTTTTTGGTCATTTTTTTTTTTTTTTTTTCATAAATTTTTTAGCGGTTTGAAACATCAGCGAAAACTCCGCAATTTCCGATGGAGTGGAAGACAAAAATAAAATGCAGGCTTTTAACATTTTTTAGATGATTTTTTTTTTTTTTTTTGATTTTTTTCATATATTTTTTAGCTGTTTGAAACATCAGCGAAAATTCCGGAATGGCCGGTCGAGTGAAGGACAAAAAAAAAATGCAGGCTTTTAACAACTGTTGGTTCAATCTATATATATAAAAATGGATGTGTGTATGTTTGTATGTAGGTATGTTGTCTATGGACTCTTATACCGCCCAATGGATCTTTATGAAATTTTCAGGGTAAATATAGTTTAGTCCAGGGATGGTTCCTGGGAAGGTTTGGTTTCGATCGGGTGGAATCTATATATGTATATAAAAATGGATGTGTGTATGTTTGTATGTATGTTTGTATGTTGTCTATGGACTCTTAAACGGCCCAATGGATCTTTATGAAATTTTCAGGGTAAATATAGTTAAGTCCAGGGATTTTTCCTGTGAAGGTTTGGTTCCGATCGGGTGGAAGACAAAAATAAAATGCAGGGTTTTAACATTTTTTGGTAATTTTTTTTTTTTTTTGTTTTTTTCATAAATTTTTTAGCGGTTTGAAACATCAGCGAAAACTCCGCAATTTCTGATCGGGTGGAAGACAAAACTAAAATGCAGACTTTTAACATTTTTTGGATGATTTTTTTTTTTTTTGATTTTTCATAAATTTTTTAGCGGTTTGAAACATCAGTGAAAATTCCGTAATGGCTGATCGGGTCGAAGACAAAACAAAAAAGCAATCTTTAACCAAAAATATTGTTTATCCGCTAGCATTGATATGAAATACCTAAATAAATAAATTTAATTTCACATTAAACAAGTGTTTTTTTTTAGCGTAGCAACGCGCGCCGGTTACCGCTATTATCTTCTATCTATCTATCTATATATATAAAAATGGATGTGTGTATGTTTGTATGTAGGTATGTTGTCTATGGACTCTTAAACCGCCCAATGGATCTTTATGAAATTTTCAGGGTAAATATAGTTTAGTCCAGGGATGGTTCCTGGGAAGGTTTGGTTCCGATCGGGTGGAATCTATATATTTAAAAATGGATGTGTGTATGTTTGTATGTTGTCTATGGACTCTTAAACGCCCCAATGGATCTTTATGAAATTTTCAGGGTAAATATAGTTAAGTCCAGAAGACAAAAATAAAATGCAGGCTTTTAAAATTTTTTGGTCATTTTTTTTTTTTTTTTTCATAAATTTTTTAGCGGTTTGAAACATCAGCGAAAACTCCGCAATTTCCGATGGGGTGGAAGACAAAAATAAAATGCAGGCTTTTAACATTTTTTAGATGATTTTTTTTTTTTTTTTGATTTTTTTCATAAATTTTTTAGCTGTTTGAAACATCAGCGAAAATTCCGGAATGGCCGGTCGAGTGAAGGACAAAAAAAAATGCAGGCTTTTAACAACTGTTGGTTCAATCTATATATATAAAAATGGATGTGTGTATGTTTGTATGTAGGTATGTTGTCTATGGACTCTTATACCGCCCAATGGATCCTTATGAAATTTTCAGGGTAAATATAGTTTAGTCCAGGGATGGTTCCTGGGAAGGTTTGGTTTCGATCGGGTGGAATCTATATATGTATATAAAAATGGATGTGTGTATGTTTGTATGTATGTTTGTATGTTGTCTATGGACTCTTAAACGGCCCAATGGATCTTTATGAAATTTTCAGGGTAAATATAGTTAAGTCCAGGGATTTTTCCTGTGAAGGTTTGGTTCCGATCGGGTGGAAGACAAAAATAAAATGCAGGGTTTTAACATTTTTTGGTAATTTTTTTTTTTTTTTGGTTTTTTCATAAATTTTTTAGCGGTTTGAAACATCAGCGAAAACTCCGCAATTTCCGATCGGGTGGAAGACAAAACTAAAATGCAGACTTTTAACATTTTTTGGATGATTTTTTTTTTTTTGATTTTTCATAAATTTTTTAGCGGTTTGAAACATCAGTGAAAATTCCGTAATGGCCGATCGGGTCGAAGACAAAACAAAAATGCAATCTTTAACCAAAAATATTGTTTATCCGCTAGCATTTTGATATGAAATACCTAAATAAATAAATTTAATTTCACATTAAACAAGTGTTTTTTTTTAGCGTAGCAACGCGCGCCGGTTACCGCTATTATCTTCTATCTATCTATCTATCTATCTATATATATAAAAATAGATGTGTGTATGTTTGTATGTATGTATGTTTGTATGTTGTCTATGGACTCTTAAACGGCCCAATGGATCTTTATGAAATTTTCAGGGTAAATATAGTTAAGTCCAGAAGACAAAAATAAAATGCAGGCTTTTAACATTTTTTGGTCATTTTTTTTTTCATAAATTTTTTAGCGGTTTGAAACATCAGCGAAAACTCCGCAATTTCCGATGGGGTGGAAGACAAAAATAAAATGCAGGCTTTTAACATTTTTTAGATGATTTTTTTTTTGTTTGAAACATCAGCGAAAATTCCGGAATGGCCGGTCGCGTGAAGGACAAAAAAAAATGCAGGCTTTTAACAACTGTTGGTTCAATCTATATATATATAAAAATGGATGTGTGTATGTTTGTATGTAGGTATGTTGTCTATGGACTCTTAAACCGCCCAATGGATCTTTATGAAATTTTCAGGGTAAATATATTTTAGTCCAGGGATGGTTCCTGGGAAGGTTTGGTTCCGATCGGGTGGAATCTATATATATAAAAATGGATGTGTGTATGTTTGTATGTTGTCTATGGACTCTTAAACGGCCCAATGGATCTTTATGAAATTTCCAGGGTAAATATAGTTAAGTCCAGGGATTGTTCCTGTGAAGGTTTGGTTCCGATCGGGTTGAAGACAAAAATAAAATGCAGGCTTTTAACATTTGTTGGTCTTTTTTTTTTTTTTTTTTTTTTTTTGGTTTTTTCATAAATTTTTTAGCAGTTTGAAACATCAGCGAAAACTCCTCAATTGCCGATGGGGTGGAAGACAAACATAAAATGCAGACTTTTAACATTTGTTGGATGATTTTCTTTTTTTTTTATTTTCGATTTTTTTCATACATGTTTTTGCTGTTTGAAATATCAGCGAAAATTCCGGAATGGCCGATCGAGTGAAGGACAAACAAAAATGCAAGCTTTTAACAATTGTTGGTTCAATTTTTTTATAATCTATCTATATATGTATATATAAAAATGGAAACCACCCAATGGATCTTTATGAATTTTTCGGGGTAAATATAGTTTAGTCCAGGGATGGTTCCTGTGAAGGTTTCCTGCCGATCGGGTGGAAGGAAAAAAATGCATGCTTTTAACAATTTTGGTTCAGTTTTTTTTTTAAATTCTTTTTTGATTTTTTTCATAAATTTTTAATCGGAATGCCCGGTGGAAGACAGAAAAATGCGGGCTTTTGGCAAAGTTTTTTTTTTCAACTTTTTTATAAAAATGTTTTCCTTTCGTTGAATAAAAGCATCATATTTATGGAACTGAGTCGAAAAAATCAAACTTTCAACGAACGTGCGTGTCCATTTATTGCAAGAATCGTCCACCCAAACATTTTCCAAAAAACTTTTGAACATCGGAAAAGGAATTGAATCGCACAACAAATGACATTTTATTTTCCCAAATTTTTGTCAAATGCAGCAAAATATTCAAGACACAATTTATCAATGTTATCATGTTCAGTTTCACAATCAAATTAACTGCACTTTGTGTGTATGCCAAAAAATTTGTATATTTGTACACCAACCAAAACGACCAAAAATATTGCTTATCCGCTAGCATTCAGTAGCGGATTTAGGTTTGACGGCGCCCTAGGCCCAAGACGATATGGCGCCCTTTTTCTTTCGTAAAATAATGAAATATTAATAACAATAATAAATCTAGGAACTTCAGGAATCAATTAAACATATATTTTTTAACATAAAAATTAAGTAAAGAATTAATAATAAATTGCTTGTAATTATTTGTATCTGATAAATCATATTATGAATTTTTTCCTTGCTTTTGTCCGTGCGAAAATATCAATGACCTCTTCATAATTAACTTTTTGAACCAATTGTGCTTCAATGGTTAGTAATGCAAGTGCATTGAGTCTCTCTTGCTTCATACCTGCACGCAAATAACATTTCACTCTTTTCAGGGTGGAAAATGATCTTTCTCCAGAACAATTAGTTGCAGGAATACTTAGATAAATATGCAACGCAATAAAAAAAAAATCATATGAAATTTTATTAATCACTTAAAAATTACTAATTTAAACGTTTTTTGGGAAAATTGAAGTGATTCCTTTTAATGTTTTGAAATTTTGCAAAAAATGCTAAACTAAGCACGAATAAAGACTGTGTTTATATTTTAAATTTACGTTTTGTTTGTTTTGGTAGTAATATAAAACAAAATATAATTTTACTGCGATTATTTCCATACACAGAAAACCCAATCGATTTTAAATTTTAGTCGTCTTCAAAATTTTGGCGCCCCCTAAAATTTGGCGCCCTAGGCCTGGGCCTCATGGGCCTAGGCCTAAATCCGCGCCTGCTAGCATTGAAATAAAATATATAAATAAATTTAATTTCACATTAAATACACATAAGTGTTTTTTTTGGGCGTAGCAACGCGCGCCGGGTACCGCTAGTTAATTTATATATGTAAGTTTTTGTGTATAGGTATGTATACAATTTCAATGACAATTTGATAAATTTTAGGGATTTTAAAATTCAATTTTTACAATTCTGAAGCACAAACAGACAACGAACGATAAAACAATTAAATCAATTAGCTTTAATTAAGTAAACCAAAATACTCAAACCACTTGGAAAAATTTTCTACTAGAGGAAAACTTATTTTTAAAACTGCGCGAAATAAGCACGTCTACTTGTTACTGTGTTTCATTTCACTCACTTGGGTAGAAAAATTAAAGACTTTAGAGTAAAAGATATTATTTTAGTAGAAAATGATAAAAGAGATAAGTTTGGTGAACAATTTTCAGGGCCTTTTAAAATTCTTAAAGTAATTGGGGATTCAGTTGTAGTTAAAAGAAATAACCAATACATTAAATATAACAAAAGTAAGATAAAACATTTTTCATCAAGAGAAGCTTAATAATTTCAGGTTAATTTTACAATTTGCCTATGCTCAAGGTGTAACATTCGGGAGATTCGAGTCAAGCGGAGTATATTATAAATATTTAGGAGCAACACATGTGAAAAATGGACAAGTCATAATAGTTAACTCAATTGATTTTCAAGAGCTGGAAAAAACAATTCCGCTTATCCAATCGAATTCAGACGTTTTAAACAATATGTGTGTTGATTACTCACAAGAATGTAACAAATTTAATCAAGGGCTTTCCATACACTTAGATAAAATTAAAAGTAGACTATGAGATACAAAAGATATACTAGGTTTTAACTTCAGAGAGGAAAATAATAAAAATAGAGGGGAAAGAGGTTTAATAAACATAATAGGCACCGGATTAAAAGCATTATTCGGGACAATGGATTCACAAGATGCTGAAAGCATTGAAGACAAAATATCTAAACTTAAAAACTCAAATGATAAGATAGTCGAAGTCCAAATTGCTAATATACAGATAATGAAAAGCCTTAAGGGTGGGTCTCCCATGTAAATGTAGGGTAGTGCGTGCATAAAACTTAATATATCTCCTACATTTGAAAAGATATTTTAATGAAATAAACTGTATTAATTAGTCAACAAATGTGAGCAGATATGCTTATCATCAAATAATTATTTATCATGATATTTATACTTTCAAAAGATAAAAACTTTAAATTTTTCGTAAAATTTAGACACAAATTATTATGTCCTATTAATTTTCCTCTGTTAAGTAACTTTTTATTTTCTTTTGCTTCAGTTTCTTAATCAAAATAAATAAGTTCTATTTGTTATAGAAACCAAAGTTTTTTTTTTTATATATATATATAATAAAATTGAGGTCAACCAAGGGGTCTTTTTACTTGCTCTATAGGGCAAGTATTGGTTTCGTGCAGAAAAAAAAAATCGAGGTTTTAATCAAACATGACATTACGATGATAGAGAAGCCCAAAAACGTGGTTTTCGCCATACCGTCCGTCGGTCTGTCTGTGCGTCTGTGCGTCTGTGCGTCTGTGCGTCTGTGCGTCTGTGCGTCTGTGCGGATGTGCGCTTTTTCACGTCATGCTACAGCCTAAACCGCTTGACGGATTTTCTTCAAACTTGGTATATAGCAGTTTGAAGAAAAACGGTTGTCGAGGTTTTTTTTGTTTCGTTTTAGCCCGGCTCAAACTGGTACCTTTCAAGTAACGGTTTTTTTCAATTTGGATTTTCTCGAAAACGGCTCTAACGATTTTGATTAAATTTATAATTTGGCTTACTTTAAGCATTTCTTACAAAACTGCGTTTTTTGTTTTTGGCTCAAATGGTCGTAACGAAAATCAGGTTTTAACGGCTTTTTTTCAAATAGCCATAAGTTCACAACGGCTTGATTGAATCAACTAAAACTTTGTTTGACACAGTTTTTAATAGTGTTCTATAGGATGGTTTAGTAAATTTTTCACTGAAGCCTTTCTAAACGGTGGCTTCCATACAACGAACCGTTGAGTTTTAGCCAACTTTTTTTGGTTTTTTCTAATTTTCTCGAAAATGGCTCTAACGATTTTGATTAAACTTTGTGTGTTATATTCTTTTAGTGTTTTTAAGAGAACTGCGTTTTTAGTTTTTGGCTAAAAATGTAAATAACGGAGATCTGCTCTTAACGGCTTTTTTTCAAATGGCCATAAGTTGTCAACGGTTGCATCGAATTCACTCAAACTTTGTTTCGTATAGTTCCTTACAGCTTCCTATCAGATGGCATTGATTTTTTTTCATTTTCTCTTTTTTAAATGGTGGCTCCAATACAAAGAGCCACTAGATTTTGGCCATTTTTTTCATTTTGTCTAATTTACTCAAAAAAGGCTACCCTGATTTTTATGAAACTTTTTATGTAACATACATAGAATACTTCAAACAAAACTGCATTTTTAGTTTTTTGCTATACATGATAATAGCGGAAATTGCTTTTAACAGTATTATTAATTTGGCCATAAGTGGGCATTTGTATCATTTGTAACACCCAAAAGATAACGTCTTATTTTAAATATAAAAGGTTTCTTAACGTTAGCTCCCATATATCGAGTTTTCCAGTTTTAGCGAAATTTGTTTGGTTTTTACCAAATTTTTCAAAAATGAATTGTTCTTATTGATCGAAAAGTTTGTTTTCATCGTACTATTGCACCAACAGAGCAAGTACGTGCGACCCAGTCGTGCATTTTATTTTTCTTTAGACAAGCGCAGTTTGTAAAATGTTCAACCAAATCGACCAAGATAATTTTTTTTAATATCATTGAAACTAGATGTTATCATGAACATCGATAAATATTTACTTTTTTTTAATTTACCGGTCTAGGAAGACCCAAAACAAAAAATAGCATATTTTTCATATGGGACGCTTTGTAAAACGCTTATTTATTTCAATTTAGGTAAAAAAAAAAATTATAATAATATTTGTTTAATTTGGAAGTATGCTATAGAAACATTAAATTTTTTTTTTTTTTTTTTATGTGCTTAAAATAGCAATTTAATATGTTAACATACTCACTCGTTTTTGTAAGTAGGGAAAACTTTTATCGTTTTGTTATTATTTTTCTATTTTTTTTTGAATTTTTTCTTTTTGTATCAATTTAAAGAAAAATTATATCATTTGAAGTCACTTTACTATCTTATTTTAAAAAAGTATCTTTTTTACCTTTTTTGAACAAAAATTTCACACTTATGAAAATGTAGTTCACGAAATTGTCACCACAATTAATGGCGTTAACATAGATTCTCTTTTATTGCAACCTCTTTGTAAGAGAGTATTTCTCATTTTTTCTTATTTGATTTTTTGTTGGTTTGATTTTGGTTTTTCCTTTTCTTTGAAATTTGAATACCAACACAAAAATCAGCTGTACCTGTTCTTATAAGATCATTGTTCCATGCATTTTTGAATGATTCGGACAATTTTGGTGACAAATCGATAGATGATTTTTAATTTGTGGTTATAAAAAAAATTGGTGTTATTTTGTATGACTATAAAGAGTCTTGTGATTGTGACACATTAAAATTTTGATCAGTGCTGCTCATATTTAAAAAAAAAAAACAAATAAACAATATACGCACATAGTTTTTCCAATCTGAGTGAAAAAAAAAAACATTTAAAAAGTTATGCCTCGTAAGGTGAAAAATGCATCCCAGATATTTGGGCTGAAAAAAAGGAAATATCCCTTTCAAAAAGTTAATAAAAGGTAACACTTTGCTTATATTATGAATAAATGTTTTTAGTTGTTGTGTTAAACTTTATTTTTGTGTACACAAATCGTGTGGTTAGGATAGGTAAGCGATGGGAAGGTATTTCGATAGTCGGTAGTAGTCCTCTTCAACGTATGTACCATGTACCTGTTGTAATATTTGTTTTTTTTTTCATTCTCGCTCCTTATATTCTTTTCAAAAAGTACAGCATCCATTATTGTAAAAGTGGGTGATTGATATAATTAGATTTGTCATCACCCAACAGGTAGGTAGTACCTACCTGTTGGGTGATATGAAAAATATTTTTCTATGCATGTCTATGTACCTACTAGGTACATAGACATGCATGGTAAAATATTTTTCTTATGCGCATTGACGGGATATGTTATGTAGTCGCAGTTGCGCATAGGAATGTGTGTGACCGCAATGTGTCTGCAGTGCGTTTGGTACGTGCGGAGGGAATGGGTGTTCTGTGTGAGAATGAATGAATGAGTGTCCGTAAATAGACCGGTATAAGCGGGTGCTGTACTCGTCGTCGTCCGCATAAATAGGTATTCGAGTGATTTTCTAAATATCGTGTGCGAGGAGAGGTCCTTTGTCATATCGATAAATAGATATGTACTAAGGTCGGAGAAGCATTGGTCGTTGCGGTGGTACATACATATACATAGATATCAATACACATTGTGTGTTTTCTTATCGTATGTAGAAGAAGTAGGTTCGGTTATTTTTGAATAGCTTGGCAACAAAAAGTCATAGAGCCATACGGTTTTCAGTGTTGGATTTAAAATGAATGGGAGCATTGAATTCTGAGAACAAAAATAATACTTAATCAAGTAAAATTTTGAAAAAAACTAGTTTTAAAATTATTTAAAAAAAATTTTTTTTTCAAAATTTTGAGTTTGAAAGTTAATATTTTGAAAGCGGTTCACTAGAATAACTGATTTTAAAATTATGATGATAGAGAAGTCGAAAAAAGTGGGTCCGAAAATTCTGCCTGTCTGTTTGTCTGTCTGTATCGGCACCTACAGCCTAAACGGCTAGACCGATTCGCTTCAAATTTGGTACATAGTATTATTATTGTCCTACAGAAGGGTTTTTGGAATAAGCATTCTATTGCAGATTGTATGAATATTTGCAAAAAATTAAAAAACGCCAGTTTATAGGTATTCAACAAATACATTTATTTAAAATTTTTAGAAAAAAATTTAATAAGCAGTTTTCAAAATATTAATTTTTTTAATTTTTTTTTTAAAATGCTTTTAAAAATACAAAAAAATATTTTTCAAAAATATTGGTATGCAATACAAATTGAGCTACCTACACCTTTATGTGTGTAAGATTTCGAAAGAATCGGTTGCGTCGTTTTCGAGTTAGTCGAAAGCAAAAAAAACGGTCCTATGGAAAGTACCGTTCTTAGCCATTTTTTAAAACTTTTTTTTCAGCCATATGATTGGTCGTACCTAAAAAGCAACACTGATTTTTTTAAATAGAAATCGTTAGAGCTGTTTTTGAGAAAAATAAGCTTTAACGTAACGGTTGTATGGCAGGTACCGTTATTTTTTGAGCTAAGAAAAAAATTTCAATTTCCCCTCTGCACAATACCTAAGAAAGTCTATATAGGTACCAAGTTTGAAGCAATTCGGCCCACCCGTTTGGGCTGTAGGTCTCTATACATACAGACAGACAGACAGACAGACAGACATACAGACGGACAGAATTTTTAGACCATCTTTTTTCGTCTTCACTATCATCGTAATGTCATGTTTGATTGTTATCTCAAAACTTTTTTTTTCGACGAATGCATAACTTGCCTTATAGTACCTATAATCGCAAGTAAAAAGTAACAATGTTTCAATAATAATAGATATATAGCTAGGTACTCAAATTATTCTTTTCCCTTTGCAATAAACCCATAAGCAATTTTAAAACAGGTCAAATAGTTATATTGACCTACCTCACACTTTTGTTACATGCAACTTAAAAAAAAAACAACGATATCAATGTACATACCTACCTACATATACCTACATTAAATATAATGTAACGTTTACCTATCTACCTTTGCATGTTCATTTTATGTGTCCTGACTCCTGAGTCCTGACCTTCATCAAGATTTCGATCGAGTCCCAAACGAGTTCACATTTTTTTTGTCACTGTTATGGCAGCAACAGCAAGTAAAATATGAAAAAAAAAAAACAACAACAAAACGAAAATAGAAAAAAATTACCCACATTTAGCTATTAGCTACTCTGTTTTGAAAAAAAATTGAAAAAAAATCCCTTCACCCTTCCATACAGAGAGAATAAAACTTGTCATCGCATATCGCATTACTAAATCAAAGCGAAAGGACAACAACGAAACCCACAGAAAGACACACACAAAAAGTATCCCCTACTAAAACGTCCAATGCCAATAATCTTTTCCCTCTGCTTTCCTTTCCACTGCCTGTACCTCCTCTACTACTGTGGCTGCAGCCGGCGCCGGTGCGCGCCACCACCGCACCGCACCGCTTTGAGAATAATAATTATTGTGAGTTCACTGCGACTGCGGAAGATCACAAAATTATTTTGAAAAGAGAACAAGAGTAAATGAGTTACCAAAAACAATATAACGAAGAGAAAAGAATATCGCACTACCACATAGAACACAATTTACATGGCGTTTAAGTTCTGTTCTGAGGTAGACCCACCCTTAATGAACAAAATCAAATTTTGCAAGAAAGTTATCACAAACAAGAATTAAAAATTTATGAGATTATTGTTAAAATAAACGAAGACCAGATGAAAGACAAAACTAATTTACCCTTGTTATTTGGAGAATTAAAATCTAATATTTTAGATAGGACAATGGAATTAGATATTGAAACAGATATAGTTTTACAAGCTATTTTATTACTGAGAGTAAAAATTTTGCATCCAATAATTTTGAAACCAAGCAAATTAATAGAAATTTTAAATAATAAAAAGAAAATTTATTATATGAACCAAAGATGGAATGAATTATAACGAAATAATTTCAGAGTCGATTATAAAATGTTATTCGAAAAATAAAGAAATACAAATCTTAATAGAAATACCTTTAATATCAAATGTTAGATTTGAAACACATGAAATCATATGTATGTAGCTATTTGACTGTAGCCATTGACTCTAGCTGCGTTTTTTATGTAATTGTATTCTTTGGAGTAGTTCGTTGCTGATAGTCGTAGGCTGACTAGCCGGTGGGCTAAAGAGTTGAAAGCTGCTAGTTTATGTTGTATGGGGGTATATGAGTCACTTGGGATGAAACGTAAGGTGTTATTGTCTTTGTGATGTATGTTGATGTCAATCTTATTGTTCCGTCGATGAAGTTCTAAGTCGAGAAATGTTGTTTTCTTCGATTTCGCATGTGAAATATATCTCATCATGTTGTTGGTTTAAAACTGAGAGCAAATTGTCTATTTCAGAACGTTTTATGATGGTCAATACGTCGTCAACATATCGTTTCCAGAAAGCAGGCAGCAGGTTTTTGTTTTTTAGGCCTGTTTCAAATTGTGGCATGAAAGCTTCGGCAATTAAGGGGGAGAGGGGGTTTCCCATACTGGTTCCCGACTCGATCTTAAAAAAGCGCTTTTTATATTCGAAGTAGTTCATGTTCATACACATTTCGGCTGCTTGCATGTAGACGTCTCTTTTTTCTGTTGGGACGTTGTGTTTGACGAGATGGGCTTTAAGTGCTGATAAAGCGTGTTTCAATGGGATCGAAGGAAACAAAGATTCGACGTCGAAAGACACCATGACTTCACCTTCAGCAAAGGTGATTGATTTTAATAATTTTGAAAGCTCAATTGAGTTCTTTATCGAGTAACTTTCAAACTTCGGGAGTGTATTCATTTCGTTCACTAGCCATTTAGCGATTAAAGTGCATGGCGATTGGACACCAGCGACGATTTCACGCATTTGTTCTCCTGGTTTATGAATTTTCGGTAGACAGTATAATTTTAGCACTTCTGGGTTCGATACTAAATTTTTCCATTTGAACCTGTCGCCGAAAATTTGGCTTATCTGCTTTCGAACTGAATTGGCGGCAGTTATCATCCGGTTTAGTGGAGAGCTTTTTATTTCTTTACACCCCCGTTCGTTTATCAGTTTCATTGTTCGTCTATCGTATTCACTTTTGTCCATAACCACTATTTTATTACCTTTGTCGGCTTCCCCGTCGTGTTGCTGATGATGGCTAGTAGACTAGCCGAAATGCATTCAATAAAACTCAATTCACAATAATTTCTTAAAAATAAATTTAATTTTTTGTTTTTTGATAAAAAGTGTTTGTTTTTAAATAAAGACATTGTTGAATTAAAACTTTTAATCTCAATATAATGGTGTTTCCACTTTTCATATGAAGATAATTTGGGTTATTATGAAATACCATCTATGCCTGAACACAGTTCGTGCCCAAACATAAATTCGATTGTAAATAGAATGTTAAATTTCAAATATGTTATAAAAATTGAATGATGTTAATGTATATATGTGGTTTTCTACCACTGTGTTTGTAGAGTTTTCCTATGTCTTTCTTACATGGGAATCCGGAAGTGCACTCCTGAGTCACCCCTGTAAAAATGTTAATAATACACAAAAAAATATTCTTTTACGCTACCAAAGATATTCTCAATTTGATATTAGGTATGCTCTACTTGCTATGTTCAACATGTATGCAAGTAGTGACGAGTATGTATAAGATGTTGAATGATAACAGACTTTCTTGCTGTCTATAATTGCCTCGGATACAACGGACACAATCAATAGTACGCGGCGTAAGGAAAACGAGTGTATATTGTTAACGCCTTTTGAGAAACGTGCGTACTGTTGGTATAGCTCAAAACACGAAGATGCATTTAATTTAAGAAGACGGAAGAAGAGTGAAAGTGAGTTGTGGAAGTGAGTATAATATATGATAGTTCAAAAACGAATGAAATTACGAACGCGGCGATGATCGTGGATTCGAATTGGTCGCTACCGACGCGAGGTGTCTATGTCTCGAAGGACGAGTGAGTGAGAAAAAAAAATTATAAATGATTCTTCAAAAGAAATCCGTGACTCAAAAAAAACAAAAAAATAAAATTCTTGGCTGATTATGAACTCGATACTCAAACGAAGAATTATCTGTCAACTTCAGCGAAGAGCGCGACATTTCGGTACAGATGTGTGATTCCGTACCACCAGATCTGATTCCGACTATGTTCGGAGCTTACACCGGTATACTACTCATCCAAAATAATCAAAAAAAAAAAAAAAACTTCCGACCGGACCCTAATCACTTTTTGAACTCGATCACAACACGATAACAATTAAGGAAACGAAAACGTAAAGTCTATAACAAAATCTTCTACCGCTAGTAATGGCAATTATTTTGTAAAATCGGTGAGCACTAGATTCAACACAGCACTTTCTAAGTATATAATTAAATACCTAAAGATAATTATATATATATATATATATATATATAGGGAGATAAAATCCCTAGATCCCACCAAGCGGGCCACCCAGGAACTGTTGATCAAAAATACTACTGACACAGGCCAGGCAACAAAGTTGCGGAAGCGGGTGTGCCCCCGAAAAATGGTTTGACACGGCTCAATTTCCGCGTTCAAAATATCCGCATACACCCAACCTCGCACCTACCCCAAGTCCTACAGTGTGCCCAAGCAGGGCGGTTGCAGGGGGGCAGCAGGCCTCCCTTACATAGGTCAATATTTATACACCGTAATGCTTGGCACAAGCACTGCATTTACGTATCTATATATTTTTCTGCGAATATTATGCGTCGCGGATATTTTGTCCGCGGATATTTTGTCGCGGATATTTTGACCCCGATATTTTGTCCCAGATATTGAGACGTGCAGCCCACATAGGGAGTTAAAATCTGTTGATTAATCATTAGGGTAAGATCACCGTAAATACCAAAAATAAAAATCTCATAAAAAAGTAGTTTTAGTAATTTTTAATTTTCTCAAAGTTTAGAAAACAAAGAAGCCTTTGAATTTTGGCGTTCGATTAAAAATTTATTCAAGCATTGATCACGGAAAGAAAATTTCATTTTCCATTTCACAATTTTGATTAAAATTGGGTTAAAGATATTTTTTTAGGTTTTATTATCAAAATTTCGAGTTTGAATGCGAATATTTTGAAAACTATTGTAACGAGTAATTTAATTTAAATGTAGGATTAAAGAACAAGCTTCTGGCTTTCAAAACCGTTATAGTAATGTATTTTAAGTGTTGCCGTTGTTTTTTAATATTTATTTTTCCATTCAAGACATTTTTTTCGAAACTCACCCCTTACTCCTAAACGGGGAGAGATAGACCCCCCTCCCCCTCCCATAGTAAAAAATACTTCTATTAAACCCCTCTATAGAAAACCGTTATTAAATATTGGCACCTCAGTTATCGTACTCTCCCCGTATTAAGGTTTAGATAGGATATAATAATAGGCAAGCAATATTTTTGCTTGCTTCCTTAGTAAGGGGCTGCCCATAATATTCTTTTGAGTCGTAGGGACTCATAGGTCCGAGGACAGCCAAGGTCACTTCAGGAGAGTTGATTTCTGTAGATGAATCGGGTGGGTTGAGAGACCAGGGGGATCACTTACCACCTTTGATCCTCCCTCCCCTCAAAGTTAGACACCTCAACCTCCACTTTCTGCGCAGCATCGTGGTAGCAGAGTGGAAGGAAGGTAACAAACGCAATTGCAACCACGAACATCTATGGTTTGCTTGCTTTTAAGATACTTACGTGTCACGTTCTATGGGTTGATATGATAACTCAATCGTGATTTTTCTCTCTGGGTCTACGTCTACTCTCAGTAAATTTTTAGAGGTGCGAGCACGAGTCAACTTTTCTTTTCATTCGATTCTTAACAGTCTTTTCTTCAGAAGCTGTTGAGAGAAAGCAAGCGTTTTTGTTTCCCTGTTTTATTATATCTATTAATGATATAATCTTGATTGATTTTGCTTATAATTCAATATTAAATTTAAAGACACGGTCTTTACAAGTTGACAACTTTATTGAGAAGAAGTATAGATTTGGTATTTTGACAACCGGAAAATATATAAAAGGTCTTCATTGACTTTTCCACTGAACTTATTTTAAACAGAACATAGAATATTTACAGGGTGATTCAGTTTGATATAAGTAGTTAAATGGTATAATTCATAGTAAGTAAAGTAAGAATAAAAGGCAATTTACATAACATAATTATTAAGTATTTAAGACTTAACATTCTCCCGCCCTTGAAGGGACTCACGTACTTCAATAGGAAGCCGACGAATTTTAGTAACAGCACGTTGAATTTCACCACTAGATGTTTTTAGTGTGACAACTCTCACAACACCGTCTTTTCCAGGATGTACTTGAATAACTCTACCTAGTCTCCATTTGAGCGGTGGTAGGTTTTCTTCTTCAATTGTAACGAGGTCTCCGATAGCAATCTGGATGCCAGACCTTTTCCACTTGGTTCGCAGTTGTAGATTTTGCAGATATTCTCGCGACCACCTTGCCCAAAACTGTTGAAAATACCACTGTAGTTGCCGATAGCGAGTTAAAGTGTTGACGTTAGCATTATGTAATTCTGGCTCCACTATTGCATTAAGGGCTGTTCCAATAAGGAAGTGGCCTGGCGTGAGAGCTTGTATATCGTTTGGATCCTCAGATAGTGGAGTGATCGGCCTAGAATTAAGAACAGATTCAATTTGTATAATAATAGTATTAAGTTCAGGATAAGTTAGAGAAGAATTTTGCAGAACGCGTTTCATATGAAATTTGCAGCTTTTAACGGCGGCCTCCCACAAACCCCCGAAATGTGGAGATCGAGGAGGTATAGTTTTCCACTTGATTCCATCTTCTGCACACGCTTTTATTATTTCTTCCCTATTCTCACTCTTAAGGAACATTTGATAAAGCTCATGTAGTTGATTGCGAGCTCCAATAAAATTTGTAGCATTGTCGCTATGTATTTCTGAGCACAACCCCCGTCTACCTATGAAGCGCTTGAGAGCAGCCAGGAAACTATGCGTTGTTAAATCTTCGACCAATTCGAGATGTACTGCTCTAGTGACGAAGCAAATAAATACTGCGATATAAACCTTTACTGGTGATGTTCCACGACGGCGAAAATGAACGCTAAATGGGCCGCAGAAATCAATCCCAACAATGTTAAAGGCTCTTGATTGCTGTACTCGTTGGTGGGGTAAATCACCCATAAATTGATAACCTATCGATGGTTTTGCTCGGGTGCAGCGAACGCACTTGTGTACCACCTTGCGAGCAACCATTTTACCATGTATCGGCCAAAAATTGTCACGAACAGTACTAAGGAGCGCCTGAGGACCTGCATGCAAATTCTTTTCGTGCAGATGACGAACTAGGATTGTGGTAAAAAGATGATCCTTTGGCAATAACATTGGATGTTTCGTATTATAATTAAGGGTTGAATTGGAAATTCGACCTCCAACACGAAGTATTCCTTCAGAGTCTAAAAACGGCGATAGCGAATTGATGTGACATCTTGACGATAATTGACTTCCACTGGATAGGATTGAAATTTCCTTTTGAAAGCATAGGAGTTGGACGTATTTTACCAATCCTTTAAGTCCTTGGTTAAGCTCAGAAACGGTGAGAGGCCCAAATGATACCATTATGTCTCATTCTAAAAATGTAAGCCACCACTTTCAGCAAAGAATCGTAATTATTGTGGCATTTGATGCTTTCAATCAAATCAGTTTGTATTTGAACGCTTAAAATAATTTTGTTCTTCTTTCGCTCGAGTCGATTAGAATTTCTTGGTATCAAAACAGCATCAGAGGAGTACCAATCGTTTTTTTGGAGATTTAGGAATGAAGGCCCATGAAACCAAAATTTGTTATTGATTAAAGCTGACGGATATGATCCACGCGATATTATATATGCAGGATTCAGTTCTGATGATATGTGTCGCCATTGTGAAATGTTGGAGTTTTGATGAATAATCGAAACACGGTTAGCTACAAACGTCTGCCAGTTGCATGATTCCTCAGCAATCCAATTAAGGACAATTGATGAGTCCGTCCAATATGTGATTTGCTCCAAAATTGAACCAAAGATCTCTTTTAGTCGTCGCACAAGTTGTACCATCATAACGGCAGCACACAATTCCAAACGAGGCAAGCTGGTTTTAAGTATCGGAGCTACTTTAGATTTGGCACATAAAAGCTCAGTTCTTACGGTTCCATTTTCATCAACCGAACGGATATAAATGCAGGTGCCAAAAGCATCTTCGGAGCTATCTGAGAAAGCGTGCACTTGATAGTTTTTAGAATCTCCAAAGAACACACGTCGGCCAACCTGAATATCATTTAGTTCATTGAGATTGTTTCTGAACTTTGACCATAAATGATGGCAATCCTGGGGCAATGCTTCATCCCACGCCAGTTTTAAACGCCACAGCTGTTGCATAAAAATTTTAGCTAATACGATCACTGGATTTATCAAGCCTAAGGGGTCAAACAGGCGAGCTATGTCCGCCAAAACAGTTCTCTTTGTTACGCGCTCCGAATGCCAAGGGGTTATCTCATAGTGAAAACTATCAAGCATTGGATTCCAAAAGGTTCTTAATGTTTTTATGACTTCAGTTCCTTTTAGTTTGAAGCATTGCTCGCGATCGGTCATAGGAATACTTTGTAAAATTTCAATGGAGTTTGCACACCACTTCTTAAGAATGAAGCCACCTTTGCCCAGTGCTGCAATTAATTCTGACTGCAGGGTTTTCAATTCATCAAGGGAATCACAGCCGGTAATTAAATCGTCGACGTAAAACTCAGTGTTGATGGCACTTGCTGCTGCAGGAAATTTCTTTCCTTCATCGATGGACAGCTGCTTTAATGCACGTGTTGCCAAAAATGAGGCACTGGCGGTGCCAAAAGTGACGGTGCACAGACGATAAGTTGTAATTTCGCCTTCCAAATTTCTCCATAAAATATAATGAAATCGTCTATCAGCTTCGTCTAAACACACCTGATGATACATCTTTGTTATATCTGCGGTCATGACAAATTCGTGCCTGCGAAATCTTAAAGCGATGGAGAATAAATCTGGCTGAATAACGGGCCCAACCATAAGAATATCATTAAGTGATTTCCCTGAACTTGTCTTTGCGGTGGCATCGCACACAACCCGAAGCTTTGTGGAGGTGCTCGTTGGCTTGACAACACAATGGTGGGGAAGAAAGTAATGCGGGGCAGTGAAGTCTACACCGTCTGCCAATTCCATTTGGGAATTCACTAGCATTTCACTCATAAATGCGGAATATTGCTGAAATAGATTAGGATTTTTTCGGAATCTTCTTTCGAGGGAGAGTAGTCTTCTTTTTGCGACATCATAAGAATTGCCTAATGAGCTCGGACTCTGCTTAAATGGTAGTCTCACTTTGAAACGACCAGAGCATAACCTCGAATAGTGACTTACAAAATGATTTTCGCATTCTCTCTCTTCTGAAGACATGACCGCTGTTAGTTGGTTCTCAAAGCTTTCAATTTTCCAAAATGCCTTTATCGAGTTGTTAAGTATATCATCAGCATCAGACAAGTTATGAGTTTCCAAGATAGCAAAACTATGAGTGGAGGTACCTGAACTAATTTGTTTTGGAAGTTGACCTGCGACTACCCAACCAAATAGTGTATTTTGTAACAAAGGTAAGCTCGATCCTAATTTAATTTGACCCACGCACAGTACAGTGTAGAATAAATCCACTCCAAGAAGCAAATCTACACGCTGGGGAACATTAAATTGTGGATCTGATAAACGAATGTTTTTTGGAATTTCCCAGCCATTGATATCAATTTTTTTGTCAGGTAGCATTCCAGTTATTTGTGGTATAACGGGGGCTTCTAACGTTGCTGAAAATCCATTGATGCGGGACTCAATGTTGAGGACAGCCTTGTGTTTAGCTAAAGTGACAGTATTGTTGGCGCATGATAAGGAGGTATGAGACGAAAGACAAGGAGTTCCTAGGCACTGCATGAGTCTTTCGGAAATTAAATGTGTTTGGGATCCAGAGTCTAAAAGCACACGACATGGTACAAGTTGTTGTAATTTGTTTCTAATATTAATTACAGCTGTTCCTAAAAGACTATTTTCAGTGCCGCTGGAGTACATAGAATGAGTGGTCACAGACGACGCTTCAACAGAAGAAGAAGGGCTAACTTGAGGTGCAGATGGGTGACTACTTGAACTAAGTGGGACTTGTGGTACAAAGGTTGGTGTGTTTTCAACAAGATGCAAAAATGTGTGATGCTTCTTTCCACAATTCTGACAACCTCTTGATTGACAACTAGCAGCGCTGTGATCAGAACTCTTCAAACAATTAAAGCACAAATTAAGGGTTTTTATATTAAGTATGCGCTCAGGAATAGATAGATTTAGAAACTTGTGACAGCGATAAATAAAGTGACCAGGCATTGAGCAGAATCCGCAAACAGCCTTCGTGGCAACAAATGTTTTAACAGTGTTTTTTTGATTTGGCTGTATATTTTTCTGATTTTCGGATTTTGATGGAGAGTCAATACTAAATAATTGATTGGTTACATTACCTTCTAAATGTTGTGCCCTCTTTTTAAGAAAGTCGGTAAGCTTTTTAAGACTTGGCAGCTCGTCAACTGGAGCATCGTCGTTCCACTTACTTAGAGTCGCAGGGTCCAATTTAGATGTGATAATGAAGACAATAAGATCGTCCCAATGTTCCACTGGTCGGTTAAGATTACTCAGTCCGGTTAGATGGTTGCTAATCTTGTCGATTAAATTCCTTATGTCTACTGCCGATGCCTTATGAATCTTGGGATGATTAAAAATGCGCTGAAGATGTTCCTGGGCGATGATTTTTTTATTTTCAAATCTTTCTTTTAATTTTGTTAGAGCCACATCATAGTTATCGTCTTCTATTTTCAAACCTTCAATAGGAGCAATTGCGGATTCATTGAGCTTCGAAAGAAGGTAATGAAATTTGGCTTGTTTGGAAAGCTTTGGATTGTCGTGCACCAGGGATATGAAGCGATTGTACCAAACCGTCCACTTAGTTACGTCACCTGAAAACGAGGGAAGTTCAATTATTGGTAGCTTTATTGAATCATTTTTGTTGGAATTTGATTGGGATACATCCATTGTCCTTTCCCTTTCCTTAGGATTCTTGTCATTAACAAGATTTTTCAGCCTGGCAATGGTAGTGTAATACACTTCTTCGTACTTAGAACGCTCGGGGTTCGATACTTCGTCGTGATCGCTATCTTCAATTTTCACTTGAACTGCATTAAAGGCTTTGAAAGAAGCATCTAGGGCTTCCATACGAACTTGCAGATCAGGCAAAGTAACGGAAGAAGGATCAATCTTGGCTTGGAGAGCGAATGTATTTGATCTTTCAATTTGATCGATCGCCACAAGTCGTCGAATTTTGAGAGCTTCTAGGGCAGCCTGCCTTTTTTGGTTGGTTTGAGCAGACTTACGAATTGGAGGTTCTGCACCATCTGTGACGCTTGGTTTTCCTTGCAGATCATCAGTTTCAGACATAGCTCATCAATGAAAAAGACCAATACACGTGGTTTCGAGAAATTTGTTGAAATTTGTGATAAATCACGTCGGGGTCACCAAATAATGTTGAGAGAAAGCAAGCGTTTTTGTTTCCCTGTTTTATTATATCTATTAATGATATAATCTTGATTGATTTTGCTTATAATTCAATATTAAATTTAAAGACACGGTCTTTACAAGTTGACAACTTTATTGAGAAGAAGTATAGATTTGGTATTTTGACAACCGGAAAATATATAAAAGGGCTTCATTGACTTTTCCACTGAACTTATTTTAAACAGAACATAGAATATTTACAGGGTGATTCAGTTTGATATAAGTAGTTAAATGGTATAATTCATAGTAAGTAAAAGTAAGAATAAAAGGCAATTTACATAACATAATTATTAAGTATTTAAGACTTAACAGAAGCTATGAGGGCCCTTAAGCATTTTAACATTTTTATTCGAACTCGCACATCTTGGGTTCAACGGTCGGCAGAAAAAAATAAAATGCACGACTGGGTCGCACGAAATTGCTCTTATGATAAGCAATTGCTTTTATTAAAAAAATTTAAATAATTTCGAAAATTCTTTGATTTTTTAAATTAGTTTAAGAGTTTTCTCGGAAAAATAAAGTATGCAATAAAATTTCGAAGCTATACGTTAATCTAGGAAAAAAAATATTGAAAATCGTTCGACCAGTTTTTTTTTAAAAAGGTTATTTTTGAAAAACTTTTCCAAAAAATATTTTGAAATTTATTTGGGTATGCAAATATATGGCAATCTGTAATTTACATTTGAAAAAATAATTTAAAAAAAAAAATCAATAAACCCGTTTCCAACATATTTCGAAAACCAAAAATTTTTTTGAAAAAATTATAAAAAATCAAAAAAAAAAAAGTTTTTGAAAAATTTGAAATGCCATATTAATAAAATTATAAATGACTTCCTGTGGCCAAAATTTCATTGAAATGGAATGTATAGTTTACGAGAAAATTTGATTTGAAAATACTGGTTCTATGAGAGGTACCGTTATAAGACAAATTTTGAAAAATATTTTCCAACCAAAAGATAGATTGTCTTACAAAAATAGCATCCTGAAAGTTTTATCAAAATCGTTAGAGCCGTTTTTGAGAAAATCAATTTTTTTCTTCACAATTGTATGGCAGGTGCCGTTATTTTTGGGCCTAGAGCAAAAATAAAAAATATGTTCCGAGGGACGGCCAAATAAATCCTAGATAGCAAATTTGAAGCAAATCGGCCCATCCGTTCAGGCTCTAGAAGCGCGAACAGACAGACAGACAGACAGACAGACAGACAGACAGACAGACAGACCGACGGACGGAATTCCCAGACCCACTTTTTTCGACTTCTCCATCATCGTAATGTCATGTGTGATTGTTATCTCGAAATTTTTTTTCTGCACGAATCCATAACTTGCCTTATAGTACCTATAATCGCAAGTAAAAAAGAGGTAACACCGGTTAAGTAGATCCCGGAGCAAGTGCCCACGGCCTGGCTGAGCTAGTCATGGCTAAGGTACTGCCGGCCACCGCAACGGTCGATCTCAACCACGGTTCTACGTTGTCGCATGCCGTTCTTGCCGACTGTTCTCAACAAGCAGTTGGTAAGAAAGGGGGCGTTGCCGGCATAGGATCGCTTCCATCCCTTCAATACAGGAATAGGTAGCCATAACTAGATTAGTGGATGCGATCTGGGGTGAAATCTCCGGAAGAGAATATGAATTGGTTCTAAATTCAGCATATCGATACTAGTTATGAGTGTGGGATATAAGTAGAGTCCATGGTTTTAGGTGTATGCTACGACATGATATAATTACAAGGAGGACATCATTTACTTGTAGCGGATAGGCGCGAGCATGCTGACAGGTACCCTCTAGGCTGTTCTACGGTGCTTTGTAGTCAGAACCTATGGTACGCTGTTGGATGGTTCGTGCTTCTGTGATGGGTATGGATAGGGAATAGGGAAGATGGAAGAAGGGTAAGAAGAGCAAGGAGTCGTGTTTACAACGCGTAAGTATGTCTTTTTCAGAGATGCTGGAATCACAAATGCGCGGCTGGCAGACGATGGAGGTGCGGTGCTTTGGTATGGGGCATCAAGGGTGTCCGGGAGTTTATCTCTTCTCGCTTCTTCTTCGTTTTGTTTTGTTGATGGGCATTGGTTATGATCTTGGATATTCATAGGATATTCAATGAGGATAATAATCTCATCAATAATCAAAAATTTTCTTTATATTCCTCTAATCAAATATTATTTTACGTTACAGATAGCGCCCAACGTGGGGCCCGAACTAGTTAATGAAAATAAGATAAGAATTGAACTAAGTTTGGTCGATTCAGAGTGACGTAGAAAAAGTTAGGAATTTTTGTGAAATTTTTTTTTGAAATTTTTCAGTTTTCGAGCTGAAGTTGTTTGTTCGATGCTCAGGTTTCTTAGATGGAGGAACGCCATCGGCGTAAGCAGTGTAGGCACTATTTTTTCCAGTGATTTGGTGAAAATTATCCTGAGTCAGCTGTTGCATTAAGTCTACCTTCTTTCCTCTACCTCTTGTCACTTAGGTATGTCTTCGATCTCTGTCCGGATTGAGCAGTGGTTTTGCGTCAGTAGCGGAGGTGTTGATATGTCCTGAAGATAATGTCTGAGATTCCGGTCGTAAGAGAGTAGAATGAGCAGGTCTTCTGACCGGTGGTTGGTGCTTTTTGCCCAACGCATGTCAGCTGCAGAAGCTGGTCACTCGCTCAATTACGACCCAAATTGTTTCAACTGCAAATCAACTTACTTCTTTCGATTATTATACTACCCAATTTTTGTATGTGATAATTATAGTCATTCTTGATAGAGGTTATTAAGTGATAGTATGCGATGGGACATGAAGCGCTATCCGGTAGTTGGAGTTTTTATTCCCGATGTACGTCAGCAGTAGCGTAATGTCGCCTTCACATACCTGAACAACTTTTCATTTAGAGGAGATTGTCTATTCTTGTACAATAGAACGCCGTAAAGTTTCTCAAGTCTACACACACAAATTTTTTTTTGATAATTTTTTTGTGAGTCGGTTATGTTGCAGAACCGAACATACACACCTTGTTCCATAGAAAGGCGGGTTACCCTCTCCCGAATCTTTTATGAAATACAAACTTATACATTTAGATTTTTTTTTTTAAGATATAATTCAGTTTAGGTATCTTTTGATTTTTTTAAATAGTTGGAAAACAAGACAGTTTCCAAGGTATCTAGTTTTTGAGTATTCTGTCAATCAAGTTGGAACGTAACTTCTTGATTGTCGTGTAAGTTTGGGATAGTGCCCGCGTTTAGTTATTCTTTGGGAAAGAGCCCGTTTACCGTTTACAGTTTACCGTTTACAGTTTACAGTTTACAGTTTACAGACTACAGATTACAATTTTTAGGTTTTTGGGATAGAGCCCACTATTATTGAATACAGATTATATTTCAGAAGTTTAGATTGCTAAGTACCAATTAAGAATTATTGAAGATTACATAAGTATCAATATCCATTTTAGAATTTTTGGCTAGAACTAAATATACTTTATAAGAATATATTTAGATATACGTTTTTACTTTCCTTGAGATTTTTAAGATATTTTGAAGCAATGTTTTTATTAGACGAAATATATACTTATACATATTATTAAACGTCGAAGCAAATAAATACTGCGATATAAACCTTTACTGGTGATGTTCCACGACGGCGAAAATGAACGCTAAATGGGCCGCAGAAATCAATCCCAACAATGTTAAAGGCTCTTGATTGCTGTACTCGTTGGTGGGGTAAATCACCCATAAATTGATAACCTATCGATGGTTTTGCTCGGGTGCAGCGAACGCACTTGTGTACCACCTTGCGAGCAACCATTTTACCATGTATCGGCCAAAAATTGTCACGAACAGTACTAAGGAGCGCCTGAGGACCTGCATGCAAATTCTTTTCGTGCAGATGACGAACTAGGATTGTGGTAAAAAGATGATCCTTTGGCAATAACATTGGATGTTTCGTATTATAATTAAGGGTTGAATTGGAAATTCGACCTCCAACACGAAGTATTCCTTCAGAGTCTAAAAACGGCGATAGCGAATTGATGTGACATCTTGACGATAATTGACTTCCACTGGATAGGATTGAAATTTCCTTTTGAAAGCATAGGAGTTGGACGTATTTTACCAATCCTTTAAGTCCTTGGTTAAGCTCAGAAACGGTGAGAGGCCCAAATGATACCATTATGTCTCATTCTAAAAATGTAAGCCACCACTTTCAGCAAAGAATCGTAATTATTGTGGCATTTGATGCTTTCAATCAAATCAGTTTGTATTTGAACGCTTAAAATAATTTTGTTCTTCTTTCGCTCGAGTCGATTAGAATTTCTTGGTATCAAAACAGCATCAGAGGAGTACCAATCGTTTTTTTGGAGATTTAGGAATGAAGGCCCATGAAACCAAAATTTGTTATTGATTAAAGCTGACGGATATGATCCACGCGATATTATATATGCAGGATTCAGTTCTGATGATATGTGTCGCCATTGTGAAATGTTGGAGTTTTGATGAATAATCGAAACACGGTTAGCTACAAACGTCTGCCAGTTGCATGATTCCTCAGCAATCCAATTAAGGACAATTGATGAGTCCGTCCAATATGTGATTTGCTCCAAAATTGAACCAAAGATCTCTTTTAGTCGTCGCACAAGTTGTACCATCATAACGGCAGCACACAATTCCAAACGAGGCAAGCTGGTTTTAAGTATCGGAGCTACTTTAGATTTGGCACATAAAAGCTCAGTTCTTACGGTTCCATTTTCATCAACCGAACGGATATAAATGCAGGTGCCAAAAGCATCTTCGGAGCTATCTGAGAAAGCGTGCACTTGATAGTTTTTAGAATCTCCAAAGAACACACGTCGGCCAACCTGAATATCATTTAGTTCATTGAGATTGTTTCTGAACTTTGACCATAAATGATGGCAATCCTGGGGCAATGCTTCATCCCACGCCAGTTTTAAACGCCACAGCTGTTGCATAAAAATTTTAGCTAATACGATCACTGGATTTATCAAGCCTAAGGGGTCAAACAGGCGAGCTATGTCCGCCAAAACAGTTCTCTTTGTTACGCGCTCCGAATGCCAAGGGGTTATCTCATAGTGAAAACTATCAAGCATTGGATTCCAAAAGGTTCTTAATGTTTTTATGACTTCAGTTCCTTTTAGTTTGAAGCATTGCTCGCGATCGGTCATAGGAATACTTTGTAAAATTTCAATGGAGTTTGCACACCACTTCTTAAGAATGAAGCCACCTTTGCCCAGTGCTGCAATTAATTCTGACTGCAGGGTTTTCAATTCATCAAGGGAATCACAGCCGGTAATTAAATCGTCGACGTAAAACTCAGTGTTGATGGCACTTGCTGCTGCAGGAAATTTCTTTCCTTCATCGATGGACAGCTGCTTTAATGCACGTGTTGCCAAAAATGAGGCACTGGCGGTGCCAAAAGTGACGGTGCACAGACGATAAGTTGTAATTTCGCCTTCCAAATTTCTCCATAAAATATAATGAAATCGTCTATCAGCTTCGTCTAAACACACCTGATGATACATCTTTGTTATATCTGCGGTCATGACAAATTCGTGCCTGCGAAATCTTAAAGCGATGGAGAATAAATCTGGCTGAATAACGGGCCCAACCATAAGAATATCATTAAGTGATTTCCCTGAACTTGTCTTTGCGGTGGCATCGCACACAACCCGAAGCTTTGTGGAGGTGCTCGTTGGCTTGACAACACAATGGTGGGGAAGAAAGTAATGCGGGGCAGTGAAGTCTACACCGTCTGCCAATTCCATTTGGGAATTCACTAGCATTTCACTCATAAATGCGGAATATTGCTGAAATAGATTAGGATTTTTTCGGAATCTTCTTTCGAGGGAGAGTAGTCTTCTTTTTGCGACATCATAAGAATTGCCTAATGAGCTCGGACTCTGCTTAAATGGTAGTCTCACTTTGAAACGACCAGAGCATAACCTCGAATAGTGACTTACAAAATGATTTTCGCATTCTCTCTCTTCTGAAGACATGACCGCTGTTAGTTGGTTCTCAAAGCTTTCAATTTTCCAAAATGCCTTTATCGAGTTGTTAAGTATATCATCAGCATCAGACAAGTTATGAGTTTCCAAGATAGCAAAACTATGAGTGGAGGTACCTGAACTAATTTGTTTTGGAAGTTGACCTGCGACTACCCAACCAAATAGTGTATTTTGTAACAAAGGTAAGCTCGATCCTAATTTAATTTGACCCACGCACAGTACAGTGTAGAATAAATCCACTCCAAGAAGCAAATCTACACGCTGGGGAACATTAAATTGTGGATCTGATAAACGAATGTTTTTTGGAATTTCCCAGCCATTGATATCAATTTTTTTGTCAGGTAGCATTCCAGTTATTTGTGGTATAACGAGGGCTTCTAACGTTGCTGAAAATCCATTGATGCGGGACTCAATGTTGAGGACAGCCTTGTGTTTAGCTAAAGTGACAGTATTGTTGGCGCATGATAAGGAGGTATGAGACGAAAGACAAGGAGTTCCTAGGCACTGCATGAGTCTTTCGGAAATTAAATGTGTTTGGGATCCAGAGTCTAAAAGCACACGACATGGTACAAGTTGTTGTAATTTGTTTCTAATATTAATTACAGCTGTTCCTAAAAGACTATTTTCAGTGCCGCTGGAGTACATAGAATGAGTGGTCACAGACGACGCTTCAACAGAAGAAGAAGGGCTAACTTGAGGTGCAGATGGGTGACTACTTGAACTAAGTGGGACTTGTGGTACAAAGGTTGGTGTGTTTTCAACAAGATGCAAAAATGTGTGATGCTTCTTTCCACAATTCTGACAACCTCTTGATTGACAACTAGCAGCGCTGTGATCAGAACTCTTCAAACAATTAAAGCACAAATTAAGGGTTTTTATATTAAGTATGCGCTCAGGAATAGATAGATTTAGAAACTTGTGACAGCGATAAATAAAGTGACCAGGCATTGAGCAGAATCCGCAAACAGCCTTCGTGGCAACAAATGTTTTAACAGTGTTTTTTTGATTTGGCTGTATATTTTTCTGATTTTCGGATTTTGATGGAGAGTCAATACTAAATAATTGATTGGTTACATTACCTTCTAAATGTTGTGCCCTCTTTTTAAGAAAGTCGGTAAGCTTTTTAAGACTTGGCAGCTCGTCAACTGGAGCATCGTCGTTCCACTTACTTAGAGTCGCAGGGTCCAATTTAGATGTGATAATGAAGACAATAAGATCGTCCCAATGTTCCACTGGTCGGTTAAGATTACTCAGTCCGGTTAGATGGTTGCTAATCTTGTCGATTAAATTCCTTATGTCTACTGCCGATGCCTTATGAATCTTGGGATGATTAAAAATGCGCTGAAGATGTTCCTGGGCGATGATTTTTTTATTTTCAAATCTTTCTTTTAATTTTGTTAGAGCCACATCATAGTTATCGTCTTCTATTTTCAAACCTTCAATAGGAGCAATTGCGGATTCATTGAGCTTCGAAAGAAGGTAATGAAATTTGGCTTGTTTGGAAAGCTTTGGATTGTCGTGCACCAGGGATATGAAGCGATTGTACCAAACCGTCCACTTAGTTACGTCACCTGAAAACGAGGGAAGTTCAATTATTGGTAGCTTTATTGAATCATTTTTGTTGGAATTTGATTGGGATACATCCATTGTCCTTTCCCTTTCCTTAGGATTCTTGTCATTAACAAGATTTTTCAGCCTGGCAATGGTAGTGTAATACACTTCTTCGTACTTAGAACGCTCGGGGTTCGATACTTCGTCGTGATCGCTATCTTCAATTTTCACTTGAACTGCATTAAAGGCTTTGAAAGAAGCATCTAGGGCTTCCATACGAACTTGCAGATCAGGCAAAGTAACGGAAGAAGGATCAATCTTGGCTTGGAGAGCGAATGTATTTGATCTTTCAATTTGATCGATCGCCACAAGTCGTCGAATTTTGAGAGCTTCTAGGGCAGCCTGCCTTTTTTGGTTGGTTTGAGCAGACTTACGAATTGGAGGTTCTGCACCATCTGTGACGCTTGGTTTTCCTTGCAGATCATCAGTTTCAGACATAGCTCATCAATGAAAAAGACCAATACACGTGGTTTCGAGAAATTTGTTGAAATTTGTGATAAATCACGTCGGGGTCACCAAATAATGTTGAGAGAAAGCAAGCGTTTTTGTTTCCCTGTTTTATTATATCTATTAATGATATAATCTTGATTGATTTTGCTTATAATTCAATATTAAATTTAAAGACACGGTCTTTACAAGTTGACAACTTTATTGAGAAGAAGTATAGATTTGGTATTTTGACAACCGGAAAATATATAAAAGGGCTTCATTGACTTTTCCACTGAACTTATTTTAAACAGAACATAGAATATTTACAGGGTGATTCAGTTTGATATAAGTAGTTAAATGGTATAATTCATAGTAAGTAAAAGTAAGAATAAAAGGCAATTTACATAACATAATTATTAAGTATTTAAGACTTAACAGAAGCTATGAGGGCCCTTAAGCATTTTAACATTTTTATTCGAACTCGCACATCTTGGGTTCAACGGTCGGCAGAAAAAAATAAAATGCACGACTGGGTCGCACGAAATTGCTCTTATGATAAGCAATTGCTTTTATTAAAAAAATTTAAATAATTTCGAAAATTCTTTGATTTTTTAAATTAGTTTAAGAGTTTTCTCGGAAAAATAAAGTATGCAATAAAATTTCGAAGCTATACGTTAATCTAGGAAAAAAAATATTGAAAATCGTTCGACCAGTTTTTTTTTAAAAAGGTTATTTTTGAAAAACTTTTCCAAAAAATATTTTGAAATTTATTTGGGTATGCAAATATATGGCAATCTGTAATTTACATTTGAAAAAATAATTTAAAAAAAAAAATCAATAAACCCGTTTCCAACATATTTCGAAAACCAAAAATTTTTTTGAAAAAATTATAAAAAATCAAAAAAAAAAAGTTTTTGAAAAATTTGAAATGCCATATTAATAAAATTATAAATGACTTCCTGTGGCCAAAATTTCATTGAAATGGAATGTATAGTTTACGAGAAAATTTGATTTGAAAATACTGGTTCTATGAGAGGTACCGTTATAAGACAAATTTTGAAAAATATTTTCCAACCAAAAGATAGATTGTCTTACAAAAATAGCATCCTGAAAGTTTTATCAAAATCGTTAGAGCCGTTTTTGAGAAAATCAATTTTTTTCTTCACAATTGTATGGCAGGTGCCGTTATTTTTGGGCCTAGAGCAAAAATAAAAAATATGTTCCGAGGGACGGCCAAATAAATCCTAGATAGCAAATTTGAAGCAAATCGGCCCATCCGTTCAGGCTCTAGAAGCGCGAACAGACAGACAGACAGACAGACAGACAGACAGACAGACAGACAGACCGACGGACGGAATTCCCAGACCCACTTTTTTCGACTTCTCCATCATCGTAATGTCATGTGTGATTGTTATCTCGAAATTTTTTTTCTGCACGAATCCATAACTTGCCTTATAGTACCTATAATCGCAAGTAAAAAAGAGGTAACACCGGTTAAGTAGATCCCGGAGCAAGTGCCCACGGCCTGGCTGAGCTAGTCATGGCTAAGGTACTGCCGGCCACCGCAACGGTCGATCTCAACCACGGTTCTACGTTGTCGCATGCCGTTCTTGCCGACTGTTCTCAACAAGCAGTTGGTAAGAAAGGGGGCGTTGCCGGCATAGGATCGCTTCCATCCCTTCAATACAGGAATAGGTAGCCATAACTAGATTAGTGGATGCGATCTGGGGTGAAATCTCCGGAAGAGAATATGAATTGGTTCTAAATTCAGCATATCGATACTAGTTATGAGTGTGGGATATAAGTAGAGTCCATGGTTTTAGGTGTATGCTACGACATGATATAATTACAAGGAGGACATCATTTACTTGTAGCGGATAGGCGCGAGCATGCTGACAGGTACCCTCTAGGCTGTTCTACGGTGCTTTGTAGTCAGAACCTATGGTACGCTGTTGGATGGTTCGTGCTTCTGTGATGGGTATGGATAGGGAATAGGGAAGATGGAAGAAGGGTAAGAAGAGCAAGGAGTCGTGTTTACAACGCGTAAGTATGTCTTTTTCAGAGATGCTGGAATCACAAATGCGCGGCTGGCAGACGATGGAGGTGCGGTGCTTTGGTATGGGGCATCAAGGGTGTCCGGGAGTTTATCTCTTCTCGCTTCTTCTTCGTTTTGTTTTGTTGATGGGCATTGGTTATGATCTTGGATATTCATAGGATATTCAATGAGGATAATAATCTCATCAATAATCAAAAATTTTCTTTATATTCCTCTAATCAAATATTATTTTACGTTACAGATAGCGCCCAACGTGGGGCCCGAACTAGTTAATGAAAATAAGATAAGAATTGAACTAAGTTTGGTCGATTCAGAGTGACGTAGAAAAAGTTAGGAATTTTTGTGAAATTTTTTTTTGAAATTTTTCAGTTTTCGAGCTGAAGTTGTTTGTTCGATGCTCAGGTTTCTTAGATGGAGGAACGCCATCGGGGTAAGCAGTGTAGGCACTATTTTTTCCAGTGATTTGGTGAAAATTATCCTGAGTCAGCTGTTGCATTAAGTCTACCTTCTTTCCTCTACCTCTTGTCACTTAGGTATGTCTTCGATCTCTGTCCGGATTGAGCAGTGGTTTTGCGTCAGTAGCGGAGGTGTTGATATGTCCTGAAGATAATGTCTGAGATTCCGGTCGTAAGAGAGTAGAATGAGCAGGTCTTCTGACCGGTGGTTGGTGCTTTTTGCCCAACGCATGTCAGCTGCAGAAGCTGGTCACTCGCTCAATTACGACCCAAATTGTTTCAACTGCAAATCAACTTACTTCTTTCGATTATTATACTACCCAATTTTTGTATGTGATAATTATAGTCATTCTTGATAGAGGTTATTAAGTGATAGTATGCGATGGGACATGAAGCGCTATCCGGTAGTTGGAGTTTTTATTCCCGATGTACGTCAGCAGTAGCGTAATGTCGCCTTCACATACCTGAACAACTTTTCATTTAGAGGAGATTGTCTATTCTTGTACAATAGAACGCCGTAAAGTTTCTCAAGTCTACACACACAAATTTTTTTTTGATAATTTTTTTGTGAGTCGGTTATGTTGCAGAACCGAACATACACACCTTGTTCCATAGAAAGGCGGGTTACCCTCTCCCGAATCTTTTATGAAATACAAACTTATACATTTAGATTTTTTTTTTTAAGATATAATTCAGTTTAGGTATCTTTTGATTTTTTTAAATAGTTGGAAAACAAGACAGTTTCCAAGGTATCTAGTTTTTGAGTATTCTGTCAATCAAGTTGGAACGTAACTTCTTGATTGTCGTGTAAGTTTGGGATAGTGCCCGCGTTTAGTTATTCTTTGGGAAAGAGCCCGTTTACCGTTTACAGTTTACCGTTTACAGTTTACAGTTTACAGTTTACAGACTACAGATTACAATTTTTAGGTTTTTGGGATAGAGCCCACTATTATTGAATACAGATTATATTTCAGAAGTTTAGATTGCTAAGTACCAATTAAGAATTATTGAAGATTACATAAGTATCAATATCCATTTTAGAATTTTTGGCTAGAACTAAATATACTTTATAAGAATATATTTAGATATACGTTTTTACTTTCCTTGAGATTTTTAAGATATTTTGAAGCAATGTTTTTATTAGACGAAATATATACTTATACATATTATTAAACGTCTTTAGATTAATATTATCGTATTTTTTTTAAATTACCTTTTTGATAAATATCCGTTGAAGGTTTTGCTCACGGTATATTTGAAATTTTTCATACTTTCACTTTTTACTTATAATTTGTGCGTGTCTATCATTTGAGTAGTATCCGTTCGAGGAATTTCTCACGGTCTACTTGAATCTTTTTTTTTACCGGATTTTCAATTATAGTCTGCCCGTTTGTTATCTCAGATTAATGAGTGGTGCGAACCGGAAGACAATTACTCAAAGTTTATATAACCCGAATCTACGCGTAGTTATAACCATGCCACTGAAATCAAACTACGGCAGAGAGCCAGCTCAGGATCTTCAAGAAGATGACCGATCTGAGAATGGTTTTGATAGAATGGGAAATGACACAGGGATCGCCCCTGTCGACAATGAAGATTTGAGCGCAGAGGAAGCACAACGACATAAGGATGCTGCTGATCATTCAGCATTTATCCAAGATATTGTTTCAGCTTCCATAGAAGCACATCGATGCGACGAAAGGAGGTTTATAAAAGAGCAATTAGCTCAAAGCCAGACCTACCTATTGGAACAAGTCGCCAGGTAATCCTCAAAACACATTGCCACCTGCTGCTGCTCAACCTTCAACACAACCACAAGCTACGACTTCACGCAATGTTGCCAGTTAGCCTACTAATAGTACAGACGCTGCACGCGTAGTTACTGTTAACGTTCCTACAGGAGCAAGAAGGAACCTTACTGATCATTTACCAACAGATAACGATTTAGCCGCTATGTTGACACCCACGTATCCGCCGGCAATCAATTGAGTTTCGCTAGATATTAACCCAGCACAGATGTCTCGAGGTGCGAATGTGGACGATAATTTAACACGAATGAATGCGTTCAATTTCAACGACTCACCACCGACTTCATCACCTCAAAGACGAGCACCTTCCAATGCGACATCCTCTAACAGGACACCTCATTTTCAGAAGTGGGGACTGAATTTTGACGGCAAGAATATGTCAGTTGACGATTTCTTGTTCCGTCTAGAATGCATCCGATACAGCAACAACGTACCATGGGACGAAATAGTGATGAACTTGTATCACTTCGTTTCCGGTTCAGTTGAAGCTTGGTTTTGGATGTATTTAAAGAACAATAAACACACTTCATGGGTTTCATTAAGGTCTGCTTTGGTAGAACAATACCGCAGTCTAGAAACCGACACGGAACTCTTCCGTAAGCTATCAGATCGAAAAATGCAGAATGGCGAGTCATTCAACGACTTTTACGACGCAATCCTCAGTATTAACTCGAAGATGCTGACTCCACGTCCAGAGAGGGAGTTAATAGAGATTATTAAAACGAATGTTAGAAGGAGGATGAGCGAGTTACTCATCCAGTACAACATGTCAAGTCTCAGGGAATTGGCATATTTTTGCCGCGACATTGAGAAGTCTCAATCCCAGTACAAGACAACACGTCCAAGTTTTGTGCCATCCGCACAACGCCCGCCCATGTCAATGAGCTGATGAAAGAGCCTCATCCAGAAGCAACTGTTGAAGAACCCAGTAGCATCGAAGCTATACAAAGAGATCCGAAGCTACACAAATGCTGGAAATGTCAAGTAAATGGTCATCATTTCCGTGACTGCAGCAGTAAAGCGAAAAATTTATTTTGTTACCGTTGTCGTTGTGGACTAGCAGACGCATATAGTCCGACATGCCCAAAGTGCACAGCGGGAAACGAATGGAGGGACAACCCATCAACCGAGGGGGTTCGCTCCGACTAGACTTACTCGGGGTTCAAGTGTCTAAGCCGACAACCTCTCTTGAACTTCCAAAGATAACAATTTTAAAACCAATTAAAAATAATAATGAATTACCGAACGATAGTATGAATGATTGTAGAACAATCCCTGTTTTGAATATGGAACCCAAACCTGATACAAATTTGAATTTTATTAATAATACAACTGAGCCATTATATCATAAACCTTTTCATGAAAGGTTACGCAATTACAATGAAGTGCGTAAAAGAATTGTCACTTTTCCAGAGTTGTCTAAACGGATACGACGGATAAGGGAGCACTTCCATCGGAAGCGGACTACTTACCGTAACATAGCGTCAGCAACCTTAGGCCGAGAATCGAATGACCCACGTCCTTATGTGACAGTTGGTTTATTCGGAGACAATTTCTTATGTCTTCTCGATTCAGTGGCAAGTATAAGTTGCTTAGGCACCGACATACTTCCCTATTTGAAGGATAAAAATGTGGCCCTACGTCCTAGCTCCCAAATCGACTAACTCCCACGAGGCAAAATGAACTAAGTCCCACCAAATTTTGTAGTGGGACTTAGTTCATAATTTTGGGAGAAAATTCAGTTGGGACATAGTTCATAACGAACTTATTCCCAATGAAATAGGCCCAACCCATCAACCAGTGGGAGTTAGTTCATTATTATGCACAAAGAAGAAGTGGCGCTATTTTTAAAATAAAATTCGTGCAGTGTTTGGAAAATTATTTTGGTAAAAAATCGCATACCAAACAATTTAAAGGAAACAACAATTATATTAAAAAAAATTAGCAAGGGCGCTTGACGCGTGGCGCAGGGGGGCCCGGTCACGCCGCACCCACGCCGCACCCACGCCCACGTCACACCCGGGTCCACACGGCCGGCCTTATTTCCCCTAATGAAAACGTAGTATAAGTTTAGTATTCGTATAAACTGTGTGATAAAAATAATACAAAAACTGAATTATTAGGAATCAATGGTTATTATTTTGGACGTGGGAACAAGCGCTGAGAAACTCACAAAAAATGCCGCCGAGATCTCATTAAACTTACTTACTTACTTACTTAAGGTGGCGCAGACAGTCTATTGTGGACCACGGCCTCAACCAACAATCCTCGCCAGCTGGGCCGGTCCCTAGCCAGTGGCCTCCAGTTGCGCACACCAAGTTGGTTGAGGTCGTTTACCACTTGATCGCGCCACCTTAGATGGGGTCTTCCAGAACTGCGTCGGCCCTCCGGGTTGGAATTGAAGACTCGTCGGGCAGGAGCGTTTTCGTCCATACGCTCCACATGACCCAGCCATCTAAGCCGCTGAATTTTCAGCTTCTTAACCAAGTCAATGTCGCTGAATAGCCCGTACAGTTCGTCATTGAATCTTCTCCTCCATACTCCATTGATACATACAGGCCCGAATATCACCCGAAGAATCTTTCTCTCAAAGCACCCCAGCCTGTATTCATCCGATTGTGTCAGTGTCCACGCTTCTGCCCCATACAGCAGGACTGGGATGATAAGGGTCTTGTATAGTGTCTCCTTGGTCCTTTGAGAGAGGGCTTTACTACTAACATGCCTTCTTAGCTCGAAGAAACAGCGATTGGCAAGAGTGATTCTCCGACTGATCTCTTCACTGATGTTGTTCTGAGAGGTTATAGTGGAACCCAAATGAACAAAGTCCTTGACAACCTCAAAGTTATATCTGTCCATTGTGACGTTTTGTCCGAGCCTACGGTGATGATCTACTTCACCCGAGAACAGCATATACTTTGTTTTATCTTCATTTACAGCCAGACCCATTCGAGCCGCTTCCACTTCAATACTTGCGAATGCTCCACTGACAGCGCGCTTCGTTCTTCCAATAATGTCAATATCATCAGCATAGCCAAGTAATTGAACGGATCTAAAAAAATCGTACCGCTGGTGTTGACATGCGAGTTGCGTACGATTGCCTCAAGAATGATGTTGAAGAGGTTACATGACAGCGCGTCACCCTGTCGTAAGCCTTTCTCGACATTAAATGAGTCGGTGGTGTTCTTACCAACCTTGACGGAGCAGCGAGAGTTCTCCATAGTCATCCTGCACAATCGAACGAGTTTGGCAGGGATGCCAAGAAGCGACATGGCTCTGTATAGCTCGTTCCTGTTTACGCTGGCATAGGCGACTTTAAAATCGATAAAGAGGTGGTGAGTATCGATCTGGAATTCTTGGGTCTTTTCCAAAATCTGCCAAAATGTGAAAATTTGGTCGACGGTTGACTTACCGGGTCTGAAACCATACTGATAGGGGCCAATCAGTTCACGTGCGAAAGGGTTCAGACGTTCACACAGAATGGCCGACAAGATTTTATAGGCGACATTTAGGAGACTTATACCTCTGTTGTTGGCGCAGCTTAGAGTATCTCCTTTCTTGTGGATAGGGCACACAATGCTGAGGTTCCATTCGTCAGGCATACTTTCATCCGACCAGATTGTACTGATGAGTTGGTGTATGCTCCTCACCAAGTCATCTCCCGCTGCTTTGAAGAGTTCAGCCGTAAGGCCATCAGCTCCAGCAGCCTTGTTGGACTTTAGTTTAGATATTGCTATCCGAACTTCTTCTTGGTCGGGAGGACGGAAATTTTGTTCATCATCATCCAAATCGAATGGATCATTCCTTTCCGATTTTGGCGTTGAAGTCACCAAGAATAAACTTAGTGTCGTACTTCGGGCATTCATCATACGTCTTCTCGAGAAGATCGTAGAATTCTTCTTTGGTCGTGTCATCTTTTTCCTCCGTGGGGGCGTGGACGCAGATCAGCGAGATGTTGCTGAATTTGGATTTAATGCGGATTGTGACAATGCGTTCGCTTATGCCACGAAACCCCAAGACTTCTTGCCTAAGCCTTCCTCTTATCACAAATCCGCATCTAAATAGCCGCTGTTTCCTTGTCCTGTAGCACTTGCCGTAGTAGATGTCACAGTTTTTCATCCTCCTTGTGCCTTCACCATCCCATCGCACTTCTTGGATGGCTGTGATGTCGGCTTTGACACCATCTAGGGCTTCCACTAATTGTTCGGCTGCACGTGGTCTGTTAAGGGTCCGGACATTCCACGTGCAGAACCGAAATTCGTTGTCCTTGTTTCGTTTGCTAGGGTCGTCATCAGTAGGGTCATCCATATCCGAGGCAGTTGGTTGTTTCGGAACAAGAGGTTTTTTACGTGGTAGGGAAGTTACCCCGACGCACAACCCCCCCCCCCCAACCTGGGGGACCAGGCCCTATGCTGCTCTCCTTGGACAAAAGGAGCTGGAGAAATCCAGAGTCAGTAACCCACTACGGTGATGTGAGAGCTACCGTTGGTCCTATACGGGCTCATGCGCCACCTTCTCTACTTCAATACCCTGACTAATAGTAGTGAAAGGACCCAAAGACCTGAGCTCCGATTATGTCGAAGTAACTCAAAGGGGTGTCTACCATATTGTCTGTAAGAGTCGCCGTTGGTTCACTTAATTGGAAGCTCATCCGCCGCTCGCTTGCTTTCTGAGGGGTTCGTACAGAATAAACTGCTACCCAACAAGAGAAACAGAGGAGCTTTATGGCAGGGCAATTATAGTGTTGCTATTTTTCTGCGATCAACACTCGCGCTTATAAGTTCAGCAAGTCAAGTCCGGGTGGACAAGACCAGTACCCGATGGCTACCACTTGGAGGTAAAATAAGCACAATTGATGCGTATGAGACAGTTGCAACGCTGGGCATCGCCATGTTGATACCAATCAGGGTCTACCCTATTCATACAGCACCCAGCCACCAGATCTCATTAAAAGAGTTTAAAGATAAGGTATTTCATCACCATTCACAATAAATATACATAAATAAAAAAAATTATATTTCAGGTTTTCAATCATAAAATTGACACGCTCTCAGTTCTGCTTCTTCGCACTGAAAAAACAACAACAAAAACTAAACAATATCTTAACATTTGTCAGGTTCTTCCAGGCTCCCAAATACCCACTTGGGAAATGGCCAAAGAGCTAACTAGATGTTTGCACACTCAGAAAAGTAAAACTGGAGATTGGATTAATGCCTTCATTGTGGCTATAGGAATCATTACAGAAGATGCTGCGTGAGTTGAATTTCGATTGTTTAAGACGCGTGTCTCCAATATAGTTTTGTTTCATAATTTTGATGCATCATTGTCCTCTTTGGACGATGCGATTGTTGATAAACTCAATGAAATCGACTGCAAGATGATCATTGTTTAAGAGAAGCCTCTCTCTAAACCCTTTGTTTTTATTTTAAACAATTATTTGCTTTCATTTGCAGAAGCCATAACATTCAATATATCTCAAACTCAGAAGGAAACTTAATCTGTCACTTTAAGACCGCAGCTCATACAAGTAAAGCTACCATTAGACGGTACTTGTAATGGTCTTTGCAAGGACAGTCTGACGTCATTATGACGTATTTATGTGTCCTAAAATCGTCATGTCGTGTAATGGACATTGTAAAATGCTGTCCTTGCAAGGACAACCACAATGTCCACCACAATGTTACGAATTTTTGTGTCCTTGAAAAGACAAATTACAAGGACAGTGTAATGGTCCTTCCATTATTGATGGGACACAAGGACACATTTTTTTGACATCTGGTCCTTGCAAAGACCATGTCCCAACAATGCAACAGCACGAATTTCTGCCGGGACATTGTTGCTTGGAATGTCCACTTTTCAGGGTGGATTTGTTGTTGTTAAATTTCAATGAGCTGCCAAAGTGACATCAGATTTTGACAACCTTGCGTGCATTTGCTCTGTTCCCACTCTAAACTTTCTTTTGGACCACACAGAACGAACTCTTCGTGTTGGCCCTTGGTTGTTATCGTCGTCATCGTCGCTGCTCTCCAATATACATATGTGCTGCGAGAATCGCCATCTGCAACTTTCGATTGTAGTACGACATACCTACCTCTTATAACTATAATTTTATTATATTATATTTAATTGAAATTATTTTATCGAAAAACTTCACACACATACATACCTCTCGTGAATATTTTCTAGAGAAAAAAAAGACAATACGATAGTCACTAAAGGTAGTTCCACACTATCCCACAGTGTAATACGACATGTCAAAAATGTGTGATGAAACAGATGTATAATAGTGTGGAAACAGAATATGACAGCGCAGATCACAACCATCAAACATTCCATCACACTTTTTTTTGACATGTCGTAATTCACTGTGGGATAGTGTGGAACTACCTTAAATTACCTCTGTTCGCGTACATTTTGTGCCAAAAATGAAAACTGTCAAAATTTCTCTAATGAGAGAAAAATCTTTCTCACTTACCGAAAAGTACACGAACGCTTTTTGTGTAAAAACTTGAAAAACGTCAAATTCGAATTTTTTGATTGGTTAGCTCTTCTCGGTAAGGGTCATCTGCAACAACAATTGTTTACGTCATTCGCTTTTGACAGAGTTCAAGTTTTTACCAGATGAAATTTCAGTGGGTAAAAACTTGCAAATAAATGAACGAAAGAATAAAACAGCTGTTATTTTCTTTTGTTCATCTTTCGTTCATCTCTCAGTACGCGAACGCTTTTTGTGTTAATGTAAACATATGAAATCGAATGCAAACTGTTTCATTTGGGTACGCGAACAGAGGTATTTATAAATGTCCCCGAAACGTCAAATTTACTTTTAACAAGGACCAATTTATAAATGTCGTGTAATGGTCATTGCAAAAAATTGCATTCTTCAGCGCGGTTTCATTCACTACCAACTGTCAAAATGGTCATGTCGTGTAATGGACATTGTTATGCTTGTCCTTGCAAGGACACCGAATTGCAAAAGTAACAATGTCCACTTTGGTGGACATTGTACTTTGGGACAAGAATGCCAATGAACCAATTCCCACCAAATATGGGACTTGGTTCATGTGAACTAACTCCCATATTTTTAAGGAACCATGTCCCAAATGTAGAATGAACTTAGTCCCATAAATATGAATCAAATCCCAAGAGTTGAGTATTGTTGGTTTTTCCCAAATGAACTTACTCCCAATCGTTAGAAAATAAAACAAAAATTAATGCTTTGGAATGGACAAAAGTATAAAATTTTTAATGGAATTTTTAACAAAGTAAAAAATTTAAATTTAAGTAACCTAATAGAGTGACGAATAAAATAAAATTCGTGCAGTGTTTGGAAAATTATTTTGGTAAAAAATCGCATACCAAACAATTTAAAGCGTGGGCGCGGCGTGACCGGGCCCCCTGCACGCGTCAAGCGCCCTTGCTCATTTTTTTTCATATAATTGTTGTTCCCTTTAAATTGTTTGGTATGCGATTTTTTACCAAAATAATTTTCCAAACACTGCACGAATTTTATTTTATCATGCTGATCCTTACAAATATCAGATAAGCAACAAATATTTAAGCTAAGTGAAATAGATAAAGTAGGATGGTGACAAGCTACAAGCTTCGTATCACATAAAAATAAAGTCCAAGGTCTTACCAAATTGGTTTTTGATGCCGTTTAATTGATTAAGTCCAAGGGAGGCCATTCCATCGATCACAAGGAATTTGTTATCAGTTGTCGCGTTGACGGGTAGAAATACATCACATTCAGTTGATTTAGTCCATCTCAGGTTGGGTAGATTGATATCTCCTTTTACTATAAACTCATCTGTATCAGCAATTTGTTCATGAATAGTTTCCAGGCAGTCAATAATCTTAGTATAAGTATCGTAGTTTGAAGAAGGTGGAATGTAACAGGTAACAACATATATATGACCAGATTGAATCCAAAAAATCGTTGACTAGACTACATAAAAGATGGTTACGAACAGCTATCAACAAGCCTCCGCCAACGGTTGTTGTAGTAGAATCTGAATGGCGATCACGGCGGAAAATTTGAAAGCTGGGATCAAATATCTCTGCGTCCAGAAAAGATGATTTTAACCAAGTTTCTGTGAGAATAATAACATCGTGGGGAGTATTGTTAATATTCATATAGACCTTATTGGTCTTTGTCCGAAGTCCATTTACATTTCGGTAATACATTAGTAATTGTTGTAGCTGCTCTGATTGAGGAATGGCATTGTCAGGTGTTGTGGAAAATGGTGAGAAGTTTTCCTCGACGACCTGTTTTGAAACTCATGTAGAATGATTCCATTTGGCCAAAACGACGGTGATTTCAGTAAATAGAAGACTGAGTCAGGTACTTTTATCTTAAATGAAGAGTATTTCGAATAGTTCCGATGAAGCATTTTCTCGACTAGTGTTGAACGTAATGTACCAATTTTAGATTTAATAAAATTTTTTATGTCTAGAGCATTCGTTGCTGGTTCAAGTTTCGAGATAAAGATTGTTTTTTGACCTTCCACAATTTTTAATCCAGATTCCAAAGGCGAAGTAAAATCATTTTGTAAGATCGTCGATAAGTTAGAAGGTGTTCGGACGGGGAGAGAAAGTGGACGATTAGTATGATGGTAAGTGATGTTAAGTTTCTTGATGTTGACGCTGTAGGCTCCTCCGAGGGGAAAGGTGATGCAGTAGTAAGTTGGACGGATTCAACTAAACGTTGATTAATTGCAGCTGATTGTTGAGTTGAAGCGGGTTGGGTCGGTGAAGCAGGAAGAGGAGTTGGTGTCTCAGAAGATGAAGCAAGCAGAGGTGGGGTATCAAGACCGGAATTATTATTTTTTTTTTTAAGGGATTGGTAATATCAGATCGAGTTCACCGCCTTTGCGTTTTTGAGATTGGATATCAACAGGGTCATTTTGAAATTTAAGTGCACTTCTCGTTTGCTTACGTTTTAAAATTGGGTTATTAGTGATAACTTCAATTGTGTCACTAAGTAAAAGTAATTGATTTTGAAGTTTATCTATCATTTTTGTATTGTAGAGAACGTCACGAATAATGTTAGATTGCGCAAAAGGATCACACTCATCACAAAAGAAATCAAACGGTTTGGATTTGTTGAATAGTTTAATTGAACTGAAAGGGGCACCAATACAATTAACATGAAATTTTTTATGGCAATTACCATGGCACATGATTGAATCAATCATAAAGTCGCACATTTTTAAACATTTCCCACATTCAGACATTATGTTAACTTTTGAATAGTAAATTTATGTTTTAAGTGTTTGAAAAATAAAATGCACGACTGGGTCGCACGAACTTGCTTTATGATAAGCAATTGCTTTTATTAAAAAAATTTAAATAATTTCGAAAATTCTTTGATTTTTTAAATTAGTTTAAGAGTTTTCTCGGAAAAATAAAGTATGCAATAAAATTTCGAAGCTATACGTAAATCTAGGAAAAAAAATATTGAAAATCGTTCGACCAGTTTTTTTTTAAAAAGGTTATTTTTGAAAAACTTTTCCAAAAAATATTTTGAAATTTATTTGGGTATGCAAATATATGGCAATCTCTAATTTACATTTGAAAAAAATAATTAAAAAAAAAAATCAATATACCCGTTTCCAACATATTTCGAAAACCAAAAATTTTTTTGAAAAAATTATAAAAAATCAAAAAAAAAAGTTTTTGAAAAATTTGAAATGCCATATTAATAAAATTATAAATGACTTCCTGTGGCCAAAATTTTATTGAAATCGAATGTATAGTTTACGAGAAAATTTGATTTGAAAATACTGGTTCTATGAGAGGTACCGTTATAAGACAAATTTTGAAAAATATTTTCCAACCAAAAGATAGATTGTCTTACAAAAATAGCATCCTGAAAGTTTTATCAAAATCGTTAGAGCCGTTTTTGAGAAAATCAATTTTTTTCTTCACAATTGTATGGCAGGTGCCGTTATTTTTGGGCCTAGAGCAAAAATAAATAAAATGCACGACTGGGTCGCACGAACTTGCTCTTATGAGTGACAGTGGTTTAGGGGCTTGAGATTTTGATAAAAATAAAATTTTCAAAATTCTTAAATAAATACTTAAACTAAAATGAGCTGAAAAAAAAGTACGCCATTTTATTTCTTCGATAAATTTGAATTTATGAGAATAAATTTATAAAAATCTGTGGAGCGGTTTTTGAGAAAAAAAGTTTTTTTTGAAAAACTTTTTGAAAAAAATTTTCAAACAAAATTCAAAAACGCCAGTTCATAGGTATTCAGCAAATACATTTATTTAAAATTTTTAAAAAAAAATTTAATAAGCAGTTTTCGAAATATTTTTTTTTTAAATTTTTTTTTAAAAAATGCTTTTAAAAATACAAAAAAATATTTTTCAAAAATAGTGGTATGCAATACAAATTGAGCTACCTACAGCTATATGTGTGTGAAATTTCGAAAGAATCGGTTGAGTCGTTTTCGAAATAGTCGAAAGCAAAAAAAACGGTCCTATGGAAAGTACCGTTCTTAGCCATTTTTTAAAACTTTTTTTTCAGCCATATGATTGGTCGTACCTAAAAAGCAACACTGATTTTTTTAATTAAAAATCGTTAGAGCCGTTTTTGAGAAAAATAAGCTTTAACGTAACGGTTGTATGGCAGGTACCGTTATTTTTTGAGCTAAAAAAAAAATTTCAATTTCCTTTCTGTACAATACCTAAAAAAGTCTATATACCAAGTTTGAAGCAATTCGGCCCACCCGTTTGGCTGTAGGTCTACATACAGACAGACAGACAGACAGACAGACAGACAGACATACAGACGGACAGAATTTTAAGACCATCTTTTTTCGTCTTCGCTATCATCGTAATGTCATGTTTGATTGTTATCTCAAAACTTTTTTTTTCGACGAATGCATAACTTGCCTTATAGTACCTATAATCGCAAGTAAAAATATGTTCCGAGGGACGGCCAAATAAATCCTAGATAGCAAATTTGAAGCAAATCGGCCCATCCGTTCAGGCTCTAGAAGCGCGAACAGACAGACAGACGGACAGACAGACGGACGGAATTCCCAGACCCACTTTTTTCGAATTCTCCATCATCGTAATGTCATGTGTGATTGTTATCTCGAAATTTTTTCTCTGCACGAATTCATAACTTGCCTTATAGTACCTATAATCGCAAGTAAAAAGGACTGTACTGTAAACAAGATTCAAAAACTTGAAGTATGCAGTACCTCCTAAAAGTATGCAACAAATATTCAACAGAACCGACACTGGTAGTCTATTGTTACCTAGACTTGAATGACAGGTAAGAGAAAGATTTTACTAAGTGTATTTATGTTTAAGTAAAACTTTAAAAAAAATCACTTATCACTGTATAAAAGCCGATATTAATGTTTTAAAATACGAACAAACGGTTAGCCAGTCAAACGAAATAATTAACACAAATTAACAATAGCTAGGAACTTGTGGTAAAAGAAAAATACACGGAGACGAAATGCACAGTGCTACAGTAAAACAGTGTTCCCACTTCACTGTCACTCAACTTTCGAATTACTCCCCCACTTGCTTGGGACCTAATTAAAAAAAAAAAAACTAAACTCATTACCATTCTTAATGCTATTGACAACGGTAAATAAAAATAAAAATAACAAAAATATACCTAAATTAACTTTCTTTTTCTACATGTTACCAAACAAGTCTTCCACAGACTCCATCGCAGTGTCCACATTACTTGAAGATGCAGTTTCTTTTTAAATATCATAGAAATCACTCATAGTTTCAGGATCTTCTTCCAAGCACAGCCCAAGCCGCTCCTCAACAATCACATCTTCCCAGAAGTCGAACATTTTTCTTTCATTGTTCTTACCACGAATTTCTCTCATCCAATCGTTATGGTCATACGAAATGTTAGCAGCTAAACTTATCCTTCTTCTAATGCCACTTAGTCTGTTACATCGTTCAATACACCTCCCCCCGCGGCTTGATCAACGCCACTGAAAAAGTGTTTCTCCAATTTATCTTTGGTATGTGCATCTCTTTGTTTGAGAATAAATAGCTCCTTGACCTTTTCAGCAAATTTTGAAGCATCTGGCTGAAAGAAATCAGATATTAGTACAAAATTTCCTTGAGATTTGTCACATTATTGTTCCATTATCTGAAGTCAACATTTCGGAATTCAATAGAACCATTATCACGAATAACTGGCAAATACGGAGCATTACGTTTTATTGTTATAGCGCTGTCAACATTCATCAATGTAAACATCGATTGCATGTCTAATAAGGCTTGTCTAACTTCGCGGTAAACAATTCCTAGAAATCCCAGAGGAATAAAAGTTAAAACAGCAGCCCATTCACCTTAGTAATGGTCACCGACTGTCATGTTGCTTTGGGCTATTTCATTTGCAGCCAAAACCATAATCGAAGTGAGGGCTGCACTAAAAATTGCATTTTTACCAAGGTTAAAAGCAATTAAGCTAGAGCTGGTCTTTGAACTGGCTTCTTCATATTTTTTCAGCACATTGTCATAGCGGTTGGTTGCATATTGCTCGTTATTAAAATATTTGACGGTCTCGTAGTTTACAAGATAATCAACAAGTGAGTATACTCGGAATCGAGTTCTCCATTGTGTCATTGCGTACGCGCAGCATAAACTCCTACACAGCCCATTGATATTCCTGCAAATGCTAAGCCGCACTAAATGACAAGTATTTTGGTTGAACTAAATATAACTTGCAACAATGTCTTACCTTAAAGCCTTGGATACTCGATGCTTATCCCAGTTCAAAGATTGTAGGAACAATATTAAACACCATTGCTGTGAGTACGAAATTGAAAGAAATCAGGTACTTGTACAAAGTTTCCTTGAGATTTGTCACATGATTGTTCCATAATCTTGGTTGTTTGGATTGTTCCTTTTTTGGTTTCAATATGAGGGGCTTGCCCCAAAATGGGATCATAGGACATTGGTGTGTTTGTGTGTTTGATCTTGTATGCTATCAGTTAGTTAATTGACTCCGGAGCAGTAGGTTGTCTGGCGTACAATAGGCTTCCTTGTAGCCTTTGGGTTTCTTTTGCAATTTTGTCTTCTTTTATGGCAATGACTCCAGAAACGTGAAACACAATTCGGGAGCCAATAGCTGCAAGTGTGCTGATCCAGCTCCAAGGACGTTGCAGTTTTTCCATAAAATAATTTGTAATGCATCATTAAAATTACAAAATATCATAGATGGACAAAGTTTTTTGAGTTTCATTGCTAGTTCTTGGTTTTTTATTTGACTGTTAAGCTACCATTAGACGGTCCTTGTAAATGGTCCTTGCAAGGGCAGTCTGACGTCACAGAAAATCTGTCCTTGTGCTGTCAGTAAATGGACATTCTTCACCGTGCCTTTGGCATTCTTGTCCCAAAGTACCTCTGTAGTTGGCGCAGCTTAGAGTATCTCCTTTCTTGTGGATAGGGCACACAATGCTGAGGTTCCATTCGTCAGGCATACTTTCATCCGACCAGATTGTACTGATGAGTTGGTGTATGCTCCTCACCAAGTCATCTCCCGCTGCTTTGAAGAGTTCAGCCGTAAGGCCATCAGCTCCAGCAGCCTTGTTGGACTTTAGTTTAGATATTGCTATCCGAACTTCTTCTTGGTCGGGAGGACGGAAATTTTGTCCATCATCATCCAAATCGAATGGATCATTCTGCCTGACAGCGATTAGTTGGTTGTCTTCGCCGTTTAACAGTCTGCAGTCTGTTCTTTCCAAATTCTCAGCACCGACTGTGTATCTACAACGACATTCCCACTTTGGGCTTTGTAACCCTTGGACGAATGCTTTACCCTTTGGTAGAACTTTCGAACATTGCTTCTGCCGTAGCACCCCTCAATAGATTCAACCATTCGTTTTTCCAGTTCTCTTTTTTTTTCTGAAAAGCCGATGTTCCTCTTTCTTTTTTTGCTGGTACACCGCACGGAAAGCGCTCTTGGCAGCTCTAGTTCTGGCATTCAGAACTGCATGATAGGCTTCGTCTTTGGCCAAGTGTGCGAGCCTGCACTCATCATCAAACCAGGTGTTTCGTTGTGGTCGCCTAATGAAACCCAAAACATCCGTGGCAGCGGTTTTGATGGCCATTTTGCAATGTTGCCACTGGGCCTCTGGGTTTGGCGCAGGCGCCGGGCTTGTATTGTAGAGAACGTCACGAATAATGTTAGATTGCGCAAAAGGATCACACTCATCACAAAAGAAATCAAACGGTTTGGATTTGTTGAATAGTTTAATTGAACTGAAAGGGGCACCAATACAATTAACATGAAATTTTTTATGGCAATTACCATGGCACATGATTGAATCAATCATAAAGTCGCACATTTTTAAACATTTCCCACATTCAGACATTATGTTAACTTTTGAATAGTAAATTTATGTTTTAAGTGTTTGAAAAATAAAATGCACGACTGGGTCGCACGAACTTGCTTTATGATAAGCAATTGCTTTTATTAAAAAAATTTAAATAATTTCGAAAATTCTTTGATTTTTTAAATTAGTTTAAGAGTTTTCTCGGAAAAATAAAGTATGCAATAAAATTTCGAAGCTATACGTAAATCTAGGAAAAAAAATATTGAAAATCGTTCGACCAGTTTTTTTTTAAAAAGGTTATTTTTGAAAAACTTTTCCAAAAAATATTTTGAAATTTATTTGGGTATGCAAATATATGGCAATCTGTAATTTACATTTGAAAAAAATAATTTAAAAAAAAAATCAATATACCCGTTTCCAACATATTTCGAAAACCAAAAATTTTTTTGAAAAAATTATAAAAAATCAAAAAAAAAAGTTTTTGAAAAATTTGAAATGCCATATTAATAAAATTATAAATGACTTCCTGTGGCCAAAATTTTATTGAAATCGAATGTATAGTTTACGAGAAAATTTGATTTGAAAATACTGGTTCTATGAGAGGTACCGTTATAAGACAAATTTTGAAAAATATTTTCCAACCAAAAGATAGATTGTCTTACAAAAATAGCATCTTGAAAGTTTTATCAAAATCGTTAGAGCCGTTTTTGAGAAAATCAATTTTTTTCTTCACAATTGTATGGCAGGTGCCGTTATTTTTGGGCCTAGAGCAAAAATAAAAAATATGTTCCGAGGGACGGCCAAATAAATCCTAGATAGCAAATTTGAAGCAAATCGGCCCATCCGTTCAGGCTCTAGAAGCGCGAACAGACAGACAGACAGACAGACGGACGGAATTCCCAGACCCACTTTTTTCGACTTCTCCATCATCGTAATGTCATGTGTGATTGTTATCTCGAAATTTTTTCTCTGCACGAATTCATAACTTGCCTTATAGTACCTATAATCGCAAGTAAAAAGGACTGTACTGTAAACAAGATTCAAAAACTTGAAGTATGCAGTACCTCCTAAAAGTATGCAACAAATATTCAACAGAACCGACGCTGGTAGTCTATTGTTACCTAGACTTGAATGACAGGTAAGAGAAAGATTTTACTAAGTGTATTTATGTTTAAGTAAAACTTTAAAAAAAATCACTTATCACTGTATAAAAGCCGATATTAATGTTTTAAAATACGAACAAACGGTTAGCCAGTCAAACGAAATAATTAACACAAATTAACAATAGCTAGGAACTTGTGGTAAAAGAAAAATACACGGAGACGAAATGCACAGTGCTACAGTAAAACAGTGTTCCCACTTCACTGTCACTCAACTTTCGAATTACTCCCCCACTTGCTTGGGACCTAATTAAAAAAAAAAAAACTAAACTCATTACCATTCTTAATGCTATTGACAACGGTAAATAAAAATAAAAATAACAAAAATATACCTAAATTAACTTTCTTTTTCTACATGTTACCAAACAAGTCTTCCACAGACTCCATCGCAGTGTCCACATTACTTGAAGATGCAGTTTCTTTTTAAATATCATAGAAATCACTCATAGTTTCAGGATCTTCTTCCAAGCACAGCCCAAGCCGCTCCTCAACAATCACATCTTCCCAGAAGTCGAACATTTTTCTTTCATTGTTCTTACCACGAATTTCTCTCATCCAATCGTTATGGTCATACGAAATGTTAGCAGCTAAACTTATCCTTCTTCTAATGCCACTTAGTCTGTTACATCGTTCAATACACCTCCCCCCCGCGGCTTGATCAACGCCACTGAAAAAGTGTTTCTCCAATTTATCTTTGGTATGTGCATCTCTTTGTTTGAGAATAAATAGCTCCTTGACCTTTTCAGCAAATTTTGAAGCATCTGGCTGAAAGAAATCAGATATTAGTACAAAATTTCCTTGAGATTTGTCACATTATTGTTCCATTATCTGAAGTCAACATTTCGGAATTCAATAGAACCATTATCACGAATAACTGGCAAATACGGAGCATTACGTTTTATTGTTATAGTGCTGTCAACATTCATCAATGTAAACATCGATTGCATGTCTAATAAGGCTTGTCTAACTTCGCGGTAAACAATTCCTAGAAATCCCAGAGGAATAAAAGTTAAAACAGCAGCCCATTCACCTTAGTAATGGTCACCGACTGTCATGTTGCTTTGGGCTATTTCATTTGCAGCCAAAACCATAATCGAAGTGAGGGCTGCACTAAAAATTGCATTTTTACCAAGTTTAAAAGCAATTAAGCTAGAGCTGGTCTTTGAACTGGCTTCTTCATATTTTTTCAGCACATTGTCATAGCGGTTGGTTGCATATTGCTCGTTATTAAAATATTTGACGGTCTCGTAGTTTACAAGATAATCAACAAGTGAGTATACTCGGAATCGAGTTCTCCATTGTGTCATTGCGTACGCGCAGCATAAACTCCTACACAGCCCATTGATATTCCTGCAAATGCTAAGCCGCACTAAATGACAAGTATTTTGGTTGAACTAAATATAACTTGCAACAATGTCTTACCTTAAAGCCTTGGATACTCGATGCTTATCCCAGTTCAAAGATTGTAGGAACAATATTAAACACCATTGCTGTGAGTACGAAATTGAAAGAAATCAGGTACTTGTACAAAGTTTCCTTGAGATTTGTCACATGATTGTTCCATAATCTTGGTTGTTTGGATTGTTCCTTTTTTGGTTTCAATATGAGGGGCTTGCCCCAAAATGGGATCATAGGACATTGGTGTGTTTGTGTGTTTGATCTTGTATGCTATCAGTTAGTTAATTGACTCCGGAGCAGTAGGTTGTCTGGCGTACAATAGGCTTCCTTGTAGCCTTTGGGTTTCTTTTGCAATTTTGTCTTCTTTTATGGCAATGACTCCAGAAACGTGAAACACAATTCGGGAGCCAATAGCTGCAAGTGTGCTGATCCAGCTCCAAGGACGTTGCAGTTTTTCCATAAAATAATTTGTAATGCATCATTAAAATTACAAAATATCATAGATGGACAAAGTTTTTTGAGTTTCATTGCTAGTTCTTGGTTTTTTATTTGACTGTTAAGCTACCATTAGACGGTCCTTGTAAATGGTCCTTGCAAGGGCAGTCTGACGTCACAGAAAATCTGTCCTTGTGCTGTCAGTAAATGGACATTCTTCACCGTGCCTTTGGCATTCTTGTCCCAAAGTACCTCTGTAGTTGGCGCAGCTTAGAGTATCTCCTTTCTTGTGGATAGGGCACACAATGCTGAGGTTCCATTCGTCAGGCATACTTTCATCCGACCAGATTGTACTGATGAGTTGGTGTATGCTCCTCACCAAGTCATCTCCCGCTGCTTTGAAGAGTTCAGCCGTAAGGCCATCAGCTCCAGCAGCCTTGTTGGACTTTAGTTTAGATATTGCTATCCGAACTTCTTCTTGGTCGGGAGGACGGAAATTTTGTTCATCATCATCCAAATCGAATGGATCATTCTGCCTGACAGCGATTAGTTGGTTGTCTTCGCCGTTTAACAGTCTGCAGTCTGTTCTTTTCAAATTCTCAGCACCGACTGTGTATCTACAACGACATTCCCACTTTGGGCTTTGTAACCCTTGGACGAATGCTTTACCCTTTGGTAGAACTTTCGAACATTGCTTCTGCCGTAGCACCCCTCAATAGATTCAACCATTCGTTTTTCCAGTTCTCTTTTTTTTTCTGAAAAGCCGATGTTCCTCTTTCTTTTTTTGCTGGTACACCGCACGGAAAGCGCTCTTGGCAGCTCTAGTTCTGGCATTCAGAACTGCATGATAGGCTTCGTCTTTGGCCAAGTGTGCGAGCCTGCACTCATCATCAAACCAGGTGTTTCGTTGTGGTCGCCTAATGAAACCCAAAACATCCGTGGCAGCGATTTTGATGGCCATTTTGCAATGTTGCCACTGGGCCTCTGGGTTTGGCGCAGGCGCCGGGCTTGTCAAGAGATAAGAGGAGACATGATTGGCAAAGGTTGTGGCGGTCTCTTGCGATTGTAACTTAGCAACATCAAACTTTCTCACAGTGGATGTTCGGTTCTGCGGTCTGGTGGAGATCCGCATTCGCACTTTAGCTACAACAAGGTAGTGGTCCGAGTCTATGTTGGCCCCTCGGAAAGTGTGGACATCCATGACACTGGACGCATGTCTGCTATCAATCGCAATGTGATCAATTTGGTTGACGATATTTTGATCAGGAGACCGCCAGGTCCCCTTGTGAATATTGAGGTGTGGGAAGTATGTGCTAGCTAAGATGACACTTCGCCCCGCAGCAAAGTCGATTAGCCTGTGTCCGTTACCGGAAGTATTGTCGTGCAGGCTATGCTTTCCGACTGTCGAGCCAAAGTTACCCTCCTTTCCGATTTTGGCGTTGAAGTCACCAAGAATAAACTTAGTGTCGTACTTCGGGCATTCATCATACGTCTTCTCGAGAAGATCGTAGAATTCTTCTTTGGTCGTGTCATCTTTTTCCTCCGTGGGGGCGTGGACGCAGATCAGCGAGATGTTGCTGAATTTGGATTTAATGCGGATTGTGACAATGCGTTCGCTTATGCCACGAAACCCCAAGACTTCTTGCCTAAGCCTTCCTCTTATCACAAATCCGCATCTAAATAGCCGCTGTTTCCTTGTCCTGTAGCACTTGCCGTAGTAGATGTCACAGTTTTTCATCCTCCTTGTGCCTTCACCATCCCATCGCACTTCTTGGATGGCTGTGATGTCGGCTTTGACGCCATCTAGGGCTTCCACTAATTGTTCGGCTGCACGTGGTCTGTTAAGGGTCCGGACATTCCACGTGCAGAACCGAAATTCGTTGTCCTTGTTTCGTTTGCTAGGGTCGTCATCAGTAGGGTCATCCATATCCGAGGCAGTTCGTTGTTTCGGAACAAGAGGTTTTTTACGTGGTAGGGAAGTTACCCCGACGCACAACCTCCAACCTGGGGGACCAGGCCCTATGCTGCTCTCCTTGGACAAAAGGAGCTGGAGAAATCCAGAGTCAGTAACCCACTACGGTGATGTGAGAGCTACCGTTGGTCCTATACGGGCTCATGCGCCACCTTCTCTACTTCAATACCCTGACTAATAGTAGTGAAAGGACCCAAAGACCTGAGCTCCGATTATGTCGAAGTAACTCAAAGGGGTGTCTACCATATTGTCTGTAAGAGTCGCCGTTGGTTCACTTAATTGGAAGCTCATCCGCCGCTCGCTTGCTTTCTGAGGGGTTCGTACAGAATAAACTGCTACCCAACAAGAGAAACAGAGGAGCTTTATGGCAGGGCAATTATAGTGTTGCTATTTTTCTGCGATCAACACTCGCGCTTATAAGTTCAGCAAGTCAAGTCCGGGTGGACAAGACCAGTACCCGATGGCTACCACTTGGAGGTAAAATAAGCACAATTGATGCGTATGAGACAGTTGCAACGCTGGGCATCGCCATGTTGATACCAATCAGGGTCTACCCTATTCATACAGCACCCAGCCACCAGATCTCATTAAAAGAGTTTAAAAATAAGGTATTTCATCACCATTCACAATAAATATACATAAATAAAAAAAATTATATTTCAGGTTTTCAATCATAAAATTGACACGCTCTCAGTTCTGCTTCTTCGCACTGAAAAAACAACAACAAAAACTAAACAATATCTTAACATTTGTCAGGTTCTTCCAGGCTCCCAAATACCCACTTGGGAAATGGCCAAAGAGCTAACTAGATGTTTGCACACTCAGAAAAGTAAAGCTGGAGATTGGATTAATGCCTTCATTGTGGATATAGGAATCATTACAGAAGATGCTGCGTGAGTTGAATTTCGATTGTTTAAGACGCGTGTCTCCAAAATAGTTTTGTTTCATAATTTTGATGCACCATTGTCCTCTTTGGACGATGCGATTGTTGATAAACTCAATGAAATCGACTGCAAGCTGATCATTGTTTAAGAGAAGCCTCTCTCTAAACCCTTTGTTTTTATTTTAAACAATTATTTGCTTTCATTTGCAGAAGCCATAACATTCAATATATCTCAAACTCAGAAGGAAACTTAATCTGTCACTTTAAGACCGCAGCTCATACAAGTAAAGCTACCATTAGACGGTCCTTGTAATGGTCTTTGCAAGGACAGTCTGACGTCATTATGACGTATTTATGTGTCCTAAAATCGTCATGTCGTGTAATGGACATTGTAAAATGCTGTCCTTGCAAGGACAACCACAATGTCCACCACAATGTTACGAATTTTTGTGTCCTTGAAAAGACAAATTACAAGGACAGTGTAATGGTCCTTCCATTATTGATGGGACACGAGGACACATTTTTTTGACATCTGGTCCTTGCAAAGACCATGTCCCAACAATGCAACAGCACGAATTTCTGCCGGGACATTGTTGCTTGGAATGTCCACTTTTCAGGGTGGATTTGTTGTTGTTAAATTTCAATGAGCTGCCAAAGTGACATCAGATTTTGACAACCTTGCGTGCATTTGCTCTGTTCCCACTCTAAACTTTCTTTTGGACCACACAGAACGAACTCTTCGTGTTGGCCCTTGGTTGTTATCGTCGTCATCGTCGCTGCTCTCCAATATACATATGTGCTGCGAGAATCGCCATCTGCAACTTTCGATTGTAGTACGACATACCTACCTCTTATAACTATAATTTTATTATATTATATTTAATTGAAATTATTTTATCGAAAAACTTCACACACATACATACCTCTCGTGAATATTTTCTAGAGAAAAAAAAGACAATACGATAGTCACTAAAGGTAGTTCCACACTATCCCACAGTGTAATACGACTTGTCAAAAATGTGTGATGAAACAGATGTATAATAGTGTGGAAACAGAATATGACAGCGCAGATCACAACCATCAAACATTCCATCACACTTTTTTTTGACATGTCGTAATACACTGTGGGATAGTGTGGAACTACCTTAAATTACCTCTGTTCGCGTACATTTTGTGCCAAAAATGAAAACTGTCAAAATTTCTCAAATGAGAGAAAAATCTTTCTCACTTACCGAAAAGTACACGAACGCTTTTTGTGTAAAAACTTGAAAAACGTCAAATTCGAATTTTTTGATTGGTTAGCTCTTCTCGATAAGGGTCATCTGCAACAACAATTGTTTACGTCATTCGCTTTTGACAGAGTTCAAGTTTTTACCAGATGAGATTTCAGTGGGTAAAAACTTGCAAAAAAATGAACGAAAGAATAAAACAGCTGTTATTTTCTTTTGTTCATCTTTCGTTCATCTCTCAGTACGCGAACGCTTTTTGTGTTAATGTAAACATATGAAATCGAATGCAAACTGTTTCATTTGGGTACGCGAACAGAGGTATTTATAAATGTCCCCGAAACGTCAAATTTACTTTTAACAAGGACCAATTTATAAATGTCGTGTAATGGTCATTGCAAAAAATTGCATTCTTCAGCGCGGTTTCATTCACTACCAACTGTCAAAATGGTCATGTCGTGTAATGGACATTGTTATGCTTGTCCTTGCAAGGACACCGAATTGCAAAAGTAACAATGTCCACTTTGGTGGACATTGTACTTTGGGACAAGAATGCCAATGAACCAATTCCCACCAAATATGGGACTTGGTTCATGTGAACTAACTCCCAGATTTTTAAGGAACTATGTCCCAAATGTAGAATGAACTTAGTCCCATAAATATGAATCAAATCCCAAGAGTTGAGTATTGTTGGTTTTTCCCAAATGAACTTACTCCCAATCGTTAGAAAATAAAACAAAAATTAATGCTTTGGAATGGACAAAAGTATAAAATTTTTAATGGAATTTTTAACAAAGTAAAAAATTTAAATTTAAGTAACCTAATAGAGTGACGAATAAAATAAAATTCGTGCAGTGTTTGGAAAATTATTTTGGTAAAAAATCGCATACCAAACAATTTAAAGCGTGGGCGCGGCGTGACCGGGCCCCCTGCACGCGTCAAGCGCCCTTGCTCATTTTTTTTCATATAATTGTTGTTCCCTTTAAATTGTTTGGTATGCGATTTTTTACCAAAATAATTTTCCAAACACTGCACGAATTTTATTTTATCATGCTGATCCTTACAAATATCAGATGAGCAACAAATATTTAAGCTAAGTGAAATAGATAAAGTAGGATGGTGACAAGCTACAAGCTTCGTATCACATAAAAATACATCAGCATCAGAGTTAATAACATCAGAAAAATATACCAAGTCCAAGGTCTTACCAAATTGGTTTTTGATGCCGTTTAATTGATTAAGTCCAAGGGAGGCCATTCCATCGATCACAAGGAATTCGTTATCACTTGTCGCGTTGACGGGTAGAAATACATCACATTCAGTTGATTTAGTCCATCTCAGGTTGGGTAGATTGAAATCTCCTTTTACTATAAACTCATCTGTATCAGCAATTTGTTCATGAATAGTTTCCAGGCAGTCAATAATCTTAGTATAAGTATCGTAGTTTGAAGAAGGTGGAATGTAACAGGCAACAACATATATATGACCAGATTGAATCCAAAAAATCGTTGACTAGACTACATAAAAGATGGTTACGAACAGCTATCAACAAGCCTCCGCCAACGGTTGTTGTAGTAGAATCTGAATGGCGATCACGGCGGAAAATTTGAAAGCTGGGATCAAATATCTCTGCGTCCAGAAAATATGAATTTAACCAAGTTTCTGTGAGAATAATAACATCGTGGGGAGTATTGTTAATATTCATATAGACCTTATTGGTCTTTGTCCGAAGTCCATTTACATTTCGGTAATACATTAGTAATTGTTGTAGCTGCTCTGATTGAGGAATGGCATTGTCAGGTGTTGTGGAAAATGGTGAGAAGTTTTCCTCGACGACCTGTTTTGAAACTCATGTAGAATGATTCCATTTGGCCAAAACGACGGTGATTTCAGTAAATAGAAGACTGAGTCAGGTACTTTTATCTTAAATGAAGAGTATTTCGAATAGTTCCGATGAAGCATTTTCTCGACTAGTGTTGAACGTAATGTACCAATTTTAGATTTAATAAAATTTTTTATGTCTAGAGCATTCGTTGCTGGTTCAAGTTTCGAGATAAAGATTGTTTTTTGACCTTCCACAATTTTTAATCCAGATTCCAAAGGCGAAGTAAAATCATTTTGTAAGATCGTCGATAAGTTAGAAGGTGTTCGGACGGGGAGAGAAAGTGGACGATTAGTATGATGGTAAGTGATGTTAAGTTTCTTGATGTTGACGCTGTAGGCTCCTCCGAGGGGAAAGGTGATGCAGTAGTAAGTTGAACGGATTCAACTAAATGTTGATTAATTGCAGCTGATTGTTGAGTTGAAGCGGGTTGGGTCGGTGAAGCAGGAAGAGGAGTTGGTGTCTCAGAAGATGAAGCAAGCAGAGGTGGGGTATCAAGACCGGAATTATTATTTTTTTTTTTTAAGGGATTGGTAATATCAGATCGAGTTCACCGCCTTTGCGTTTTTGAGATTGGATATCAACAGGGTCATTTTGAAATTTAAGTGCACTTCTCGTTTGCTTACGTTTTAAAATTGGGTTATTAGTGATAACTTCAATTGTGTCACTAAGTAAAAGTAATTGATTTTGAAGTTTATCTATCATTTTTGTATTGTAGAGAACGTCACGAATAATGTTAGATTGCGCAAAAGGATCACACTCATCACAAAAGAAATCAAACGGTTTGGATTTGTTGAATAGTTTAATTGAACTGAAAGGGGCACCAATACAATTAACATGAAATTTTTTATGGCAATTACCATGGCACATGATTGAATCAATCATAAAGTCGCACATTTTTTAACATTTCCCACATTCAGACATTATGTTAACTTTTGAATAGTAAATTTATGTTTTAAGTGTTTGAAAAATAAAATGCACGACTGGGTCGCACGAACTTGCTCTTATGATAAGCAATTGCTTTTATTAAAAAAATTTAAATAATTTCGAAAATTCTTTGATTTTTTAAATTAGTTTAAGAGTTTTCTCGGAAAAATAAAGTATGCAATAAAATTTCGAAGCTATACGTAAATCTAGGAAAAAAAATATTGAAAATCGTTCGACCAGTTTTTTTTTAAAAAGGTTATTTTTGAAAAACTTTTCCAAAAAATATTTTGAAATTTATTTGGGTATGCAAATATATGGCAATCTGTAATTTACATTTGAAAAAATAATTTAAAAAAAAAATCAATATACCCGTTTCCAACATATTTCGAAAACCAAAAATTTTTTTGAAAAAATTATAAAAAATCAAAAAAAAAAGTTTTTGAAAAATTTGAAATGCCATATTAATAAAATTATAAATGACTTCCTGTGGCCAAAATTTTATTGAAATCGAATGTATAGTTTACGAGAAAATTTGATTTGAAAATACTGGTTCTATGAGAGGTACCGTTATAAGACAAATTTTGAAAAATATTTTCCAACCAAAAGATAGATTGTCTTACAAAAATAGCATCCTGAAAGTTTTATCAAAATCGTTAGAGCCGTTTTTGAGAAAATCAATTTTTTTCTTCACAATTGTATGGCAGGTGCCGTTATTTTTGGGCCTAGAGCAAAAATAAAAAATATGTTCCGAGGGACGGCCAAATAAATCCTAGATAGCAAATTTGAAGCAAATCGGCCCATCCGTTCAGGCTCTAGAAGCGCGAACAGACAGACAGACAGACAGACAGACAGACAGACAGACGGACGGAATTCCCAGACCCACTTTTTTCGACTTCTCCATCATCGTAATGTCATGTGTGATTGTTATCTCGAAATTTTTTTTCTGCACGAATCCATAACTTGCCTTATAGTACCTATAATCGCAAGTAAAAAGGACTGTACTGTAAACAAGATTCAAAAACTTGAAGTATGCAGTACCTCCTAAAAGTATGCAACAAATATTCAACAGAACCGACACTGGTAGTCTATTGTTACCTAGACTTGAATGACAGGTAAGAGAAAGATTTTACTAAGTTTACTTATCACTGTATAAAAGCCGATATTAATGTTTTAAAATACGAACAAACGGTTAGCCAGTCAAACGAAATAATTAACACAAATTAACAATAGCTAGGAACTTGTGGTAAAAGAAAAATACACGGAGACGAAATGCACAGTGCTACAGTAAAACAGTGTTCCCACTTCACTGTCACTCAACTTTCGAATTACTCCCCCACTTGCTTGGGACCTAATTAAAAAAAAAAAAACTAAACTCATTACCATTCTTAATGCTATTGACAACGGTAAATAAAAATAAAAATAACAAAAATATACCTAAATTAACTTTCTTTTTCTACATGTTACCAAACAAGTCTTCCACAGACTCCATCGCAGTGTCCACATTACTTGAAGATGCAGTTTCTTTTAAAATATCATAGAAATCACTCATAGTTTCAGGATCTTCTTCCAAGCACAGCCCAAGCCGCTCCTCAACAATCACATCTTCCCAGAAGTCGAACATTTTTCTTTCATTGTTCTTACCACGAATTTCTCTCATCCAATCGTTATGGTCATACGAAATGTTAGCAGCTAAACTTATCCTTCTTCTAATGCCACTTAGTCTGTTACATCGTTCAATACACCTCCCCCCGCGGCTTGATCAACGCCACTGAAAAAGTGTTTCTCCAATTTATCTTTGGTATGTGCATCTCTTTGTTTGAGAATAAATAGCTCCTTGACCTTTTCAGCAAATTTTGAAGCATCTGGCTGAAAGAAATCAGATATTAGTACAAAATTTCCTTGAGATTTGTCACATTATTGTTCCATTATCTGAAGTCAACATTTCGGAATTCAATAGAACCATTATCACGAATAACTGGCAAATACGGAGCATTACGTTTTATTGTTATAGCGCTGTCAACATTCATCAATGTAAACATCGATTGCATGTCTAATAAGGCTTGTCTAACTTCGCGGTAAACAATTCCTAGAAATCCCAGAAGAATAAAAGTTAAAACAGCAGCCCATTCACCTTAGTAATGGTCACCGACTGTCATGTTGCTTTGGGCTATTTCATTTGCAGCCAAAACCATAATCGAAGTGAGGGCTGCACTAAAAATTGCATTTTTACCAAGGTTAAAAGCAATTAAGCTAGAGCTGGTCTTTGAACTGGCTTCTTCATATTTTTTCAGCATATTGTCATAGCGGTTGGTTGCATATTGCTCGTTATTAAAATATTTGACGGTCTCGTAGTTTACAAGATAATCAACAAGTGAGTATACTCGGAATCGAGTTCTCCATTGTGTCATTGCGTACGCGCAGCATAAACTCCTACACAGCCCATTGATATTCCTGCAAATGCTAAGCCGCACTAAATGACAAGTATTTTGGTTAAACTAAATATAACTTGCAACAATGTCTTACCTTAAAGCCTTGGATACTCGATGCTTATCCCAGTTCAAAGATTGTAGGAACAATATTAAACACCATTGCTGTGAGTACGAAATTGAAAGAAATCAGGTACTTGTACAAAGTTTCCTTGAGATTTGTCACATGATTGTTCCATAATCTTGGTTGTTTGGATTGTTCCTTTTTTGGTTTCAATATGAGGGGCTTGCCCCAAAATGGGATCATAGGACATTGGTGTGTTTGTGTGTTTGATCTTGTATGCTATCAGTTAGTTAATTGACTCCGGAGCAGTAGGTTTTCTGGCGTACAATAGGCTTCCTTGTAGCCTTTGGGTTTCTTTTGCAATTTTGTCTTCTTTTATGGCAATGACTCCAGAAACGTGAAACACAATTCGGGAGCCAATAGCTGCAAGTGTGCTGATCCAGCTCCAAGGACGTTGCAGTTTTTCCATAAAATAATTTGTAATGCATCATTAAAATTACAAAATATCATAGATGGACAAAGTTTTTTGAGTTTCATTGCTAGTTCTTGGTTTTTTATTTGACTGTTAAGCTACCATTAGACGGTCCTTGTAAATGGTCCTTGCAAGGGCAGTCTGACGTCACAGAAAATCTGTCCTTGTGCTGTCAGTAAATGGACATTCTTCACCGTGCCTTTGGCATTCTTGTCCCAAAGTACCTCTGTAGTTGGCGCAGCTTAGAGTATCTCCTTTCTTGTGGATAGGGCACACAATGCTGAGGTTCCATTCGTCAGGCATACTTTCATCCGACCAGATTGTACTGATGAGTTGGTGTATGCTCCTCACCAAGTCATCTCCCGCTGCTTTGAAGAGTTCAGCCGTAAGGCCATCAGCTCCAGCAGCCTTGTTGGACTTTAGTTTAGATATTGCTATCCGAACTTCTTCTTGGTCGGGAGGACGGAAATTTTGTCCATCATCATCCAAATCGAATGGATCATTCTGCCTGACAGCGATTAGTTGGTTGTCTTCGCCGTTTAACAGTCTGCAGTCTGTTCTTTCCAAATTCTCAGCACCGACTGTGTATCTACAACGACATTCCCACTTTGGGCTTTGTAACCCTTGGACGAATGCTTTACCCTTTGGTAGAACTTTCGAACATTGCTTCTGCCGTAGCACCCCTCAATAGATTCAACCACTCGTTTTTCCAGTTCTCTTTTTTTTTCTGAAAAGCCGATGTTCCTCTTTCTTTTTTTGCTGGTACACCGCACGGAAAGCGCTCTTGGCAGCTCTAGTTCTGGCATTCAGAACTGCATGATAGGCTTCGTCTTTGGCCAAGTGTGCGAGCCTGCACTCATCATCAAACCAGGTGTTTCGTTGTGGTCGCCTAATGAAACCCAAAACATCCGTGGCAGCGGTTTTGATGGCCATTTTGCAATGTTGCCACTGGGCCTCTGGGTTTGGCGCAGGCGCCGGGCTTGTCAAGAGATAAGAGGAGACATGATTGGCAAAGGTTGTGGCGGTCTCTTGCGATTGTAACTTAGCAACATCAAACTTTCTCACAGTGGATGTTCGGTTCTGCGGTCTGGTGGAGATCCGCATTCGCACTTTAGCTACAACAAGGTAGTGGTCCGAGTCTATGTTGGCCCCTCGGAAAGTGCGGACATCCATGACACTGGACGCATGTCTGCTATCAATCGCAATGTGATCAATTTGGTTGACGATATTTTGATCAGGAGACCGCCAGGTCCCCTTGTGAATATTGAGGTGTGGGAAGTATGTGCTAGCTAAGATGACACTTCGCCCCGCAGCAAAGTCGATTAGCCTGTGTCCGTTACCGGAAGTATTGTCGTGCAGGCTATGCTTTCCGACTGTCGAGCCAAAGTTACCCTCCTTTCCGATTTTGGCGTTGAAGTCACCAAGAATAAACTTAGTGTCGTACTTCGGGCATTCATCATACGTCTTCTCGAGAAGATCGTAGAATTCTTCTTTGGTCGTGTCATCTTTTTCCTCCGTGGGGGCGTGGACGCAGATCAGCGAGATGTTGCTGAATTTGGATTTAATGCGGATTGTGACAATGCGTTCGCTTATGCCACGAAACCCCAAGACTTCTTGCCTAAGCCTTCCTCTTATCACAAATCCGCATCTAAATAGCCGCTGTTTCCTTGTCCTGTAGCACTTGCCGTAGTAGATGTCACAGTTTTTCATCCTCCTTGTGCCTTCACCATCCCATCACACTTCTTGGATGGCTGTGATGTCGGCTTTGACGCCATCTAGGGCTTCCACTAATTGTTCGGCTGCACGTGGTCTGTTAAGGGTCCGGACATTCCACGTGCAGAACCGAAATTCGTTGTCCTTGTTTCGTTTGCTAGGGTCGTCATCAGTAGGGTCATCCATATCCGAGGCAGTTGGTTGTTTCGGAACAAGAGGTTTCTTACGTGGTAGGGAAGTTACCCCGACGCACAACCTCCAACCTGGGGGACCAGGCCCTATGCTGCTCTCCTTGGACAAAAGGAGCTGGAGAAATCCAGAGTCAGTAACCCACTACGGTGATGTGAGAGCTACCGTTGGTCCTATACGGGCTCATCCGCCACCTTCTCTACTTCACTACCCTGACTAATAGTAGTGAAAGGACCCAAAGACCTGAGCTCCGAATATGTCGAAGTAACTCAAAGGGGTGTCTACCATATTGTCTGTAAGCGTCGCCGTTGGTTCACTTAATTGGAAGCTCATCCGCCGCTCGCTTGCTTTCTGAGGGGTTCGTACAGAATAAACTGCTACCCAACAAGAGAAACAGAGGAGCTTTATGGCAGGGCAATAATAGTGTTGCTATTTTTCTGCGATCAACACTCGCGCTTATAAGTTCAGCAATTCAAGTCCGGGTGGAGAAGACCAGTACCCGATGGCTACCACTTGGAGGTAAAATAAGCACAATTGATGCGTATGAGACAGTTGCAACGCTGGGCATCGCCATGTTGATACCAATCAGGGTCTACCCTATTCATACAGCACCCAGCCACCAGATCTCATTAAAAGAGTTTAAAAATAAGGTATTTCATCACCATTCACAATAAATATACATAAATAAAAAAAATTATATTTCAGGTTTTCAATCATAAAATTGACACGCTCTCAGTTCTGCTTCTTCGCACTGAAAAAACAACAACAAAAACTAAACAATATCTTAACATTTGTCAGGTTCTTCCAGGCTCCCAAATACCCACTTGGGAAATGGCCAAAGAGCTAACTAGATGTTTGCACACTCAGAAAAGTAAAACTGGAGATTGGATTAATGCCTTCATTGTGGCTATAGGAATCATTACAGAAGATGCTGCGTGAGTTGAATTTCGATTGTTTAAGACGCGTGTCTCCAATATAGTTTTGTTTCATAATTTTGATGCACCATTGTCCTCTTTGGACGATGCGATTGTTGATAAACTCAATGAAATCGACTGCAAGATGATCATTGTTTAAGAGAAGCCTCTCTCTAAACCCTTTGTTTTTATTTTAAACAATTATTTGCTTTCATTTGCAGAAGCCATAACATTCAATATATCTCAAACTCAGAAGGAAACTTAATCTGTCACTTTAAGACCGCAGCTCATACAAGTAAAGCTACCATTAGACGGTACTTGTAATGGTCTTTGCAAGGACAGTCTGACGTCATTATGACGTATTTATGTGTCCTAAAATCGTCATGTCGTGTAATGGACATTGTAAAATGCTGTCCTTGCAAGGACAACCACAATGTCCACCACAATGTTACGAATTTTTGTGTCCTTGAAAAGACAAATTACAAGGACAGTGTAATGGTCCTTCCATTATTGATGGGACACAAGGACACATTTTTTTGACATCTGGTCCTTGCAAAGACCATGTCCCAACAATGCAACAGCACGAATTTCTGCCGGGACATTGTTGCTTGGAATGTCCACTTTTCAGGGTGGATTTGTTGTTGTTAAATTTCAATGAGCTGCCAAAGTGACATCAGATTTTGACAACCTTGCGTGCATTTGCTCTGTTCCCACTCTAAACTTTCTTTTGGACCACACAGAACGAACTCTTCGTGTTGGCCCTTGGTTGTTATCGTCGTCATCGTCGCTGCTCTCCAATATACATATAAGCTGCGAGAATCGCCATCTGCAACTTTCGATTGTAGTACGACATACCTACCTCTTATAACTATAATTTTATTATATTATATTTAATTGAAATTATTTTATCGAAAAACTTCACACACATACATACCTCTCGTGAATATTTTCTAAAGAAAAAAAAAGACAATACGATAGTCACTAAAGGTAGTTCCACACTATCCCACAGTGTAATACGACATGTCAAAAATGTGTGATGAAACAGATGTATAATAGTGTGGAAACAGAATATGACAGCGCAGATCACAACCATCAAACATTCCATCACACTTTTTTTTGACATGTCGTAATACACTGTGGGATAGTGTGGAACTACCTTAAATTACCTCTGTTCGCGTACATTTTGTGCCAAAAATGAAAACTGTCAAAATTTCTCAAATGAGAGAAAAATCTTTCTCACTTACCGAAAAGTACGCGAACGCTTTTTGTGTAAAAACTTGAAAAACGTCAAATTCGAATTTTTTGATTGGTTAGCTCTTCGCGGTAAGGGTCATCTGCAACAACAATTGTGTACGTCATTCGCTTTTGACAGAGTTCAAGTTTTTAGCAGATGAAATTTCAGTGGGTAAAAACTTGCAAATAAATGAACGAAAGAATAAAACAGCTGTTATTTTCTTTTGTTCATCTTTCGTTCATCTCTCAGTACGCGAACGCTTTTTGTGTTAATGTAAACATATGAAATCGAATGCAAACTGTTTCATTTGGGTACGCGAACAGAGGTATTTATAAATGTCCCCGAAACGTCAAATTTACTTTTAACAAGGACCAATTTATAAATGTCGTGTAATGGTCATTGCAAAAAATTGCATTCTTCAGCGCGGTTTCATTCACTACCAACTGTCAAAATGGTCATGTCGTGTAATGGACATTGTTATGCTTGTCCTTGCAAGGACACCGAATTGCAAAAGTAACAATGTCCACTTTGGTGGACATTGTACTTTGGGACAAGAATGCCAATGAACCAATTCCCACCAAATATGGGACTTGGTTCATGTGAACTAACTCCCATATTTTTAAGGAACTATGTCCCAAATGTAGAATGAACTTAGTCCCATAAATATGAATCAAATCCCAAGAGTTGAGTATTGTTGGTTTTTCCCAAATGAACTTACTCCCAATCGTTAGAAAATAAAACAAAAATTAATGCTTTGGAATGGACAAAAGTATAAAATTTTTAATGGAATTTTTAACAAAGTAAAAAATTTAAATTTAAGTAACCTAATAGAGTGACGAATAAAATAAAATTCGTGCAGTGTTTGGAAAATTATTTTGGTAAAAAATCGCATACCAAACAATTTAAAGCGTGGGCGCGGCGTGACCGGGCCCCCTGCACGCGTCAAGCGCCCTTGCTCATTTTTTTCATATAATTGTTGTTCCCTTTAAATTGTTTGGTATGCGATTTTTTACCAAAATAATTTTCCAAACACTGCACGAATTTTATTTTATCATGCTGATCCTTACAAATATCAGATGAGCAACAAATATTTAAGCTAAGTGAAATAGATAAAGTAGGATGGTGACAAGCTACAAGCTTCGTATCACATAAAAATACATCAGCATCAGAGTTAATAACATCAGAAAAATATACCAAGTCCAAGGTCTTACCAAATTGGTTTTTGATGCCGTTTAATTGATTAAGTCCAAGGGAGGCCATTCCATCGATCACAAGGAATTCGTTATCACTTGTCGCGTTGACGGGTAGAAATACATCACATTCAGTTGATTTAGTCCATCTCAGGTTGGGTAGATTGAAATCTCCTTTTACTATAAACTCATCTGTATCAGCAATTTGTTCATGAATAGTTTCCAGGCAGTCAATAATCTTAGTATAAGTATCGTAGTTTGAAGAAGGTGAAATGTAACAGGCAACAACATATATATGACCAGATTGAATCCAAAAAATCGTTGACTAGACTACATAAAAGATGGTTACGAAGAGCTATCAACAAGCCTCCGCCAACGGTTGTTGTAGTAGAATCTGAATGGCGATCACGGCGGAAAATTTGAAAGCTGGGATCAAATATCTCTGCGTCCAGAAAAGATGAATTTAACCAAGTTTCTGTGAGAATAATAACATCGTGGGGAGTATTGTTAATATTCATATAGACCTTATTGGTCTTTGTTCGAAGTCCATTTACATTTCGGTAATACATTAGTAATTGTTGTAGCTGCTCTGATTGAGGAATGGCATTGTCAGGTGTTGTGGAAAATGGTGAGAAGTTTTCCTCGACGACCTGTTTTGAAACTCATGTAGAATGATTCCATTTGGCCAAAACGACGGTGATTTCAGTAAATAGAAGACTGAGTCAGGTACTTTTATCTTAAATGAAGAGTATTTCGAATAGTTCCGATGAAGCATTTTCTCGACTAGTGTTGAACGTAATGTACCAATTTTAGATTTAATAAAATTTTTTATGTCTAGAGCATTCGTTGCTGGTTCAAGTTTCGAGATAAAGATTGTTTTTTGACCTTCCACAATTTTTGATCCAGATTCCAAAGGCGAAGTAAAATCATTTTGTAAGATCGTCGATAAGTTAGAAGGTGTTCGGACGGGGAGAGAAAGTGGACGATTAGTATGATGGTAAGTGATGTTAAGTTTCTTGATGTTGACGCTGTAGGCTCCTCCGAGGGGAAAGGTGATGCAGTAGTAAGTTGAACGGATTCAACTAAACGTTGATTAATTGCAGCTGATTGTTGAGTTGAAGCGGGTTGGGTCGGTGAAGCAGGAAGAGGAGTTGGTGTCTCAGAAGATGAAGCAAGCAGAGGTGGGGTATCAAGACCGGAATTATTATTTTTTTTTTTAAGGGATTGGTAATATCAGATCGAGTTCACCGCCTTTGCGTTTTTGAGATTGGATATCAACAGGGTCATTTTGAAATTTAAGTGCACTTCTCGTTTGCTTACGTTTTAAAATTGGGTTATTAGTGATAACTTCAATTGTGTCACTAAGTAAAAGTAATTGATTTTGAAGTTTATCTATCATTTTTGTATTGTAGAGAACGTCACGAATAATGTTAGATTGCGCAAAAGGATCACACTCATCACAAAAGAAATCAAACGGTTTGGATTTGTTGAATAGTTTAATTGAACTGAAAGGGGCACCAATACAATTAACATGAAATTTTTTATGGCAATTACCATGGCACATGATTGAATCAATCATAAAGTCGCACATTTTTTAACATTTTCCACATTCAGACATTATGTTAACTTTTGAATAGTAAATTTATGTTTTAAGTGTTTGAAAAATAAAATGCACGACTGGGTCGCACGAACTTGCTCTTATGATAAGCAATTGCTTTTATTAAAAAAATTTAAATAATTTCGAAAATTCTTTGATTTTTTAAATTAGTTTAAGAGTTTTCTCGGAAAAATAAAGTATGCAATAAAATTTCGAAGCTATACGTAAATCTAGGAAAAAAAAATATTGAAAATCGTTCGACCAGTTTTTTTTTAAAAAGGTTATTTTTGAAAAACTTTTCCAAAAAATATTTTGAAATTTATTTGGGTATGCAAATATATGGCAATCTGTAATTTACATTTGAAAAAATAATTAAAAAAAAAAATTAATATACCCGTTTCCAACATATTTCGAAAACCAAAAATTTTTTTGAAAAAATTATAAAAAATCAAAAAAAAAAAGTTTTTGAAAAATTTGAAATGCCATATTAATAAAATTATAAATGACTTCCTGTGGCCAAAATTTTATTGAAATCGAATGTATAGTTTACGAGAAAATTTGATTTGAAAATACTGGTTCTATGAGAGGTACCGTTATAAGACAAATTTTGAAAAATATTTTCCAACCAAAAGATAGATTGTCTTACAAAAATAGCATCCTGAAAGTTTTATCAAAATCGTTAGAGCCGTTTTTGAGAAAATCAATTTTTTTCTTCACAATTGTATGGCAGGTGCCGTTATTTTTGGGCCTAGAGCAAAAATAAAAAATATGTTCCGAGGGACGGCCAAATAAATCCTAGATAGCAAATTTGAAGCAAATCGGCCCATCCGTTCAGGCTCTAGAAGCGCGAACAGACAGACAGACAGACAGACAGACAGACAGACGGACGGAATTCCCAGACCCACTTTTTTCGACTTCTCCATCATCGTAATGTCATGTGTGATTGTTATCTCGAAATTTTTTTTCTGCACGAATCCATAACTTGCCTTATAGTACCTATAATCGCAAGTAAAAAGGACTGTACTGTAAACAAGATTCAAAAACTTGAAGTATGCAGTACCTCCTAAAAGTATGCAACAAATATTCAACAGAACCGACACTGGTAGTCTATTGTTACCTAGACTTGAATGACAGGTAAGAGAAAGATTTTACTAAGTGTATTTATGTTTAAGTAAAACTTTAAAAAAAATCACTTATCACTGTTTAAAAGCCGATATTAATGTTTTAAAATACGAACAAACGGTTAGCCAGTCAAACGAAATAATTAACACAAATTAACAATAGCTAGGAATTTGTGGTAAAAGAAAAATACACGGAGACGAAATGCACAGTGCTACAGTAAAACAGTGTTCCCACTTCACTGTCACTCAACTTTCGAATTACTCCCCCACTTGCTTGGGACCTAATTAAAAAAAAAAACTAAACTCATTACCATTCTTAATGCTATTGACAACGGTAAATAAAAATAAAAATAACAAAAATATACCTAAATTAACTTTCTTTTTCTACATGTTACCAAACAAGTCTTCCACAGACTCCATCGCAGTGTCCACATGACTTGAAGATGCAGTTTCTTTTAAAATATCATAGAAATCACTCATAGTTTCAGGATCTTCTTCCAAGCACAGCCCAAGCCGCTCCTCAACAATCACATCTTCCCAGAAGTCGAACATTTTTCTTTCATTGTTCTTACCACGAATTTCTCTCATCCAATCGTTATGGTCATACGAAATGTTAGCAGCTAAACTTATCCTTCTTCTAATGCCACTTAGTCTGTTACATCGTTCAATACACCTCCCCCCGCGGCTTGATCAACGCCACTGAAAAAGTGTTTCTCCAATTTATCTTTGGTATGTGCATCTCTTTGTTTGAGAATAAATAGCTCCTTGACCTTTTCAGCAAATTTTGAAGCATCTGGCTGAAAGAAATCAGATATTAGTACAAAATTTCCTTGAGATTTGTCACATTATTGTTCCATTATCTGAAGTCAACATTTCGGAATTCAATAGAACCATTATCACGAATAACTGGCAAATACGGAGCATTACGTTTTATTGTTATAGCGCTGTCAACATTCATCAATGTAAACATCGATTGCATGTCTAATAAGGCTTGTCTAACTTCGCGGTAAACAATTCCTAGAAATCCCAGAGGAATAAAAGTTAAAACAGCAGCCCATTCACCTTAGTAATGGTCACCGACTGTCATGTTGCTTTGGGCTATTTCATTTGCAGCCAAAACCATAATCGAAGTGAGGGCTGCACTAAAAATTGCATTTTTACCAAGGTTAAAAGCAATTAAGCTAGAGCTGGTCTTTGAACTGGCTTCTTCATATTTTTTCAGCACATTGTCATAGCGGTTGGTTGCATATTGCTCGTTATTAAAATATTTTACGGTCTCGTAGTTTACAAGATAATCAACAAGTGAGTATACTCGGAATCGAGTTCTCCATTGTGTCATTGCGTACGCGCAGCATAAACTCCTACACAGCCCATTGATATTCCTGCAAATGCTAAGCCGCACTAAATGACAAGTATTTCGGTTAAACTAAATATAACTTGCAACAATGTCTTACCTTAAAGCCTTGGATACTCGATGCTTATCCCAGTTCAAAGATTGTAGGAACAATATTAAACACCATTGCTGTGAGTACGAAATTGAAAGAAATCAGGTACTTGTACAAAGTTTCCTTGAGATTTGTCACATGATTGTTCCATAATCTTGGTTGTTTGGATTGTTCCTTTTTTGGTTTCAATATGAGGGGCTTGCCCCAAAATGGGATCATAGGACATTGGTGTGTTTGTGTGTTTGATCTTGTATGCTATCAATTTTGTCAATTTTGCAATTTTGTCTTCTTTTATGGCAATGACTCCAGAAACGTGAAACACAATTCCAATAGCTGCAAGTGTGCTGATCCAGCTCCAAGGACGTTGCAGTTTTTCCATAAAATAATTTGTAATGCATCATTAAAATTACAAAATATCATAGATGGACAAAGTTTTTTGAGTTTCATTGCTAGTTCTTGGTTTTTTATTTGACTGTTAAGCTACCATTAGACGGTCCTTGTAAATGGTCCTTGCAAGGGCAGTCTGACGTCACAGAAAATCTGTCCTTGTGCTGTCAGTAAATGGACATTCTTCACCGTGCCTTTGCTAGTAAGAATGTCCTTTACACGAATGAAACAAATTTGGCATTCTTGTCCCAAAGTACAATGTCCACCAAAGTGGACATTGTTACTTTTGCAATTCGGTGTCCTTGCAAGGACAAGCATAACAATGTCCATTACACGACATGACCATTTTGACAGTTGGTAGTGAATGAAACCGCGCTGAAGAATGCAATTTTTTGCAATGACCATTACCCGACATTTATAAATTGGTCCTTGTTAAAAGTAAATTTGACGTTTCGGGGACATTTATAAATACCTCTGTTCGCGTACCCAAATGAAACAGTTTGCATTCGATTTCATATGTTTACATTAACACAAAAAGCGTTCGCGTACTGAGAGATGAACGAAAGATGAACAAAAGAAAATAACAGCTGTTTTATTCTTTCGTTCATTTTTTTGCAAGTTTTTACCCACTGAAATCTCATCTGGTAAAAACTTGAACTCTGTCAAAAGCGAATGACGTAAACAATTGTTGTTGCAGATGACCCTTATCGAGAAGAGCTAACCAATCAAAAAATTCGAATTTGACGTTTTTCAAGTTTTTACACAAAAAGCGTTCGTGTACTTTTCGGTAAGTGAGAAAGATTTTTCTCTCATTTGAGAAATTTTGACAGTTTTCATTTTTGGCACAAAATGTACGCGAACAGAGGTAATTTAAGGTAGTTCCACACTATCCCACAGTGTATTACGACATGTCAAAAAAAAGTGTGATGGAATGTTTGATGGTTGTGATCTGCGCTGTCATATTCTGTTTCCACACTATTATACATCTGTTTCATCACACATTTTTGACAAGTCGTATTACACTGTGGGATAGTGTGGAACTACCTTTAGTGACTATCGTATTGTCTTTTTTTTCTCTAGAAAATATTCACGAGAGGTATGTATGTGTGTGAAGTTTTTCGATAAAATAATTTCAATTAAATATAATATAATAAAATTATAGTTATAAGAGGTAGGTATGTCGTACTACAATCGAAAGTTGCAGATGGCGATTCTCGCAGCACATATGTATATTGGAGAGCAGCGACGATGACGACGATGACAACCAAGGGCCAACACGAAGAGTTCGTTCTGTGTGGTCCAAAAGAAAGTTTAGAGTGGGAACAGAGCAAATGCACGCAAGGTTGTCAAAATCTGATGTCACTTTGGCAGCTCATTGAAATTTAACAACAACAAATCCACCCTGAAAAGTGGACATTCCAAGCAACAATGTCCCGGCAGAAATTCGTGCTGTTGCATGGTCTTTGCAAGGACCAGATGTCAAAAAAATGTGTCCTTGTGTCCCATCAATAATGGGAGGACCATTACACGGTCCTTGTAATTTGTCTTTTCAAGGACACAAAAATTCGTAACATTGTGGTGGACATTGTGGTTGTCCTTGCAAGGACAGCATTTTACAATGTCCATTACACGACATGACGATTTTAGGACAGATAAATACGTCATAATGACGTCAGACTGTCCTTGCAAGGACCATTACAAGGACCGTCTAATGGTAGCTTTACTTGTATGAGCTGCGGTCTTAAAGTGACAGATTAAGTTTCCTTCTGAGTTTGAGATATATTGAATGTTATGGCTTCTGCAAATGAAAGCAAATAATTGTTTAAAATAAAAACAAAGGGTTTAGAGAGAGGCTTCTCTTACACAATGATCAGCTTTCAGTCGATTTCATTGAGTTTATCAACAATCGCATCGTCCAAAGAGGACAATGGTGCATCAAAATTATGAAACAAAACTATTTTGGAGACACGCGTCTTAAACAATCGAAATTCAACTCACGCAGCATCTTCTGTAATGATTCCTATAGCCACAATGAAGGCATTAATCCAATCTCCAGTTTTACTTTTCTGAGTGTGCAAACATCTAGTTAGCTCTTTGGCCATTTCCTAACTGGGTATTTGGGAGCCTGGAAGAACCTGACAAATGTTAAGATATTGTTTAGTTTTTGTTGTTGTTTTTTCAGTGCGAAGAAGCAGAACTCAGAGCGTGTCAATTTTATGATTAAAAACCTGAAATATAATTTTTTTTATCTATGTATATTTATTGTGAATGGTGATGAAATACCTTATTTTTAAACGCTTTTAATGAGATCTCGGTGGCATTTTTTGTGAGTTTCTCAGCGCTTGTTCCCAAGTCCAAAATAATAACCATTGATTCCTAATAATTCAGTTTTTGTATTATTTTTATCACACAGCTTATACGAATACTAAACTTATACTACGTTTTCATTAGGGGAAATAAGATGATTTCGTATAAAATTTCCAAATTTGACTCCACTTCCCTTACAAAACAAAATTATAATTTTGTTTGATTTGGACGAAATCAAGGTTGCAAATTATGTGAAAACAAATCAAACGCAACTCAATTGAAAACAATTGAAAAGATATTTTTTAAAATGTCAATTTGAAACACAATCCAAGGCAACGGCAAAAGTAAACAAACCAACATGCAAACCAACTGCAAAAGTAAACAATTCAAAATAACAATTTTGAAATAAAATCCATGGCAACGGCAGTAGTAAACAAAACAAAACAGGAAGAAATAATGAAAAGGTTGAAAAAAGGAAAAGAAAGAAGATTGCCTGTTGTCAAACCAAATGTGCAAACCTAGATGAAAACACTTTTTTAGCAAATTTTCAAATATCCTAATTTCGGGCCTAATAAAAACGTAGTATTACTTTATTTGCAGCCATATTTTTGTTTATTTGATTTGCTAAAAGTTTAACTTAGTATTCTTGAGGTGGGAAATACTTAGGTATGCGAAGCAATATTTAACAATAGTTATTTTGTGTAATTCGATGTAGACAATGATAAGGATTATTTAATAATATAAATATTGAGACTTTAAAAGGATTTTACTTATTTCTGAGCACAAGTTGCATTCGCAAATATCACAATGCGACGATAATGCATACTGCCATTATTGAACTGTTATTTTAAAAATGTCATATAAAACAAATTCAAAGCGGGTGCATTGCAACGCAGACGAAGCCGAAGCCAAATCTTGTTTATAATTCAGCCATAAACGACGCGAAAAAAGAATACAAAGCGAAAAAGTGCATCCAGCAGCACGTTAATAAATGCTGCAACCACGGTTAGCTCAGCTGTTGTGGTTTCGGTAAAAGAATTCGATTTGTTAAAGGGGTAGGTATGGGAATTATTTAATGGGTTGGATTGATTAGTGTTAGTGTGAAGTAAACCTTAAGTTCGACAAGCGAATGAAACGCCATCTAACATTTGATTGACAAATCACTTACTCTTGTTCATACCTGTGTATTACAAATATTCTTTACTATTCTATTAAAGCTAGTGTTAAACAGATGTGTTCTTGGTGTCGGCTTTAATTTTATTTTTTATGCTCCATCAGGTTATGGGCCCTTTTTTGCGTTTAAAAAAAATTAAAATAAATAAAGTTTAAAATATAAAGTTTTTTTTTCCTTTTCGATTCGCTAGGTAGTTTTTTGCTATTAAACTCGAGAAGCGTCGAATTAAAAGTATATTTTGTTTGCTCATTCAAAATGGCGAATTCTTTAGCGGCACATACAGACTAAGAGGCCGAGAAAATTATCCTACTTGGAAAATTGCTATTCACCAAAGCAAGGACCCGCATCACATTATCGCTCGATCCCATAAATTATGTTCACATCCAGGACACCACAACAGCAAAGGAGGCATGGGAAAAACTTGAATCCATTTTTCAGGACTCTGGGCTGACGCGAAAAGTCAGCTTGCTGAGAAAATTGGTCACAACAACTCTCGAAAAATGTAGTTCTGTAGAGGAATATGTGAACATAATTATAACCACGGCACACACTCTAAATGGAGTTGGCTTACCAGTTTCAGACCTGTGGGTTGGAACTCTTCTCCTTGCGGGTCTACCGGACGAGTACAAGCCTATGATCATGGGTTTGGAAAGTTCAGGTATCGCCATCACGGCTGATAAAATTAAAACGAAATTAATTCAGGAGATAAGGACGGAGCCCATTAAAACACCGAAGGCATTTTACTCCAGAAACTCAACCAAGGTTAAAAAGAAGTCACTTAAATGTTTCAGATGTGGCGTGGAGGGTCATTTTGCCAACAAATGTCCTGACCGGCAAAAGAAGGACGAGACTTCGAAATATGTTCCAGGAAAAAGGCAGAAGCGTGGTGGCAGCACATTTTTAGCCTTCATTTCATCAAGCGCTACAAAGGATGCATGGTTTGTAGATTCATGTGCATCTACACACATAACATCGTCTGAAACGAATTTGAGAGGTAAAATGCCGTGCAGTGGAACAGGAATCGTTGCCGCTAACTGTCAAGATATGCTGGCTGAGTCAACTGGTGAGTCTGTAATAGAAGTTCTAACAGAGGCCGGTGTTGAAAGTGTGACTGTAAAGGATGTGCTGTATATTCCAGGGGCAGCGGCTAATTTACTTTCAGTGTCAAAGATGGTTGACAAGGGACTATCTGTTCATTTTACGCCTGAAGGAAGTCGGATAGAGAACAGCAAAGGTAGGATCGTGGGGACCATGGTGAACGGGGGAGGTATTTTCAAGCTGGAAATGCCAGTTCAAGAAAAGGTGTACTACTCGGCGAACAATAATTGCAAGGAACTATGGCACAAGAGACTAGGCCATTTGAATTATTGCAGTTTGGAAAAGTTGAAGCAATACTTATCGTATGGCATATCTTTTCAAAAGGCTGATAGTGCTCCTTGCGCTCCATGTGACAAGGCAAAGCATCACCGTCAACAGTTTCCAGAGAAGGGTACAAGAGCAACTGACATTTTACAGCTGGTTCACTCAGACTTGTGTATACCAATGGAAACGCACTCGCTATCTGGATCCAGCTATTTCCTCACATTAATAGACGATTTTTCCAGGATGTTTTTCGTTTAGTTTTTAAAAAGGAAAAGTGAAGTAACAGAAACCTTCAAAGAGTTCAAGGCACTTGTGGAAGCACAAACAGGTTCACCCTTCGCACGGACAACAGAGGGGAATATATGACCAAGGAACTGGAAGATATACTTAAACGATCTGGAATACGACATCAGCTTACTGTGCCATACACACCGGAACAAAATGGCCCGGCCGAGCGAGCTAACAGAACATTCGTAAAAAAAAAGAAGGCAATGCTTTTTGGAGCGGAGTTACCAAAGTCTTTTTGGGCTGAGGCTGTTGCAACAGCAGCATATCTCACGAACAGATCTCCAACTGCAACACTAGAAAAGAAAACACCGATAGAAGCGTGGACAGGACAAAAACCAAATTTACATCACCTTAAAGTATTTGGCTGCAAAGCTTTTGCACATGTCCCTAAGGAACGGAGACAGAAATTGGACTCGAAGGCCGAAGAAAAGATTTTTGTGGGCTATGGGACTGAAACAAAAGGATACCGTTTAATTGATCCCAAAACGAATATCATTAGTTACAGCCGAGATGTGGTATTTTTCGACGAGTTTAAGGCACGTGAAAAGGATCTCGATAATCAATTAAAAACATATGTATACCACCAGCCTATGCAGAGACAGAAGATTCGGTTCAAACTTCAATAACAGAAAATTTTGCACCGAGGCGATCGGAAAGGATGCCAAAACCCGTGGTGATGGATGACTACGTTACCTATTTAGCGATGGAAGGGTTAACAGCAGATCCAATAACATTGGAAGAAGCTCTTAAAACGCCTGAAAAGGATTTTTGGTTGAAAGCTATCGAAGAAGAGAAGCAGTCACTTATAGAAAATCAAAGATTTGAGTTAACAAAACTGCCCAAAGAAAAAAAATTTGTGGACACAAGATGGGTTTTTAAGGTGAAACGAAATATCTTAGGTGAAACCGAGCGATTCAAAGCCAGACTTGTTGTAAGAGGTTGCCGGCAATCAGATTGAATTGATTATAATGAGACTTACTCTCCTGTTATCCGATATACTTCGATTCGTTTTCTATGTGCACTAGCAGCCAAGTATGACTTAGAGATGCACCAGATGAATGTTGTGACATCGTACTTGATAGGCAATCTGGACGAGAAAATTTATGTAAAACAACCAAAGGAACTCGTAGCACCAAAGGAAAGAGATCATGTATGCAAGCTTAACAAAGCCATTTACGGAATAAAGCAGAGTGGTAGATCCTGGTACAAGAAGCTAGAAAAAACTTAAGGAAATGCAGTTCATTCTTCAAAAACTGATCCATGTGTTTATTTTCAACGGAATAACGGAAAGCTTTTAATCCTGGGAGTTTATGTAGACGATATGATGCTTCTGTCCAATGATAGTCAGCTGCTCAAAATTACAAAACAAAGACTTGCAGAAAAATTTAAAATGAAAGATTTGGGAGAGGCTAAACACTTGATTGGGATGAGGATTACCAGAGACCGACAGGAAGGTAAAATATGGTTGGACCAAGAGCTATATATCCAGGAAATTTTAGAGAGGTTCAACATGATTGACTGTAAAACTGTACTAACACCCGCAGATCCAAACCAAAAACTATCTAAGGAAAGTTGCCCTACCAAACAAGAAGACATCGAGCAAATGAAAAATGTGCCATATAAGGAAGCTGTGGGCTCTCTTCTCTACGCAAGTCAAGGAACCAGACCCGACATCTCATACGATGTAAATATGGTTAGTCGTTTTTCAAACAACCCAGAAAAGATTCATTGGAGTGCTGTGAAGCGTATATTCCGATATTTAAAAGGCACTGTTCAGATGAAATTAGAATTCAACAAAAATGCGAATCGAAAGATAATAGGCTACGGAGATGCAGACTGGGCAAATGATTGCTCTGATCGACGTTCAATAACTGGAAGCTTATTCACGATGCAAGGTGGACCAATCTCTTGGCAGAGCAAAAGACAAAATACAGTTGCTCTCTCCACCACCGAGGCAGCCCTTCAAGCAAATTGATCCGAATCAGATCCACGCGCGGAGTCAAATTCACATACTAGACTCCGCATACGGACCCAAATAAGGAGCCGTAAAACGACGTTTGTCGGCTCCATTTATTATGTAAATTAGAATTCCCACGGACTCACTTGTGAGAGAGAAATAGAGAGAGACAGAGAGAGAGAGAGAGAGAGAGAGAGAGAGAGAGAGAGAGAGATAGAGAGAGAGAGAGCGAGCGAGCGCGTCCCGCTCAGCGAAATTGCACCCAAAACAAACTTGAAAACAAAAATGTAATAAAAGCAAACGATTTGGAGAGTATCGAAAAAAACTTCTGTCTTCCAAAACAAAATATAAATAAAATTTGTTGCCATATTTTTATTTTTTTTATTCTTTATTCTTTATAAACCAAAAAGTAAACATAGTAATAGTAGTTGTATAACTTTATTGAGATTTTTTTCCAGGGTACGATTACATTTCATTAATTATAAATTAACACGGTATTGTAAGGAAGCGTAACACGCTCATATGATCGATTAATTTAATATTAATATAATATTAATACTTCTTTATCCACACCAGCCGACCAGTGTAGCTGCCTAAAAATAAAGATCGGCTCATTTTATACCCACCGACCCAGTGCCACCGATTCATTGGCACACCAGATCGCACCCCTGCTATCCGCAGATTTAATCAAAACCATCAACCGCCTGACTACCTACAGTGGATATACGACACAAAGTATTTGCCTGTTAAGCCACTCAATGCCTACCGCCCCTGCTACCCACCTTTCTATTTTTAACCATCAGCCACTGACCTACCTATAGTTAATATGACGAACCAGTTTGTGTCATCATAAGTATATCAAGCTAATAGGCCCCATACACTACACATGCCTGCATGCGCAAGCACAAAAATGCGCAAACACTCTTTCCCCATACACTACACATGCAAACTGTACAATATTCAGTTGTGTGTTCACCGCTGAACAGAAAACTTTAAAAAATGTCTAGCTCCGACACCGCTGCTGCGGCAATTTTGATTGCTTCTTTCAAAATCAACCCTTGACTGAGCAAATGTAGGACACACACCACACATGCTTGCATGCACAAGCAAGAAAATATCAAAATTTTTTGATATTGCTCACGCCGCTTGCACCAACACGCAGTTCACACCATACACTGGCAGTTTGCATGCGCAAGCACTGTATGCGCATGCAGGCATGTGTAGTGTATGGGCCCTATAAGCAGCACAATGCATACTGCCCCTGCTACCCACCGTTCTATTTTCAACAATCAGCCACCAACCTACCCATAGCTGCTATTATGCTGAACCAGGTTGAGTCATTATGTGTGTATAATGCAATCAGCATAGTTTACTTGTCAGCCATACGAGCCATGTTGGTTTATATTGCATTCTTACAACTCACACTTAGTAGCTGTAGGACAATATGACATAGGGAAGGCAATTTAGTAGCCAAAATTGTCTTCTACCTTCCAGTTGTAATAAAAGTACCAATTCAGAGTACTGAAGGAAGAAAACCAGAAAACTAACAGAGTGCCTTTTTTACTTAAGGGGTACATAGTTAGTCATCCAAACTTTTTGGTGTATCACCGTGAAAGGAGCCTCACTCCAATCGATTTTTCCCTTGCTCTACTTTAATAAGTATAGCTTGGGCCGAGAACCTATCGCCAGCTGATCAACCGATTTTTCCCTGGTTTGCATTGCCAGGGCCGGAGCCTCACTCCAACCGATTTTTCCCTTGCTCTACTTTAATAAGTATAGCTTGGGCCGAGAAGCTGGCACCAGCTGATCAACCGATTTTTCCTTGGTTTGAATTGCCAGGGCCGGAGCCTCACTCCAACCGATTCTTCCCTTGCTCTACTTTAGTAAGTATAGTTTGGGCCGAGAAGCTATTGCTAGCCGATCAAACGATTTTTCCTTGGTTTGAATTGCCAGGGCCGGAGAATCTCTACAACCGATTATTCCCTAGATCTACTTTAGTAAGTATAACTTGGGCCGAGAAGCTATTGCCAGCCGATCAGAACGAATTTTCCTTGCTTTGAATTGCCAGGGCCGGAGCCTCTCTCCAACCGATTCTTCCCTTGCTCTACTTTAGTAAGTATAGCTTGGGCCGAGAAGCTATTGCCAGCCGATCAAAACGATTTTTACTTGGTTTGAATTGCCAGGGCCGGAGCCTCTCTCCAACCGATTTTTCCCTTGCTCTACTTTAGGAAGTATAGTTTGGGCCAAGAAGCTATTGCCAGCCGATCAACCGATTTTTCCTTGGTTTGAATTGCCAGGGCCATATATGAAATACCTTGTTATTTTATTATTAGTATATTTTTAAGTCAAGAGTAAAACCAGAGCTATATATATGAAATACCGTGTTAATTTTTGTTACAAGAACATTTGCTTTACGAAACAAAACCACATATGAAATACCATGTTATATTGATTATTTAAGAATAATAATTTAAATTATATAAATTTAAAAGAGATTCCATTTTTTCGAAATAAATGAATGTATGAAATAAAAAAAAAGGAAATTGTAATAAAATTTAAATAAAAAAAAAATAAAAAGTAAGGAAATTGTAATAAATTGTAAAATAAAAAATTTTTCGAAATAAATGAATGTATGAAATAAAAAAAAAAGGAAATTGTAATAAAATTTAAATAAAAAAAAATAAAAAGTAAGGAAATTGTAATAAATTGTAAAATAAAAATACCAGCAATACAAATAAAAAGATTTTAAACGGAGTTCTGAACTTCCTATCCAAGTTTTTATTGCTTTTCATTGGGACCACCTTGGACACCGGCGAGCTCACCTCAGCCTTAGTATAAAAAGCATCACAGTATTAATATATATTTGCCGACTTAGAAGTGGCCGGGCTACACAATTTATATTTATTTGTTGTTTAATTATATTAAGACAACTCTGAATTTTAGGCAAATAACTAATTACTTTATAAACGTATTTGAAGCACGAGTATTAAGTACGTGTCCACTCAAAATGACCATGATGTTTACTAAAAAGTAAACATATTATACATGAATAAAAGGCTCCTGCTCTCTCCCTCCCTCTCTCAATCTATTTAAAAAGAAAAAAAAATGCTCGACTCTCTATTCTTTTTCTTAATTTTGTATGCCATGCATGCAATTTCGTGAGAGGCCTCGTTAAACGCAGACTCAGGTGAGCCAGAATTGAACCGAGAATTCTGAAGTCAGTGATTTTTGCTTGAAGGGAGAGTACATGGCTCTGTCATCAACGTGCCAGGAGGCTTTATGGCTTATGCCATTGTCTAAGGAATTAGATCCGGATGCTGTGGAAGGCGGTGTCAATATCTACTGCGACAACAAAAGTGATGCAGAACTGGCAAGAACTACTGCTTATCGACCACGCAGTAAGCACATTGATGTAAGGTACCATTTTCTTCGACACCATGTAGAATTAAAAGACATCATCGTGAACTACATTCCGACTGAGAAGATGTGTGCTGACGCCTTAACCAAAGCTTTATTCAAACCGAAGCTGATGACCTGTATCGAGGACATGGGCTTGAAGAAGGACTAGAAGACGCGAACTTTTAGTTTATGGGGGCGTGTTAGTGTGAAGTAAACCTTAAGTTCGACAAGCGAATGAAACGCCATCTAACATTTGATTGACAAATCACTTACTCTTGTTCATACCTGTGTATTACAAATATTCTTTACTATTCTATTAAAGCTAATGTTAAACAGATGTGTTCTTGGTGTCGGCTTTAATTTAATTTTTTATGCTCCATCAATTAGGAGTAAATAAATTTAAGATTATGAATACAGGGTGTACTCATAAAAAGAATGCAGGCCAGAAAATTTGTTTAAGGAATGTTCAAACCTATTGCTGAAATGGTTAAGAAACGAAGTTAATCAACGCTGGTAGGTACCTGAGATTAAAACGAGTCGAGTACTGTTCACGATCAACGAATACTTGCACGAAAAAAGCGAGTTTGAACAAACAGAGTCAACCTATCAAACTATGCTTACAAGTATTTTTGTTCATGAGTATGATGACCCGTGAATAACAACACATTTCAAACGAATAAGATCGAGTTTACCTTCCAACCGAGTATGAACGACTTTGAACAAAACGAATAGTGCTCATGATCAAAATGTTCACGATCAATGCGATCGATCGCGATCGTTCGACTACTCGCTGTGTAAAATGTGTATTCGGGGTTGGTATTTTAAGGATTCTGTTTCTTGTGTTATTGGGGTTGGTTTTTGGATTTAAGATACTTTTACCATTGGGGGCAGATCGGTGTTGGTTGATTTTGCTTCATGATTCAATATAGGTACTTAGTTTGCGTATTAAAAGAAGGCATTATTATAAGGAAAAAATGCAGTAAGTAATGTTATTAGTCACAATGATTTTTATTTTTATTAACTTGAAAAAAAAACAGTAAACTAAATAAGTAATTAAAACCACTGACCTACTTAAATTACTAATAAAGAAAAGAGTACCTGTTTCGGGCAGTTTTAACCTGCGCCTTCCATAAAGGAAAAAATTGACTTCACTTAAATACATACACCAACCGCGAATGTTGACCATCTTTTGTTTTATATTTACATGATTTGTCCACCTAGCCACCTACCTATTCATAGATATTTCCAAAATAAGAAACCCTTTTTCGTCTGCTCTATTTTCTGCGAATACAAAATATTACCCTTAAAATTCAACGGATATAGATAATAAATCAGGTAGCGCCAGCAGTTTCCTTTGTTCACGCATTGCTTGTGAGTACTCGCTTTGTTCACGATCAGAACGATCAAAACGATCAGTAGGTCTTTTTTCGAGTACCCGAAACTGGTTACAACTGTTTGCGAATAATTTTGTTCGTGGGTATGAAAGTCAGAAGATACTCATGAGTTCGATCAGTTCGTTTGTCTTTATTCGTGATTGTTTTTATTCATGACCAAAATGACTTAAGAGCATGGAAGCAAAACGATCGGGTATGAGCAATCAAATAGAAAAAATCGCAGTGTTCGAACTTATTCGAACATACTCATTTTAATCTCTACTAGGTACCTTCTAGGTACCGAACGAAATTAAGCACAGTGGTTATATTCCAGATAGGGATTTTCAACAATTTTTTTGGGAAACCTTGGAAAACCCAGGATAAAAACCCAAAGTTTTTTCAACAACAATAAGATACAAAGTAGGTTATAAAGATAGAAGAAAAGTTATTTTTAAACAGATTTGTTTCAAAAGCGACAATTAAAAGAAAAGTTAGAATTTTACGAAATCGAAAATGAACCGTTAGCACTCGTTTAAGATAAAGCAAAAGCGGGGGAAATTATCACAACCCACAGCAAGTTGGAAATCAAAGAAAGAAATTCAATGACACACATTAAGAAAAAGGGTTATATTTTTTTTTTTTTTTTTTTTTTTTTTTTACACTATCAGTTCTCGAGAGTAAGAAGCTTATATCAAGCATTAACTTACAATCAGAGATTAGCCAACACATATTATGTGCTCACTGGCTACATCATTTAGTGCAGGTGTTAGTTGTTAGTAAGCAAAATATACAAATAGCATAACACAAGCACAAAGATAAAAAAAATAAATAAACAAATACATTTATACAAAATAGATATAAAAACATTGAGAACATAAAAAACATAAACTATGAGCGTGGTGCACTGGTTTTAAATGTTTTTTTTAGAGAGGATTTACTAATATTAAAATCAACAATACTTTTATTAGAGTTGAAAAGTTTGCACATGCGGGTAAGAGGTTCATTCATGCCATAATTAGTACGGTGTTGGGGACAATGCAATAGCTCTAATCTACGAAGATGATGAGCCCCTCCGCGATAATTAAAACCTACACATGATAGAAGATCGGGTGAGTCCAAAGATCCCGTTAAAAGTTGGTGAATAAAAATAACATCATTGTTAATACGCCTTTGTGACAAAGTTTGAATCTGTAGAAGTTGAATCCGGTGTTCGTAAGGTGGGAGGTTGTATGGTTCTGCCCAGGAGAGACCTTTTAAAGCAAATCGAATAAAATTACGCTGAACAGCCTCTATCCTAGACTTATGAACTTCGTAGAAAGGAGACCAAACCTGTGATGCATATTCTAGATGGGGGCGAACATGACAGTTATATAAAGCTAGGGTTACATAAGGATTTTGAAATTCCTTCGACCATCTTTTAACAAATCCCAACATGGAATTAGCTTTCTTAACAATAAAGTTGATGTGTTCCGTGAAGCTCAAGTCTGGGCTAAAGTTTACTCCCAGATCTTTAAAACTAAAAACGCGATGCAAAACTTGTTGTGAAATGTAATAGCCGTGTGTACTTGGTACCCGTTTCCTTGAAAATGTCATTGTCTGACATTTCGCTGGATTCAGGCTTAAACAATTCTTGCTACACCAGATAGCAAATCTGTCGATGTCGGCTTGCAATTCTACGCGGTCATTAGCTGAGTTAATAGATTTGAAAATTTTCATATCATCAGCGAAAACAAGGATCTCACTAGAATGAATACACGAAGTTACGTCATTTATAGCTAGTATAAACAGTAACGGACCAAGATGGCTGCCTTGTGGGACTCCTGATTTTGCTGGGAAAGGGTTAGAAAACGAATTTCTGAACTTAACTATGTATGATCTGTTTCGGAGATATGAATATATCCAATTAACAAATCCTACAGGGAAACCTAAAGCATTCAATTTGAAAATGATGATTTCATGTGAGAGTTGGTCAAAAGCTTTTGAGAAATCTGTGTAGATACAATCCAGCTCATGTCCACTCTCTAAAGCCCTTGAGCACTTGTTCATAAAGGTTAATAAGTTTGTGACAGTAGACCGCTTCTGCATGAAACCGTGTTGTTGATGGCAGATTAAATGTTTGCAGAAAAACGTTATGCTATCACAAACTACTTGTTCGAAAAGCTTTGGAATAGAAGACAGTTTAGAAATCGGTCTGTAGTTGGTGATATCGGACTTATTACCCTTTTTGAAGACGGGAGTAATGAATGAATCTTTCCATACTTGAGGAAATTTACCGGACTGAAGGGATAGCTTGAAAAGAAATTGCAAGGGAGAAGCTAAAAAGGAGGAACATTTTTTTAATATTATAGGAGGAATGCCATCAGGACCGGGAGAGTAATCATCTTTCAGCAATGAAAGATAATGCAAAACCTTATCATTATCAATGTGGATGTTATTAAAAGTGGCTTGGGGGAAATCACGGGAGTAGTCAAAGAAATCATAGTCTATATTGACAGGATTTTCAATAAAAGACTTACTGAAATGCTTTGCAAACGCATTGCATATCTCAGGTGAGCTTGACAAAGCGAAATCTTTGTAAACAAAGTTCACTGGGTACCCATCAGACTTCTTCTTTAAATTTACAAACTTCCAAAATCTCTTTGGATCAATCTTCAACGAAATTTCCATTTCCTTCACATATTCAGCATATAGGTTTCTGGAAAGTAAATTAAACTCTTCAAAAAGTGCACGAAACACATTAAGATCAGAAATTGAGAGATTTTTAATATAAGACTTCCAAGCCTTATTTCGTCTATTACGTAGAGATTTGAGTTCTTTTGTGTACCACGGATGGCTAGAGTTTATATTTTTAGATAACTTAAGAGGAATTGAATTAATCAAGCAGCTATTGAAAATTTCGTAAAATTGAGTAACTGCATCCTCAATGTTAGAGCAATCATGCATATTAGAAATATTAGAAGCACTTAATTCTTCGTGAAGTAATTGAAAGTCTGCTTTACGAAAATCAAGTGAATAGGAACAGTCTTGAGCATTACTGTTATTGAGTAAATGGCTGCTCATGTCAAAAAATATATCAAGTGGAGGATGGTAGGAGTCTACGTTAGAAATGGCAGAGGTAGATTCTACCACTACCGTACTAACAGCGTCAGAGGAAAAGACTAAATCGAGAGTTCGATTTTTAAAATTTTTAATACAGCTAACTTGCTGTAAGTCAGTAGAAGTTATATTGTCCAAAAGGAGAAGTTCCTGTTGCGACGAAGTTAAGGATGCTTCTAAATAGGACTCGTCTTCTGAAGGGGTCCAGATGATATTGGGCAAATTAAAGTCGCCCAACAGTAGAATATTGTTATTTAAGCCAGCAATATCGATCATATAATCTAGGATAAAGGATAGCTCGGTGAAAACTGATGCAGGACTTTTCGGGGGAATGTAAACATTAATAACAAAGATAGCATTTGTTTGAAGGGAAACCTTAACACAAATGAGTTCAATTGAAACATTGAAGGGAAAAGAGACAAGGGAAGATGAAAGGCAATTACGAACAGCAATCAATACACCACCCCCCAATTCTTTCGGCTTATCCGCATGGCGGTCCTTTCTAAAAACAGAAAACTCATCGTCGAAAATTTCTGTGTCCAAAAATGAACTATTG